>JAJEJO010000557.1:272221-331517 GCA_020662805.1 Glaucomys volans | reverse complement strand
GCTAATACCTTCCTTTTGACCCCAGATCTTACTTGGTGGCTTCTGGTGTCAATTAGCAGGACAGACTAAGACAGAAAATGAGTGCATAAATACAAGAAGATATAAGTAGTGCTGAGGGAGTATGCAAAACTGTCCAGGGGAGTGGTGGTGTGAAAAGATCCTGCAAATGCGTACAATGAATCAGTTGGTCAAATATATCAACATTTTTTTCCTCTCCAGGATTCAGAGGTGCCTTATCAGAGGTACATCTGTGGCCCTTTGTTGTTTTACTCTAAGACAAGAACCAAGTTTTTGAAATTGAGCTTAAACTTGTGATCAATCCACCTGCCTCTGCTTCCTGAGTGGCTGAGATTGTAGGCACTTGCCACTTAGTCCACCGACATCAATTCTACCAGGCCTTTAAATTTCTTTCCAACTCAAGTTCTGTGCAAGAAGAAACAAAGCTTGTTTACTTGGGAAGAGCAAGTTTCTTATTTTCTCCTCATTTTTCTGTATTGTTTTCCTTTAGTTGTAGCTCTGATCTTGAACATAATTTGGGAAGAAATGAGGAAATTAGAGAGGGGTACCAGATGGGTCAACTGTTCTTAGGTCTAAAGTTTTGGTAGAAAAATGGTGAAGTTTTTGCCTGAGATTCAGGTTTCCATTACCCATTAACAGGCACAGATTACAGAGAACTGATATATACAGATATTGAGAGTAGCCATTTTTCCCTCAGCATGCAATTAGTTCTTTGGTAAATGCTACTATTGGGCCACTCATAATACACATTCACCAAGTGATGAAAATGGCATTCAAGAAACTCACAATATGCTCTCTGAAGGACTGTTTCTGTGGTGGTGGTTGTTTTGTTTTTTTGTTTACATTGTAATTTTACGAAATTATTGCAAATAAATGGGTCACATGCCAGAGTTTGGACATTTTAGTCTCATTCTAGAAAACGTAAAAATAATACCTTTCTATGAGACTAGCAAAAGAACAAGTGGATGCAAGAAATTCTTCATGAACTACCTTCCAGAGAGAAGCCCTTTGAAGGTACGTTGAGAGCTTTGTCTTGGCAGTTTTTAATCCTGGGGTGGACTCTGGGTTGTGGTTACATTATATGGAAGTATGGGCCCATCCCAGATGGAGAGATTTTGCAGGGATAGGAATTAAGTCAGGACCCAGACAACAGTGTACTGTTGGGATAGACTGAAATCTGGAAAGACACCACCACCTGTGAAAACAAACTGTTAGGCTAGAAAATTCCCTTGTGACTTTTGCCAAGATCAGGGCAGGAGAGGGGCTGGATATCTTGCACATTCTCAAGGCAACTGGATTCTAGATCCCTAAGAACTAAAAATGAAGAACCACATTCGAAGTTCCAAACTGAACCCCTCCCAGCTCAAATGCCAACAAGATCAAAAGACTGCTGAGGGGTCTGCAGGGGTTTGTCTAAAACCAGTTGACTCAATCCAATCCAACCAGGTACTCTGGTGCACACCTACAATCCCAGCTACTTAAAAGGCTGAGGCAGGAGGATTGTAAATTCAAGGCCAGTCTCAGCAACTTAGTGAGACTCTATCAAAATAAAAAGGGCTTGGGGATGTATAGTTCAGTGGTAAAACACATGGGGTAATGTAAACAAACCAGCCCTACAGTCCAGACCCAGCATAACTATGTCTAGGTGGAATAAGAATAATCAGCCCTTCACCTTGTCTATTAGAGGGAAGGGCTTATACTCCCTGCAGATAAAACAAACAAAAAGGGCTGGGATTGGAGCTGCACTTGCCTAACATGTGTGAGGCACTGGGTTTGATCCTCAGCACATGAAAAGAAATATAGTGTCAAAAACAAAATTATTCTTCAGTTTCCAATGTCCACCATCTGGAACAAAATTTTTTAACTGCAAATTGAAAACATTATCCATCTAGCTGGGTGTGGTGGCACATGCCCATGATTCCAGTGAAGTTTCTGCAATTTAGCAAGAAGGGCCCTAGGCAACATGATGAGACCTTGTCTCAAAATAATAAAAAGGGCCAGGGATGTGGCTCAGTGGTTAAGCTCCCCTGGGTTCAATCCCCCAAGTGAAAAACAAATTTTAAAAAAGATACTCATCAGGGTTGGGGAAATAGCTCAGTTAGTAGAGTGCCTGCCTTGCAAGTACAAGGCCCTGGGGGTTCAATCCCCGGCACCACCACCAAAAAAAAAAAAAAAAAAAAGTTACCCATCTAGGAAGAGTTGGGTAAGTAGCTATTACCAAGGAAAAGTCAACTGAAGGAATCCAACAGAGAAGTCCCTGCAAGCCTGTCCACAGCATGCCTACGTGTTGTTACATTGCCTTTATTTAGCAAATACCTGTGGCTTCATCAGCTGGCCATTTGCCATTTTTTGTTTGTCCAGCAACCTTCCCATAACACATAATTTCCTTTGAATACATTCGCTCTCCTGTTGCATTTGCCTTGATGAGTAGTCAGTAGGTAAACCAAGATAATTGCTCTCAAACCATTTTGGTACAGAATACTTGGTTCTTGTCTCTGGTGCCAATTCAAATAATGAGGACAAGATTTTTGAGAAAAAAAATGTTTTATTAAAACTTGTGGCAAAGAAAGAAGGCAGTGGACTAAGGTCCAAAGACTGTCCTCACAAGGAGACACAAAGGGCCTTTAAAGGGAAATTCAAGGACAAGGCTCTGGGTACAATCAGTAGATGAAATTAGTGTCCAATGAGCTAACTTGAGAGAGCTGTTCACTTGCTGGCATCAGTTCCTGGCCTAGAATGGGAACCCAAAGAAGATTCCTGGGGTACAGTCTTTCAGTGTGGACCAGCAATTGCTGGGCTCTGGAGGTGTACTGACTTAAAATCTCCAGACCAACTCGCATTTGGCGAAGAGACTTAGAGCATACCCAAGCCTACACCCAGCCTCCAGGACTCACCCTCTCACCCTAGCAATCACACCCACCCTGAGGGAGGAGCAAGCATCATACTCAACTATACCTAACTGCTGAGAAGGGACACCGAGAAACTTGTGAACCTCAATGGAAAAAAATGTAATTTTTCGAGATCTTTTTCTTTTTCTCACATTTTTACCATTTTTGAAACCAATTTTTATTCATGCATCAGTTTGAGGACTGGGATGTCTGAATAGTATATTTCAGTTTTATTCTGTATTATTTTTACTTTTTTCTAATTTTTTAAGTTTTACTTTATATATATATATTTTTCTAATCTGTTTCCCTAGATTCTCCTTCTTTCTCCTAACAGCCAACCTGTTATTCCCTCTTTCATTCTTCCTATAATTTTTTCTTATCTTTTCCTTCCTCATAACCATCACATCCTACACTACTTCTGTTCTCTTTGTCCACCATTTGAAATCATAAACCCTTTTGCAAATGTAATGTATTTACTGTAGGCAATAATTGAACTCATCATGTTTGTTTATTGTGACAAAACTATAGACATCTTAGTAGGAGCTATTTGGTTTAAGGCTGTATGTTGTTTGTATTGATTGCTGTAATTATTTGTGTCACCCTTAAAAGTGAGGTCCCGGAAAACTTCAGGGGCACTATAAGTCTAGACGGTAGAAACTATACCACTTGAGATCTACTCTGCTAGATGGGTAGACATACGAACAACACGAAAAAACAAGGGAACAAATAGCTGCAAATAAACTAAGACGCTCCAATAATAGAATCCACTGACTTGACACCACTGTGGAAGAAATGTTAGAAAAGGAGTTTAGAATGCACATAGTTAAATTGATCCACAAGGTAAAGGATGATATAAGGAGTGAAATCAGAGATAAAATTCAGGAGGTGATATATAATCTTGAAAATAAAGGTGACCATGGAGAAATGTTAAAGAGACCATGAACAGAACTTCCAAGAAGTATGAAATAACATGAAAAGACCAAATTTAAGATTTAATGAGATAAAGGTGAAGACACAAACCAAAAGAATGCACAATCTTTTCAATGAAATATCAGAAAATTTCCCAAACCTAAAGAATGAAATGGAAAACCAAATATAGGAGGCACAGGACCCCAAATGTTCAAAATTACAACAGACCCCCACACCAAGGCAAATTATTATGAAATTGCCTAACATACAGAATAAGGATAGAATTTTAAAGGATGCCACAGGAAAATGTCAGATTACATTTAGGGGGAAAGCCAATTCGGATCTCAGCTGATTTCTCAATTCAAACCCTCAAAGCTAGGAGGTCTTGGAATGATGTATACCAAGTTCTGAAAGAAAATAGACGCCAACAAGAATACTATAACCCAGCAAAATTAAGCTTCAGATTTAAAAAAAAATATTTTATTAGGTATTGATGAACCTTCATTTATTTATTTGTATGTGGTGCTGAGAATCAAACCCAGTGCCTCACACATGCTAGGCAAGCACTCTACCACTGAGTCACAATTCCAGCCCCTAAGCTTTAGATTTGAAGATGAAATAAAAACCTTCCATGATAAAAAAAAAGTTAAAAGAATTCACAACTAGAAAATCTGCACTAAACAACATTCTTAGCAAAACAATCCATGAAGATGAAAAAAAAAAAAATGAAAACCAGCAAAGGGAGGAACTACACTAAAGAATAGTCAATTGAAGGAGAAACTAATTCAAATTAAAAACTAGAAGTAAACCAAAATGACTGGGAATACAAATAATATCCCAATAATAATCCTGAAAATAAATGGCCTAAACTCATCAAAGAACATAGACTGGGCTGGGGTTGTGGCTCAGTGGTAGCACACTTGCATAGCCCATGTGAGGTACTGGATTTGATCTTCAGCACCACATAAAAACAAATAAGATAAAGGTATTGTGTCCATCTACAACTAAAAAAACCCTCCAAAACAGAGACTGGCAGAATGGATTAAAAAACAAGACCCAACAATATGCTGTTCTCAAGAGACTCACCTCATAGGCAAAGACATCCACAGACTGAAGGTGTAAGGATGGGAAAAAACATTGCTCACATGCATCACTAAACAAGCAGGGGTTTCCATCCTCATATCAGGTAAACTGGACTTTAGGCCAAAGTTAATTGGAAGGGACAAGGGAGGACATTTAACATTGCTTAAAGGAATTATACATCAACAAGACATAACAATTGTAAATATTTATGCCCCAAACAATGGAGCATCTACGTAATATCAAACATACCTTTCTCACCTTCAAGAATCAAATAGACCACAACACAATAATTCTGGATGACTTTAACACACCTCTCTCACCACTGGATAGATCCTCCAAACAAAAACTAAACAAACTATAGAACTAAATAACATAACCAATAATTTAGACTTAACAGACAGATATAGAGTATTTCATTTATCAATGATCAAAAACACTTGCTTCTCAGCAGCCCACAGATCCTTTTCTAAAACAGACCATATCTTATGCCACAAAGCAACTCTTTGCAAATACAAAAAAATAGAGATAATACCTTGAATTCTATCAGATCATCATGAAATGAAATTAGAAATCAATGATAAAATAAAAAATACAAGCTACTCTAACACCTGGAGACTAAATAATATGCTACTGAATAACCAATGGAAATCAGGGATGAAATAAAAAATACTTAGAAGTAAATGAGAAGCCGGGTGTGGTGGTGCACGCCTATAATCCCAGCAACTCGGGAGGCTGAAGCAGGAGGATCTGGAGTTCAAAGCCAGCCTCAGCAACTTAGCGAGACCCTAAGCAACTCAGTGAGACCCTGTCTCTAAATAAAATACAAAATAGGGCTGGGGATGTGATTCAGTGGCCGAGTGCCCCTGAGTTCAATCCCCGGTTCCAAAAAATAAAAATAAATAAATACATAAATAAATAAAGGTATTGTGTCCATCTACAACTAAGAAAAAAAAATTCAAAAAAAAATTAAAGGGATATGAATAGGAAAAGAAGAACTCAAACTACCCCTATTTGCTAACATTATTCTATATTTAGAAGACCAAAAAAGTTCCACCAGAAAACTTCTAGAACTCATAAATGAATTCAGCAAAGTATCAGGACATAAAATTAACACCCATAAATCAAATGCACTCCTATGCAACAGTGATGAATGTACTGAAAGAGAAATTAGGAAAATTACCCCATTAATAGCCTCAAAAAAAGTAAAACTAAAGAACACTAAAGAAAGAAATTGAAGAAACTAAAGAACACTGAAGAAATAAACAAAGAAATACAGACAATGAAGAAACCTCAGAAAATGGAAAGATCTCCATGCTCTTAAATAGGCAGAATTAACATTGTCAAAATGGCCACACTACCAAAAGCACTATACAGATTTAATGTAATTCCTATTAAATCCTAATGATATTCTTCATAGAACTAGAAAAAGCAGTTATGAAATTCATTTGGAAAAATAAGAGACCCAGAATAGCCAAAGCAATCCTTAGCAAGACAAATAAAGCAGGAGGCATCACACTACCAGACCTTAAATTATACTACAGACCTTGAGTAACAAAAAAAGCATGGTACTGGCACCAAAACAGACATGTAGACCAATGGTACAAAATAGAAGACAGAGACAAACCCACATAAATACAGTTATCTCACACTAGACAAAGGCACCAAAAACATTCACTGGAGAAAAGATAGCCTCTTCAACAAATGGTGCTGAGAAAACTGCAAATCCATATGTAACAAAATGAAATTAAACCCCTATCTCTCACCCTGCACACAAGTCAACCCAAAGTGGATCAAGGACTTAGGCAGTAACCGTGTGCCTAACAGAAGAAAAAGTAGACCCAATTCTCCATCATGTTGGCTTAGGAACTGAATTGGGGGGGGGGGGGGCGGGTGGGGTTACAGTGGGAGGGGGATAAAAAAAGAATGGAGGAAGTATGAATGGTGTAGAGGAAAATGGGACGGAAGAGGGTGGGGGAAGGAAAGATAGTAGACTGAGACAGACATATTACCCTATGTATATGTAAGATTATATGAATTGTGTGAATATACATTGTGGAAAAAAAAAGGATATGTTCCCTGCTGTATAATTTTATCAAAATGGGTTCTACTGTCATGTATAATTAAAAAGATTTTAAAAAAAGTAAAATCAAGTATCAACAAACAGGATGGAATCAAACTAAAAAGCTTCTTCATAGCAAAGGAAACAAATCAAGACCATGAAGAAAAAGTCTACAGAATGGGAGAAAATCTTTGCCACCTGCACCTCAGATACAGCATTAATCTCCAGGATATATAAAGAACTCAGAAAACCTAACGCCAAATCATCATCATCATCATCATCATCATCATCATCATCATCCAATCAATAAATGGGCAAAGGAACTGAACAGGTACTTCACAGAAGAAAAACCAAAGGTCAACAAATAGATGAAAAAATGTTCAACATCTCTAGGTATTAGAGAAATGCAAATCAAAACTACTTTGCAATTTCATCTCATCCCAATCAGAATGGCAATTTTCAAGAATAAAAATAACAATAAATGCTGGCAAGGATGTAGAGAAAAGGGTACACTCATAAATTGCTGGTGGGAATGCAAATTGGTACAACATATATGGAAAGTGGTATGGAGACTCCTCAGAAAACTTGGAATGAAACTACCATTTGACCTAGCCATCCCACTTCCTTGGCATATACCCAAAGCACTTAAAATGAGCATACAAGTGATGCAGTCAGGTCAATGTTTACAGCAGCTCAATTCACAATAGCTAAACTATGGAACCAACCTAGGTGCCCTTCAACATATGTTGGATAAAGAAAATGTGGTATATATACAAAATGGAATATTAACTCAGACCTAAAGAATGAAATTATGGTATTTGCTGGTAAACAGATGAAACTGGAGAATATGCTAAGCAAAATAAGCCAATACCAACAAACCAAAGTCTGAATGTTTTCTCTGATATGTAAATACTCATTCACAATAAGGGAGGATGGTTAGGGAAGAAAAGAGGTACTTTGGATTAGACAAAGGGGAATGAAGGGAAGGGGAATGGGAATAGGAAAGATAGAATGAATCAGACATTACTATTCTATGTGCAAATTACACAACCAATGTAATTCTACACCATGTACAACCAGAAGAATGAGAAGTTATACTCCATTTATGTATGATATATAAAAATATATTCTACTATCATGTTTAACTAATTAGAATAAGAAATAAAAAGAATTGTCAGTATTCTGATTTAAAGAGCAGTTAAGAAGAAAATTATAAAATGTACATTATCCAATTTATTTTCCTTATCCAGAAGAAAGCTGTAAATTTGCGCACAAACAACATTATTCCAGTAAAAAATTCCTACACAAGATACTGTTGTCATTTTTATTTAAACACAGTCAAGGCTGGAGATAGGTGCATCTGTCATCAACCCCATTAGATTATTATAGTCCATATGGAATGTTTAGATTATATCAACCCAGCTCTTAATATCATGAGTTCTGGGTCTATCTTTAGGTGAAAGCCTGGATGAAATAGAAAAAGAAAAAACAGTAAAGGGAACACTGCGTTGATTCAAACACTGGAGTTTCTAACCTCTGTTTTAAAAGGAATGGGGAAAGCATGAGACACACAAGACTTATGAGAAGTTTTCTGACAAAGAAGCTTTTAGAGAACCATCGCACAAGCGATCCTTTTAATCTCAATCCTCATAGTACAGGCCTATGGATGAGAAAAAGGGTTAAGCATGGAGAATGCTTAAAGATTGAGCCTGGTCAACAGGATGTGTATGATTGTATAAAAGTAATAACACCAACAATATGATAGCTAAGACTTGAACAATAAATTTGTGCCAGGCACTGTGATGAGTGCCTTAAGTGCATTATTTCACTATCAAACCCTCTAAGGTGGGAGCTACTGTTGCCCTTAGATGAGAAACTAAGGCTCAAATAAGGTAACAAGCTAATCACTGTAGCATGTGCTTGTAGTATGCTTGCAGCCCCAGCTACTTGGGAGGCTGAGGCAAGAGAATCATTTGAGTCCTGGAATTTTGAGGCCAGCCTAGGTAACACAGCAAGACCCAGCCTCAAAAATACAAAAACAACAATGGTAGAGTTCAAGAACATATAGTTAATTAACAGGGAGCCTGGGTTTAAATGTATGAAGTCTGATTTTATATACAGTTCTTTTTTTTTTTTTTTTTTTTTTTTTTTGGTATGGAAGATTGAACCCAGGACTACTCTCAAGTATTACCAAAGCAAAATATTTTAGAATCAAAGATCAGACTTACATATGTGAAAAACATGTCCAAAAGAAAGATATAACATAATATTAAAAGTTCTTTAAAATCACAGGAAAAGTTTCTTCATCTTTATGGCCTTAATATGCCTACACAAGTCACAGCCATTGGGATCCATGTAATTCCCTAATTTCATTTGATGACAAAATTCAGTTAGCTACTGAGTATTCTGAATTTAAGACAAAAAGGACACGAAGAGGAATATATCACCACTTATTTTCAAACAATGTGCCATTAGATTAAAATTAAATGACAATGAAATTCATATTAAAACAAAACAATGATTAGATACTAAAATGTATGCTATAAAAATATGAAATCTATATTGCCAGATAAAAACTATACAAACACAAATTTTATAAACCCAAAACCCCCATTACATTTAAATAACTGAAAAAGACCAAGGATTAAGTGGAGAAAAATCAAGAGGGACCCTTTTATTACACATTTATAAAACACTAGTATATATACTACAGTTATTAAAAATGGGAAAAAATTTTAAATTTTTGGTATATTTTGCATTCCTTTTTCCATCATGCTTACAATCTTTCATCACTTGCTTTCTATTACCAAAGTGTTCTGCAACTTCTACCGCACCACAGTACAAATGAAAAAAAAAAAAAAAAAAAAAACTATCCAATAAGTTTTTGTGAGAGACATTATCAGAGAAACTAAATTAATCCAATAACTCATTAACAACAATTGAGTTTTCAAAGAAATATAATTAAAAAAAAGCATCTGAAACTTAATCTTTCTGATGATTCAAAAGGCACCTAAGATTGTGTCATGCCTTTTTACTCATGCTGTGTATTCAGGTGCCTATAACACAATTCTGGTTAGTGGAATTTGGAAGTAAAAATAAAGTTTTGTATGTAGTCACAGAGCATCAAATAACTACAGAGACAACATAGGAATTCTGATGTGTACTTTTGTACTTAATGAGGCCACAATTTATAATACATTGAAAATTTTTTAAAAAATTAAAGCTACAAAATGAGTATTCTTAGCACATTTAATAACAGCTACTTATTTAAACTATCATTTCATTTTTGGTGACCCAATTATATTTGACCATAATTAAAGAACATATAACTTTTAAATAACATTTAAGAAACATGGTTACAATAGAACTGTTACATTAAAAGAAAGGAAAGTCATGAACATGAAGGGCACTGAGGTTTTTCAAACCTGTTCTTTTGAAAGGCTTTCAATCCACTTTACTATAAATCAATTTAGGACTTAAAAAATCTAGTCAATGTGCTTGCAGAAAGAGGCGAAATCAGTGTTGACCACGTCTGCCTAACAACCATCCAATGCTGATCACTGAACAAGTATTTTTATTTGATTATCCTGACAACCATTACAACAAAGCCACAAGTATATGTTCAGATGTAGCTGATTCAACTAATCAACTGCAGATAAAGAAATGCTCAGTTTTAAAAAGATAAAACAAATGACAATTGGAAATTGCTGAATCGTCATACCTATTGGACATAACCTTAAATCTTAGTTTTGCTATATACTATTTGGTACTTTTGGATTCAGTATCTGGGGTAAAAAAAAGTTTCTGTATTCAAACATATCTACAGAATGTCAATAAAAAAATGTGTGGATATATACAATTAATATACACACGTACATACTCTCTCTCATACACACTCATACATACATGTCTAGGAACCAGCACCTACCACATTCCCATTTCTCACTAAAGACCCAATGAATCATTTATTACTGTAAGACCAGCTTAGATTCTATAAGGCTATAACAACATATGGCTAAAGAGGTCAAACACAAGCACCCACACTTGGGCTAGATGAAATTGTACCTCCTCATGATTTCTGACAAGTAGTCATGCCATTTACATAACAACTATACCGCAATAACTTAGAATTCGGCGTAAAAAAACCATAAACGTGAAACTCCCTCAATGTTTTAAGAGCACTCCTTTCACTCTATTTCCATAATAAGAGGGCACACTGAACTAGATCACTGAAATGTACAAATGATCTTTACTCTTAATCTAAACAAACATGTGTTAAAACATTTTGAAATGCTGCATCCTTTGATTTCTTCATCTTTTCAATTGCCCGATGGAGGTCCTGCTGTTGCACAGGCCGAATTTCATCTTCATCATGACTAAAATGCAAAAAATCCAAATAATTTGACAATATACTTCGCTAAAATATGCTACCAAGATTCTTAAAAAAATAACGTGGTAGGAAAATAAAAGAGTTTAACAATAAAGTCTCTTTTCCCCAAAACAAAATACAATAACACAGCAAATTTTCTCAGGAATTACCTATACGTACACAAGTCATAAGAACTTTTTTAAAAGGCACTGACTGCTAAAGGGTTGGAAATTAAAATAGCTGGCTAAAATCAAATACTTCATACCAAGAATATGTAAGTACAGATATTGCCATAAGGTGAGGATGTTACCTAGTATTGTTAGTTTATCCAAACAAGTATATAATTTCCATCAAGAAATCAAAGGTTACATCCATGAAAATGGAATAGAAAAGTAGCATTCCTAGGTATATATATTCATGTACATGTTTAGTTTTTTGCAAACTGGAAGGAAAACGTCATTTTTAATAAAAATAACCAATACAGTCCTCCCCACTTTAATCATGAGGGAAAAAAAAGTATATTATGCCTCCTCTGTAACTCAAAGGTAGTTAGGGAAAAAATAGGGAAAGTTTTGATAACCTATGTATTAGCCAGATTTTTCCATATTGAAATGTAAAAATTGCAGAGAAGAGAAAAACATGTCTTCTTATTAATATAATTAACTTAAACAAAATTTATGTACAGGTTGATTATTTCTTTCTTATTTTTTGTACCAGGGGCGCTTTACCACTGAGCAATATCCCCAGTCCTTTTTTATTTCTTATCTTGAGACAGGATCGTGCTAAGTTGCTGGGACAAACTTGCAATTCTCTGGCCCCAGCCTCCCAAGTTGCTGGAATTATAGGCATATGCCACTGTACCTAGCTTATTTCTCCATCTTTTTGACAACAATAAAGACCTTTGGAAGGTAGATCCTTGGCTGCAGAGGTCAAAAGTATTCCTAACTTTCTAAAGTAGCTGGGTTAATCTAGCAACAAATACAGGGTGTAAACCTCTTCACAATGGAGCTTGAGGAAGTACTATCAATGGGAACACAATCTGTGCATACATAACTACAAATTTTGCTTTGTAATAGTAACCCTACTTATGGAATAAAAGATAAATTTAGATAAATTGATGGAGTAGCTTTCACACAAACCTTTCTATAAAAAAAAGTTCTTGCAGAAGCATGCTATGGTAACATACTATACTTAAGTACACAAATACCAGAGGCAAATCAGGATCACTTGGACTAAGAACCTCAGGGAGTTCAAGAAAGGAAACTGAGAACAAAGGGGTAACAGTTTGAGAAGTCACTCAACATAACCCCCCAAAACATACTGGTTTTAACAGTCTCAGGAAATCTTGATTAGAGAGTTGCTACTCTGAAAAGAAATGCAGAGTAGTATTTGTTCAGGGTGAGGGGTCTTTTGGGAAACTTCTTAAAGGACAAGGTTAATAGGGCTGAATTTTTCCAGTTCACTAGTATTCTTGCTGTAATTAAGGATGGTACAAAACTGAATTCTCAAGTTTATCATACTTTGAAATTAGTTTCAAATAAAATTTGCTTTACTGACAAAATGGTTTGTTTAGTAAGTAACATTATTGTTAACAAGCATTCAGCACCCCTTTCATTTACACATGAAATTCCTGGAAAACAAGACACTCCTTTCTATATACAATGGAATTAAGATGCAAAAGCAATCTAGGTATGTTAAAGAATCCTATTTTCCTAACAGAGATAGGCATGCCTAGTTTTCTGTCAGCTTTCTACGACCCATCCCATGGATTACCAGTAGAAATTCAGCTGTTTTCTCTTTCATCCTAGAACCTCTCCACTGCCTTCTTCCCTTCCTTTTTAGGATTCTCTTTTAGAAAACTGGCAGTAAATAAAGTAGGGAGTGGCCAATTCAAATTTATCTTTTATTCCATAAGTAGGGTTACTATTACAAAGCAAAATTTTAAAAAACTAAAACTAAAAGATCTAAAATGTTTAATACAAGAAACAAGTGTAAATATATACATACCTTTCTTCTGATGTAGAATTAACATATTCCCTTACACACAGGAGGGCAGCATCTCGACACATCTCTTTTAGGTCACTTCCTGAAAAGCCATCGGTTTCCTGGGCAACTTCGAGCAGGTCTACATGCCTATCCACCTTAAACAAACATGAAATGGTTTAAGAAACAAATATAAATTATAATGCAAAGTATACTTCCAAACATCTGTCGCAGAGTCAAAGAAAGTTAAGCATATTGTCAAAGGAGGAGAAAAATTAAAAAGTGCTTTTTAGATTTTTTTTTTAATAACCTCAGAAGTTTAGAAATTTGAAATCCAATTTTCATTATTATTTATCATGGTGGAAATAAGTTACCAGATACACTGTGGAGTGATGAGGAAGAGCAGACATTCAAGAGGCGCTGAATTCACTTTTGTACCTCTAAAGAAGGTATCAAATCGACCCTTCTATACTATATTCAACATAATTGGCATACAGCTTGCATTTTTAAGTTCAGAGTCCACTATGAAAAACAAAAACACTCTGTTTAACATTCCTTTTAAATGTAATGCTTTATTTTAGCACTTATAGTTTTGCTCCCCAACCTAAGCTTACAGTCAAGTCAATTAAGCCAAAGACAAATAACAGCCCTCGGAGAACAAAATCACCATCATAAACTTATGAATGAAGAAAAATATAAGAGGGTATATATTTATGACTACCATCTACATCTGGACATGCTATGTTGCCAAGACTACATCCTCCTACCTCAGCCTCCCAAGTAGCTGGGATTATATGCATGTGCCACCTTGCCCAGCCATTAAGGCGTTCTAAGGTTTTATAATTATAGCACTGGAAAGAGGGAAGAGATATTATTAATTAGACTTTATGTATATATCTAAAAATCTGGAGGGTTACTACTAAGGGATACAAAGAGAATGTGTAACTTTGAATTCAGGAGAGGAAGAGGAAAAAACGGAATAAGAAATACAAGAGCAATACTAATGAACAAAGGACCTGGGGGGTAGGAGTAAAAAGCAAAAGCACACTATATGGAAAAGATTAAAATAAAAATAAACCCAAATTTACCAGTAATCATCACAATTAGATTAAATCAGTAAAAGACAAGATACTGAGTGTTTATATGTATGTAATAAAAATGTAGCTGAGGTTTGAAAGTCACAACTATGTTAAAGAAAACAGGCTTGGTGTTACATTAAAAAAAAGTTGAAAGTAAAAAGTTGAAAATTTACATACAAAGCAAACACTGAGAGAAAGTTAATATAGTTCTAGTTACATCAGAGCAAACATTTTTATGCAAAATGCTTAATTGGGACGAGAAGTCATTAAGTGAAAAATAGTATACCTGAAGAAAAAAAAAATTCTCTGTACCTGTACACACCTAACATCATGGCCCCAAAACCTAATTAGGTAGAAAAATGGGCAAATTCACAATAATATTGGGAGATTTTTTAACGTATGTCTCATAAACCAAAACATCAAAGAACAATTTCTGGGCTATTTATAATTTGCACTTGTGATCTAATGTACATACATGTGTTAGGACTCACATACCTGACCAGAAAAACTTAGGAGAAGGAAAAGTTTACTTTGGGTTCATAGTTTCAGAGGCTCAGTCCATATCAGCCAACTCCATTATTCTGGGCCCATGGTGAGGTAGAACTCAGGGCAGAAGGGCATGGCAGAGGAAAGCTGCTCAGCTCATGGCAGTCAGGAAGCAAAGAGTGAGTTGGAGGTGCCAGGAATAAAATATAAACCCTAAAGGCACGCTCCCCCAGTGACCCAGTTCCTTCAGTTATCCCTACCTGCCTACATTCATCACATACACAGTAGTGCTTTTAAATTATTAATTCTTCAAGCAAAATTAATTCACTCATTACATTACAGCTTTCATGATCTAAGCATTTCACCTTTGAACATTCCTGTACTGTCAAACATGAGCCTGTTGGGGGGACACTTCAAATCCAAACCATAATAATACATAAACCTTGAAAAACATATTACAGGAATTCAATGTATTATTTAGCTATCAGTCCTTTTTTTGGTTATAGTACCGTAAATGTACTAATATTCTGGTACAAGGTTGTTCAATGCCATATTTTTATAATGAAAGACTAGAATCAACCTGAATGTCCTTCAATATGGCATTGATCAAAGACATTACAGTGTAGCTATACAATATAATTCCATGCAGTATAACCAGAGAATAGGGAACTATATGCTAATATGGAAAGACCGCAAAGAGAGCAATGTCCAGAACAGTGTACATGGCTTATTAACATGGTTTATATATTTAAAAAAAGGGAGGAAAAATAGTGTATTTTAATTTGATTATAAAGGCATAGTAACAATACAAAAGTACAGATAAAGGGAAGGGAGACTTTTCCCTGTATACCATTCAATATATGCATTTTAATGTTTGAACCATATGACTATATGGTCTATTTTTCAAAAAGCCTTAAATACAAAAGACATTGAAGATTCTTCTTAAATTTAAATTCCAACTTCAAAAAATATTTTAACTAAGTAGAAACAAGAAACAAAACAAAAATTTATTTTCTTTATCAAAATAAATGTTCTTAAGTAACCACAGAAATGGTTTGAAAAATATCAAAGAGTATCAATACAAAAACATGAGGCTCACTTAACTAGTTCAAAGGTACAGAATTACAGGAGCAACCTACAGTTTTACAGTAATTTTGGTAAAGTTCAAAACCACATTACTCTCAGATACCTCCTTCATTTCTCTTTAAAATGACTTTATGAACATAAACACCAATACCAAATTATAGAATGAAGAAAAATAATTTTCTACTTACATTTTCATTTTTCAAGATGAGCTTCAAGATTGCTTCTCTTTGTTTTAGAGCCTAAATCCAGAATAATTTCAGTTAGCATTTTTTTTAAAAAAGGACCAATTAGTTTTCCTAACACTTCTTCCCTTGTTAACTATGTGATGATACCTACACAAAATGACAGAAACTTGCTGTACGCAGTGGTACATCCCAGCAACCTGGAAGCCTTGGACAGGAGCATGGCACGTTTGAGGACAGTCTCAGCAATGTGGTGAGATCCTATCTCAAAATAAATGATTTAAAAAGGGGGGGGGGGGCTGGGAATGTGTCTCAGTGGTAGAGCATCCCTGGGTTCAATGCCAGTACCATTAAAGATATAAATAAATGACAGAAACTCTGACAGAGATCAAAGTAAGATCTTATTTTGATACTCTACAGTAATCATTTGTGGTTATGCCACTGAATTCTATTTCTTATTCTGCATCCCCAGTGTCCAGCATAATGTATAGGAAAGAACATGGCTTTATGGTCATTGAATGAGTGAAGGAGTACCTAAGACTACAATATTTTCCCCTTATAATAGCTCTGCAATCTTCCCTTATGAAACTTATGGAAACTCACCACCACCCTAAGATTGAGAGGGATTGGTGGGGAGTTTACTAGGAATCAAACCCAGGGGTGCTCTATCTCTGAGCTAAATCTCTAGCTCTTTTCATTTCATTTTTAAGACAGGCTAAGTTCACCATGCTGGCCTAAAATTTGCAATCCTCCTGCTTTGTCTTCTGAATAGCTGGGATTATAGGAGTATACTACTGCACCTGGCTGCCGTAAGATTTTTTTTTACCAGTAACTGGAGGACAGGGCAACAATACCCACTTAGGTTCCTCCATTTAACATAAAACATAACTCTAACACTTATCAGTGAATCTTTATTTAGTTCCAGTGATTTCCCCCCAATTGTGTCTCACATTATATTAGAAATTACACTTACAGAATACTCATATAGATTTTTTAAATTATCATGGCAGAATTCATCCTTAATCATCTCTGACCACTGACAAAATAATGATTACAATAAGCATTAAATTATCTGAAAAAATAAAATGCTATAGTTTCTGTAATTTACATGTTTTAAGCATGAAGGTTAATTTGGTATGTTATGTGATCACCAATAACTACTTTTTGTTAATAAACATTTTATTTGAAGAGGAGTTTTAAGGTAAGGTTACACTTTGACACTGTAGTTATACGGGAAAGAAATTCCTCTTATGTATGTATACATTCATTAAAAACAGAATGAAAAGGAAGTAACGAAATTCCAGTTTCTATGTTATCCATACACAAATTTATAACAAATGTGATGAAGCCTGTTACAAATCAGTCTGATAACATACATTATATTTATAATTTCAATAAAGACTACTTTCCATGTTGTACCCTAAGTTACAATCCTTGTACATCAAAAACCTTTCTTTTTTTATTGGATTACAAGGTATTTTTTATTATTTGATAAATACTATTCATCTTTATTGTCCGGGGGACTCTAACTGAATTACTGATAAAGATCACAAATTTTGCCAGGCACGGTGACGCACGCCTGTAATCCCAGCACTTGGGAGGCTGAGGCAGGAGGATTGTGAGTTCAAAGCCAGCCTCAGCAATTTAGTGAGGCCCTAAGCAACTCAGTGAGACCCTGTCTCTAACTAAAAATACAGAATTGGGCTGGGGATGTGGCTCAGTGGTGAAGTGCCCCTGGGTTCAATCCCCAGTACCAAAAAAAAAAAAAAAAAGATGACCAATCTTGGGGTTCAGTTACAGGAAAACTAATTTACTTTAAAATGTTCTAAAGTCTTGCTTACAAAATATAATACATTGCTGTGCAAAGCACACAAAGTTCATCTAAACTTGGTTGCAGTCAACCTTTCCAGTTTCATCTCTTATTAACAGAACTACCCCTAAAACTCACTCAAACTGTGATTCCACACCTGCCTGTCTTTGTTCATTCTGGCAGGAAACTCTCCCCAACCCACCCACCCTTGTTTTATTTGCCTGTCAAAATTCTACCATCCTTCAAGGCCCAACTGGATTCTGCAAATCCCAAGGACTCATAGACAGAATTATTAGTTTATATCAGATTCTCATGGTTCTTTGAACATACTTTTATAAAACATGTTTACATTATTTATGTTGTCTGCTTTCCCTGTAACCCAAAGTTCTTTGAGAAAAAGGGCAATGTTTCATTCACCAGAACCAGCAAGTATCTGACAAGTACTAATACTTGGTAAGTATTCATCATACTAAATATCATTTATACTTTCCTACATAAAGTTTTTAAAAATCTCTTCATTGATTTATCAGGCAATTTTCAAATATATTGCCTAAATATGTCACTATATCCTCAGATGAACCAGAGGTACCAGAGATTCTAACTGTAGCAAATAGTTTATCTGAGTAATTTTATAGAGGCCACAACAATCAAACTTTTTTTTTTAATTTTTAGATGTTGACAGATGTTTATTTTATTCATTAATGTATATTTTATTCATTAATTCATATGTGGTGCTGAGAATCAAACCCAGTGCCTCACACATGCTAGGCAAGCGCTGTACCACTGAGCCACAACCCCAGCCCCACAACAATCAAACTTTAGAAGACCATATTTACTTCAACAAACTAATAAGTTTCAGAATATAAATGGAATAACTTTAAGTCAAAGATTACAAATGAAATTATAAATATTTTTACCACCAAACCTGAAAGGAATAACAAACTAACATTTCCTCTAAATGGCTAGAAGTGAAACTAACATGTTGGCTGTATGGAACATATCTTCTACCATGGAAACCTGTTCTTTTCTTTTTCTTCAATCTAAAGGCATACAAAATTCAATATTTTAAGATTCTCTGCAAAATTTATAGGGTATCAAAAAGTTATAATCATCCATTTGAGGGTACATCTTAACTAACCAAAAAGAATGCTAGAAAGAAGGCAGTAATGGTTCAACACCAGCCACAAATTTACATTAAGCTGAAGTGCAAAACTTTAGCTTTGAGAAGTAGTATCCAGTAGTTCTTCATGCTAGGCCTTCAGAATAAAACAAGCCTTTAACATTTATTTCCCCAATTTTATTCTATGCTAACCCAAAAGTATAATTTAGATTTTTTTTAATGTATCTTCCTAAAGTAAATCATTAAAATACCTAGATAATTAGTTTTTTTGGAACCGGGGATTGAACTCAGGGGCACTTGACCACTGAGCCACATCCCCAGTCTATTTTGTATTTTATTTAGAGACAAGGTCTCACTGAGTTGCTTAGGGCCTCGCTAAGTTGCTGAGGCTTGCTTTGAACTCGCGATCCTCCTGCCTTAGCCTCCTGAGTCGCTGGGACCACAGGCATGCGCCACTGTGTCCAGCTTTACCTAGATAAATTTGATGCAATCATATTCTTGGAAGAGGAGCAAAAACCACTGATCTTAGGGTAAAAAGAAAAAAAGCAAAGAGAGTGGAAAGCTCAAGAAGTAATTGTGGAATTTTCTGCTCCATTCCTTCTTTGTTTATCATAAATGAGTCCTATGAAACAAAACCTTCCCTTCTTTAAAAATCACAGATAGACTTGTTAAAAGGTGAATATTTAACTGTTTTATAACACAATCAGGAGCACTTACAGGCTGGTTGATATGAAATCTTGTAGGCATTCTTCTCATTATAGCTGAGTCAAGGTCCTGAGGACGATTAGTAGCTCCCATCACTATGACCTTAAATGAAGAAACACAAGGTATTAAATCTATCAACAGTAATAAGCTTTGAGGTATTATTACTAGGACTTAGAAGATAAAGAAAATTAAGTGGTTTTTAAACTGAATCCTTTAATAATTCTGGTTTTAATCCAATATTACTCCAGAATTTAGAGAAAAAAACTAAAGTTAATCGCAAATAAATAAAATAATAGCCAATCTGGAAAGATTAATACATTTCATTGAATGTCTAGTAACTAAAATATGTATTGTTACAAGTATCATTATTAAAGAATTATAAAGATTTTTTAAGATGGCTATCGTATTTTACAAAATAGCTACCTTAAATATAGTTTGGGAGTATAGAGAGTGGGGCTCATGTCCTTTAATAATAACGTGGAGACAATCAATTCTACAAAAGTCTGAGGACTCTGGAAATAGTAATACATATCATGTACTTTTTTTCTTTAGATTTCACATCATCATCTCAATACACTATCAGCACTGTAGGCAGTGCTAAAAAGCTAAACATAAACTAAATCAATTCAATTCTAAAAAAAGACAAGAGAAAAAGGAAACAACAAAATGCTGCATGGGGGGCTAGGTAAAGCAGTTGCCTATCATGTGTGAGGCCCTGGGTTCTATCCCCAGGAAAGGGAAAATAAAAGAATTTTAACAACAAAGAAAAAAATTGCTGGTGGTCCTATCAAGTTCTGGATCTATACCACTTATTTATAAAGGATGAAGAAAACAGAAAAAAATGAAACCTTAAAACACAAATGAAACAGCTATTCAGAAGTACATCTCTGAAGGGGATCAATACTTGGTTATAAGCTAGTAACAGCATACATCTGCTATCCAAAATGAAGTTTATAGAAACATATTTCTCTATTTTGGCCCAAGAGGTTTTAGACCTGAAATATAACTCCCAAGCGAGGTAAAACATCCACCAAATCTTATATTCTACTCGTTTGTTTTTATGGTACTGGCGATTAAATCCAGCCCTCTAGTTTTACTCTTCACATTTAATGATATTCAAGAGCCTCAGACCCAAATTACTTTCAATTAACTGAGAGAGGCTGCCACCTAGAGGACAAATATACATAGAAATATAAACTTAAGAAATGTTAAGTTCCACAATGTAATGCAATTCTGTATTTGGGTTAAGTGACCCTTGAATCAAATATTGATGCTCATATTCATTTTTCTTTACTAACTTCCTACAACTTGATAAAATTAGTAAAAAAGAAAAAATTCTACCAAACAAGTGATTAAATGGACTAACTGCATAAGATAAAGAATGTATATAAGGAATATTTTAACATACTATGTATCAAAAGAGAAATTCAAGTGATATAGAATAGCTTATTGAAGAATGACTATACTCAATTGCACAGAATCATAAAAGTCATTGTAATTGAGACAATAGTTAAAGAAAAAACAAACTAAAAAATGGGTAATATTTTAAGAAACATTCTAGGTAATAAGTAGCCTAAAACCAAACAAAAAAACTCAGCAGGTAAGGTGAAGTGCTAGAAAACAGAATCAAGGAATTCAAAGCAATCTAGTCAATAAAGGATAATAAAGGGTATTCAAGATGAAAAAGCATGAGTGATTGTAGATGCTTACAGCTTCATCCAAAGAAGCAAATGTGAAGGAGTGATTTTTAAGGATAAAGACAGAATCTTTACATATATACTAATTCTATTCAGTACAAATGAGCTAAAATTCAAAATGGGAAACAATATTAAGTTTTTAGTATTTAAGCAGCAAAATCAATGTGTCTTCTAGATATTACTTGTTAAAACTTTTAAAAAGTCTTAAATTATGAAGCTAAATTTATCTTTCACATTTAAAATAATCAGATCTAAATTTATGCCTCAAAGCAAAATCCATCCTGTAGCACAATGGCACACACCTGCAATCCCAGTGACTTGGGAGACTGAGGCAGGAAGAGCACAAATTTAAGGACTGCCTCAGCAATTGAGTGAGACCCTAAAGAATTAAGTGAGACTCCGTCTCAAAATAAAAAATAAAAAGGCTGGGGATGTGGCTCAGAGGTTAAGTATTCCTGGATTCAGTCTGTGGTATCAAAAAAAAGGTAAAGAATGTGTCCTTAGTTGCTAAGGTTTCCATTAATGGTGATGATTTTCTTTGGGTAATTCACTGTATTTGTTTCCTTTTCAGCCACATGCTAGAAAGCCAGTTAGGGTAATGGGCTCCATCCATTATCAGAGAAAACATAATTTTAGAGAAATTCGTATGGAAGTAAAATATATGTAAAGGGAGGGAAAGGGCAAATACTGGAAAATGATACTGACCAAATTACATTGCTTATTGTGTACATATATGAACATGTAACAACAAATTCCACCATTATGTACAACTATAATGAACCAAAAAAAAGGGAAAAAAACAAAGTAAAGTATGTTTACAATTTTCATTTAAAATTATTAATATCAATTTTAACCTACAATAAACACCAATTTTTATATCAATTAATTATTAATATCAATTATTTATTAATATCAATTTTAACACAAAAGTTTAAAAAGAAAAAAAGGTACTGGAGTTCAACATAATAGCAATATCTTCTATTGGCTCCTCAAATCAAAACTCATCATAATGAAAAAAGCAATTGCTATCAGTGGAATAAAGAATCATTGTTCTGTAAACTCAGTTGTAAAAGTTGTGCTGTATCAGAACTATCTAGACCTCAGCTCAAGAGGTTTTACTTTTTGAAATACAACCTCAGAACAGGTTAAAATATTCACCAAATCTTATATTCTACTTCTATTCTTTGTTGGTTTTGCAATAATGAGTATTAAACCCAAGGCCTTGTACATGCTAGGCAAGCAGTTCTAGAGTATGCTTCATCCAAATGACTAAATATTCTCTACCCTAAAAAGATGAACCCTATACTCCAAAATTAAAATGTTTTCTCTTAAATGAGCTAACTAATCCAACTGTCTAAGTGAATTAAATACCACTGCTTAGGAAGGTAATTAGGTTTTGCCAGCCTGTAACTAACTTCCATTGGTAAGTACTACAGATTTATAAGAATCTATTACTAATAGGTTAATAACATCATTGAAAATTTTGTGTTTTCTTCTCTAACCATTCAACAAAGCCAAAGATTATTTCAAAACCTCATAATAAACTACACTTTCATAAAGGCAATGTAGAAGGACATGTGGCCTAATTTTCTTCTTCAGATTGATGTGGTAAGAAATTTTAATTTATGTTAATGTGGTGAACTTTAGGAGACCCTTAAGCCCTTTGGCAACAAGACATTTAAGAATAACAAAATATAAAAACATATCAAACAAATTAATCTAGAGTCAAGCACAATAGCATGTGCCTATTATACCAGCTTCTTGGGAAATACGAGGCAGGAGGACTGCCAAGTTCAAGGCCAGCCTCAGCAACTTAGCGAGGCCCTGTCTCAAAACATAAAATAAAAAGGGCTGGGGATGTAGCTCTCCTGGGTGGGTTCAAGCCCCAGTACCACCAAAATACTGATGATGATCTTTAAGTCTTCCAATTTAAAAAAAAAAAAAAGGAAAAGAAAAAAAGAAAAAAATTAAGTTGAGGCCATCAGTAAAGCCTATTCATAAAGTAGGCAAGCAAAGTAGAAATTGACCAAATTCCATACAGACATGTATAAAAACTAGAAAGTATGGTAAGTCTTGACTACCTTTCAGGTCAGAGCACCTTAGTAGAGCATACTCTACATGAAGCCAGGACTCATAAAGTACTACATACTCAAAAAGTGGTGAAATGTTAGAAATTCACTCAGTAAAAGCAGGCCTTCATGGGGAGGGTGTGGTGTATATGCACACAATATTCCTGAGATTTCATAATTTGTAGCTAGGTAACATGGATGGATCTTGGACCCAAATTTACATATTTGGGTTTTTTTGTTTTGTTCTGTTTTTATTTCATTTAGGTTTTTGTACTGGGGATGAAACCCAAGGTCACTTAACCACTGGGCCATACCCCATCCCCTTTTTATATTTTATTCAGAAACAGGGTCTGATTTGCTTAGGGCCTTGCTAAGTTGCTGAAGCTGGTTTTGAACTCAAATCTTTCCACCTCAGCATCTCAAATTGCTGGGATTACAGGTGTGTACCACCAGCCAGGTTTGAAGTTACATATTTGTGTTAGGGGAAAAAAATCGGCAGAAGGCAAATATGAAATTTCCTTTGAGTAATAAACTTCAACTTAGGTTTCAAAGAATTCACAAAGTTCTATCAAATAAAGTGTCCACTAAATAACAAAAATATATGCTATAAATTCAAACTACAAATGACAGAAAATGACAAGAATGTAGACGTAGAGTCATATGTTAGAATTAATGAATATAGATTGTAAAATCAGTCTGTTAATATATCTTTATGGAGTTATAAATCTATGCCAGATACCTTTATAAGCACTTTACTCAGACTGGTTCCTTACAACAACTCTGAGATACTAGTCTTCCCTTTCATATAAATTATTTCCTCTATACAGAACAGAATAATTACTAAAGCTGGCTAGTTGATGCCACAGCTCTGGTTTTATAATTGAATTGGGAACAGTAACCAGCAAAAGCCTGTCAAAATTGACCCAACGGACTTGAAAAACAATCTAAAAAATTTCTAGCACTGAAAAATTGAAATAATAAGCTCAATGTTTCCATTTACAGTAGAAGAGCTCCAAATGAACACAGAATTATCAAACTGAACAACAACAAAAATGAGGTAAAGAAACTACTTGGAATGTGGTATAAAGAGACAACATGAAAGTCAAAAGATATACAAACTGGATGCCACATGGAGACAGGAAAGGGGAAAAACAATAATTAAAGAAGTACAGTTGAATTATTAAGAAGTGATAAAAGGGCAAAGGGATAGCTCAGTGGTAGAATGCTTGCCTAAAATACACAAGGCTCTGGGTTCTATTCCTAACTCTGCAAAAAAAAAAAAAAAAAAGTTATAAAAGGTGTGATTTTAAATATATTTGTGGTTTTTGAAAAGATAAAACAAGTGAGGCACTGCAGTGCACTCCTGTAATCCCAAAGGCTCAGGAGGCTGAAACAGGAGGATTATGAGTTCAAAGTTGGCCTCAGCAACTTTGCGAGACTCTGCCACACAATAAAAAATAAAAAGGGCTGCAGACATGGCTCAGTGGTTAAGTGCTCCTGGGTTCAACAACCAGTAACAACAAAAAAGACAAAACAGATTACAAAATAGTAAATAACTTGTAAAGTTAAAATAACATTAACTTTTCCATGCGACATAAGTTATTCATGAAGAAAATATGGGAAAATGGTTTTGGGATTTCTATTTCCAGCAATATGCAGAAAAAATTAAAATGCCAAATGAATTTTAATTTTACTTTTAAAATACATCACTGAGGGGAGAGGACACAGGTCAGTGGCAGAGTATTGCCTAATGAATTAGGCCCTGCATTTGATTCCCTAGCACTGCCAAAACACACCCACCCACACACACACCATCAATCTGGCAAAAAAAGCATAAAATATTCAGAGGTTAAGTAAGTGAAAGTGAGAACTCAAAGACGAAAACTGAAAACTAAAGCTGGCTTTCTCTTTAGGGGCATAACAAGAGAACTTACATGTTTTTCATATCCTTGCAGCAGCGAAAGACAAAGCCTAGAAGACTGCTTAGTATAAAGGTAGAATCCTAAGGAAGGCACATGTGACAGAAATTGAGAAAGTATACAAATTTCAGCAACTACTGAACATGGTAAAATGAGAAGACAAAGGACATAAGAACCAAGCATAGGGCTCAGTGGTGGAGTACTTGCCTAGCATGTTCGAGGCCTGAAGTTTCAACCCCAGCACTACACACATATACACATAGAACTGAAAAACTGTAAGGAATATGTTAAGAGTCAAAACTAGGAGTCAAGAGGAAAAGAAAGAATAATAAAAAAAGAATTATATACAAAACACCCATAGACACTAGACACTTCCTTGGTACCAATAAAGGTTCTGAAAATTCCAGGGAGAGGCTTTACCATAGTTTTCTCTCTTCCACCACCACCTATTTCAGGTACTTAGATGATCTATTAATGTTTTATTAAACATGAAGCCCTCAAAATGGATGATTGATACAAACGATTTCTTTTGGATTCTCATCACTTAATGGTAAGTATAAAAACTATGAAAAAACTTTTGTATGAAGTATAATAAGTGGCTTACCACATTTCCGATTAATAATAACCACTTTAGTGTAACACAAATTTTACTCAAATACCTGGCAGCTATGATCAGTATCCAAACCATCCCAGAGACTCATAAACTGAGCTTTCATCATGGCTGTGGCTTCATGATCAGAGCTTGAACGATTCCGTAGAAAGGAGTCTAGAAAGAAAAAGGTCCTTAACTTTAGAAATTAATTTTTAATTACTTATCCTTTATATAATTCATGTATTGGAAGAATTACAACATTCAAAAAGTATATAGGGAGGAATTTTTCAGAATTAACAAAAGCCATGAATCCTCAGATTAAAACCCAGAGTAAAACTCAGCAAATAGAAAACCTAACAGCAACTAGAAAAAAAGATACAGTATTTATATATCTTAGGCAATAAGCAGATTTCTCAAAAGCAACAAGAAAGATTAGAAAATAATGGAAATTGAAACTTCAAAATGCTGAGGGAAAATAGTTCTCTATCATTTAAGAGAAAAGGCAGAATTAACACTCTTTTATCTAAAAACAGAACCTTTGCTGAAAGAAATTTAAAAGACTTTAGTAAGAAAATTAAATCCAGAAAAGGCAGGGTCCAAGAAACAATGGTGAACAAAAAACTGGCAAACGTGGGCATCTGAAAAAGCAATGTCAGTGTAAAATAACAGAAATAGGTAAAGTATAAAATAAAAAATGTTGGACAACATGTAAAATTTGGGGGGAATTAGTGGGTAAAAGGTCTAAGGTCCCTATAATTTGGGAGGAGGGCAGAGATTATGATTAACTTTAGACTTTTAAGACAAATAGGTATAGGCAGTACAATGGTACACACCAATAATCCCAGCAACTCAGGAATCTGAGGCAGGAAGATCCAGTTCACAGCCAGTCTCAACAACTTAGTAAGGCCCTAAGTAACTTAGCAAGACTCTGTTTCAAAATCAAAAATGAAAAAGGCTGGGGATGTGGCTCAGTAGTTAAGCATCCCTGGGTTCAATCTCCATATCAAAAAAAAAAAAAAGAAAAAAAGGACAAGTAGGCATGCTAAATGTTTCATTAGAAGAATATATACCTTCTAAATCTGTAGCAGAGAAAAGGCAATTTAAAAAAAGAAAGAAAAGATATGGTTATTTCCCTTGGGAATTTCTTTTCATCAGTTTATTCTTTCAATATTTGGGGTTCTGGTGTGTATCTTGAACAAGAGTATATAACTGGATTTTAAAACAATTTCAAACTATTTCTTTAACTGGGAAGTGTAGTTAATTTGCTGTTATTATGATAGCTAATGTATTCAGATTTATTTCTACTATAAAATTTTGTGCTTTTTATTTAGCAATCTGGTAGATGGTCTATTTTATAAGTTTGCTGTTATGAATGAAGTTAGACTTCTATCTCATACAATGTAATAAAAAAATTTCTTTAAAGAATATTTGTGGGAATAATGAAAGTATTGTAAAGCAGATATAAAAAGAATAAATCATACAGGAGCGCTGGGATCATGGCTCAGTGGTAGAGCACTTGCCTTTCATGTGTGAGGCACTTGGTTCAAAACTTAGTGCCACATAAAATAAATAAAATAAAATAAAGGTATTGTGTCCATCTATCACTAAAAAAATAAATCATAGAAGAAAAATACTGATAAAAGTGACTATATTCAAACTTAAAACACTGAAGTTATTTAAATTACTATAAAAGAAACTACTATAAACAAAATGAAAAGATAACCCAGTCTAGAAAATATTCGTAATCGTAATAAACATCAACAACAAATTATGAAGAAAAATATAAAAACCCAAAGAAAAACTGGAAATTTACAAGCAAAAAAACCCAATAGCTAAACAACATATTAAGATATCCAAATTTACCAGTAATTAGGGAAATAGAAATTAAAACAATGATGTGATAATTCTTGGCTTTCGACCTGGCAGAAATTAATGTCAATATCCGAAAATATAAATCTTAGAAAGTATGTAGAGAAACAAACAATATACTGGGGTGTGAGTGTCTAGGTATAAATCATTTTGAAGAACTTATAATCCTAGTGAAGTTGAAGAAGGTTCAACTTTTAGGGATCTATCCTAGATAAACATATATGCATGAGAAAATGTGCATGTATCACCACTGAATACTGTTAAGAGAGAAAAGTCTATCAAATAAGAGATGAAAAGGCTATGACTATTCTAAAACACACATATAAGATACAGAATATTTGGTTGCTGGTTATATCTTTTGTTTTATTAGCAGAGCCTAACATTAAAATTCAAATCTGGTTTTCTAAATATTACCTTTAAAATGACTTTTTAAAATGCTAACATAGACAACAACATACCTATTTCATCTATAAAGATGATGGAAGGCTGTAACTTTATGGCAAGGGAGAAAACAGCAGCAGCCAATTTCTGAGATTCTCCATACCACTTATCAGTCAATGTTGAAGGCTGAAGGTTAATAAACCGACAGCCTGCTTCTTTAGCTGTAGCCTTGGCAATTAATGTTTTACCACAGCCTGGAGGCCCATAGAGAAGAACACCTGAAAATTAACATTATTTTATTATTATATTAAGAAAATGAAATAATTTGCTTTCAATAAAGATCTTGATACTCAAGATATTAATTAGGCCCACTCTAAAATCTTCCCAATATCCAATTCTGCTTTTATTATTCTTTTTAATTGTAGAAAAAATAGTAAAAAGCAAGCCACTGTGTTCTGAATTCTGAATTCCATGTCAGTAAGGACATGTGTGCTGGGATTATAGTAACCTTGTGCCTATTCCCTTCACAAAAAGGTAAGACCATCATCTTGACATTCAAATTCATACCATTCTGTCAATGGTTGAGAAATAAAACCATTTAGTATCTTCCACTTTCACAAGCTAACACAGCATTAGGCAACTTGATAAAAGTCTAGAAGTAACAGACAATGTAAAAAGAGACTATGGTAAACACTGTTTTGCAGTTGTTCAGAACTTAGTTTTATACAAAAGGATGTGTTCCTTTTTCTAAGCATAATGATCTTTTCCTAAAAGGAACTGAAATCAGTCACTTTTGTTTTAATTTTCAAAGAATAAAAACTCTATTACTAACCTGTATTCACTACTGACCACAATTTGCTGCTAAATATAACTTAAAGTAATTCTTTTAATACAAAGGGAACTAAACACGTTGGAATCTTGAACATTTTGGAAATAACACTGTTCCTCAGCTAAAATTAGCAGCATTCTCTAAATTAATACAATAATAAAATTATGACTCTGCCTAAAAATAAGTAATTTCCACACAGTTGTGATAAAAATTGTAATCTGCAGACTTTTAAAATATTTGCTTAATTCAAACCTCAACTTTCCTCATATAATAGTACTTAAAGAATGACAACATGTAAAGATGGCATGTTGGGGTAAATAATGGATTTAGAGGTATACAGTATTTTCTTAATGTTGGACAATAAAAATTCAAAATGAGATAAAAATACTTTGCATAAAATATTTATATAAAACATATGTCAAAAACAGAAGGGTTTTTTTGTTCTGCTTTTTGCCATACTGGGGATTAAAGTCAGGGCCTTGAGCAAGCAAAGCAAGAGTTCTACCATTGAGCTATTTCCCCAGCCCACTTTTCAATTTTTTTTTTTTTAAATGAGAACTTGAACTTGTTTCCATAAACTTATTTTTTTTTTTTTTAATATCAGGCACCTCAAAACAATGATCAAACTTTTCCTAAAGAGTAGACAGATTTTCCACTAAGCATGGTGGCACACACCTGTAATCCCAGCAACTTGGGAGGCTGAGGCAGCAGGACTGCAAGTCAAACCCAGCTTCAACAACTTAGTGAGGCATTTAACAACTCAGCAAGTCCCTGTCTCTAAATAAAATACAAAAAGGGGCTGAGGATGTGGCCCAGTGGGATCAATTCCTGGTACCAAAAAAAAAAAGAGGAGAGTAGATTTTCCTATTGATCACAATTCTTTTTAAGATTCACGTTACAATATCAACTAACCCAAGTTTTAAACATGTTAAACTAAACCTTTCTAAAGCTGATTTTAACTCCGTAAGCTTTACCAGGACATGGTAATATTTTCAAGAAGAATTTATGATTTTTTAATAAAATCCATTTAGCTGCTTAAAATTTACTTAAGTCAATTGTAATCTGATCCTTCAACTGACATTTGTCTTTTGGATAGCCATGTGAAACAATAAAGAATAGTCATCTAATACCATTTCATTTAAAACTGAAAACACATGAACAATTCCAGGTGTTTGGAATTATAACATTTCATCTTTTGATCATATAATAATGTGAACTGCACATTTACTAGCAAATGCATATGTAAATATTAATTATATCTCAGAATTTTTAGAACAAAGTTTTCATATGAAAGTCCCTGTATTTTGTACACTATGCAGTTACACCATCATAAACACAGGCAGTACTTTTAGACTGTCATATTTGCTTCGAAGTATTCATTGATCATTTAACGTTTTACTCCTAGTAGTTTAGACAGAACATTCATATTTTCCAATTATTTCTTTTCATAGATCACAATTAGTGTTACTAAGTAAGTAGTTGCTAGTATCTGAAAATTAAACATGCAATGAAGGCTTCTAAATCTCATAAACTTCTGGTAGATTTATGAAAAATAAGATGCACATAAGGAGATATCAATGTTGCACTTCTTGATGTGGGTGATAGCAGCATGTTACCTTTATAATTATTCACTTAAATATTTCATCTCCATTCCTGTATGTATATTTCATTAAGATTCCAGTTGTATCCTCTGACACATTATCAGTGAGTTTAGCGGTAATATTTAATGTGGCATCTTTTCTATAGTGGTCTCCAGTGTTTATATGTATGAAGAATGGTAAAATGAGTCATAGTCCACAAGTCCACATTAGGCATTCTGCTTTAATTATTAGTTTCACAATTTTTTAACTAGTTTCTTGAGCTTAATTTGGTTCTTTTATAACCAATTTCAACAAATCAAGTATGTTTATTTTGTCCTTTGTAGAAGCTTAAAAATTCATACTTTTAGCCAGGCATGGAAGCGCACGCCTGTAATCCAGCGACTTGGGAGGCTGAGTCAGGAGGATCGAGAGTTCAAAGCCAGCCTCAGCAACTTAGCGAGGCACTAAGCAACTCAGTGAGACCCTGTCTCTAAATAATAAAATACAAAATAGGGCTGGGGATGAGGCTCAGTGGCCGAGTGTCCCTGAGTTCAATTCCTGGTTCCAAAAAAAAAAATCATACTTTTTAAGATAAATGTTTTTTGTAAGGGTTTTACTTGTTAAGTACTGCAGGTAAATAACAGATTTAGGATAAAGAAAAAAAAGACTAAGCTGGCACACGCCTATAATCCTAGTGGCTCAGGAGGCTGAGGCAGGAGGATCCTGAGTTCAAAGCCTCAGCAACTTAGTGAGGCCCTAAGCAACTCAGCGAGACCCTGTCTCTACATAAAATATTAAAAAGGGCTGGGGATGTGGTTCAGTGGTTGAGCACCCCTGTGTTCAATCCCCAGTACCCCACCCCCCGAAACAAGAAAAGATAAGACTAATTGCTACACACACATTCCAATTTAAAATAATCCTGATTAGTGACAAATATGCTACCTTACTAGTGACCAACTTTTCTTCCTGAAAGTGATTTTGCATGCTTTATTTGAATTGTTTTTAATAAGAGTTTAACATGACTATGTATAAATAAGACTAAAAGGATTATATTTAGAGATGCAGTTATAAGCATTCTCAATTCTTAAGTTTTAAGGTTTTCAAAGTGGTGACTAACCACAAATAAGGAAAGAATTTATATACATTTTAGAAGTGAAGAATGATCAAGGCCAGGCATGGTGGCACACACCTATAATCCTAGTGGCCTGGGAGGCTGAGGCAGGAGGACCATGAATTCAAAGCCAGCCTCAGCAACTCAGCAAGGCCCTAAGCAACTTAGCAAGACCCTGTCTCTAAATAAAATATCTTTAAATATTTTTGGAGATGTGGTTCAGTGGTTAAGTGCCCCTAGATTCAATCCCGGGTACCACAAAAAAAAAAAAAAAAAGGAATGATTAATTATTTTAAAATTATTACTTATACAACAGTTCACTGGATCTTAGTGTTCTTTGGAGAATCTGATTTCACAAAAAATAGTTCTTTTAGGCCTAAAAGTCTGAATGTCTTCTAGACTTTTAATGGTTTAGAAAACATATATTCTTTACCATACCTTTTGGAGGTTGCAGAAGCCTAGAATTTTCAAACAAATGCTTCTTTTTGATAGGTAAGATGACTGTGTCTTTCAGATCCGTAATGACATCATCTAAACCTGCTATATCACTCCAAGTAACCTGGCAAAAGTTAAAGTCAGTATGAATTTTACAACTAACACATACTGGCAAAGCAAAAAAATCCACCCCAACTGTAAAACTTAATACAATCTGGTAATTACACATAAACAATAAAAAGTTAAAATTGTACATTAACATGAGAAAACACTTCACAGCAGTAATGATATCAATAAACTCAGTGACACTAGAAAAGAAATTTAAAAGTCAATTTTTTACTATTTAAAAAAGAAGCATTAAGGCTCTGGGTATAGCTCAGTGGTAGAGCCCTCCCCTCTCATGGGAAAGGCCTTAGGTCCCATCACCTTTCTGGTATTGGGTGGGGGCACTCAAAAATCTGTTAAGAATTTAACAAACTGAATTCATTCCATTTATGAGTAGGAAATATGCTTCCACAAGAATACTGAGAAACAGCTCAAGATAATTTAGCACCAGCTGATGGGGAGGAGTTTGCCAGGAATGTACCTATTTTACATAAGATATAGTTAACACAATAGGAATTTTAGAGATAAGGTGTATACACATCAAATTGGACTTCTGATTTTTATTTATCAAAAGTAAAATCAAGCCGGGTGCAGTGGCGCATGCCTATAATCCCAGCAGCTCAGGAGGCTGAGATGGGAGGATTGTGAGTTCAAAGCCAGCCTCAGCAATGGTAAGGCACAAAGCAACTCAGTGAGACCCTGTCTCTAAATAAAATTCAAAATAGGGCTGGGGATGTGGCTCAGTGGTAGGTGTCCCTGAGTTCAATCCCCAGTACCCCAAAAAAGAAATAAAGTACAACTATCAGGGCTGGGGTTGTAGCTCAGTAGTAAGTAGAGCGCTTGCATAGCATGTGTGAGGCACTGGGTTCAATCCTCAGCATAACATATAAATAAATAAAATATTTTTTAAAAGTAAAACCATCAAAAATTATAAAGCACTGGGAGCAATAGCGCATGCTTGCAATCCATCCCAACAACTCAAGAGGCTGAGACAGAAGGAGTGCAAATTTAATGCCAGTCACAGCAACTTAGTGAACACTTAAGCAACTTACTAAGACCCTATTTCAAAATACAAACTAAAAGGGCAGGGGATACAGCTCAGGGGTAAACCGCCCCTGGGTTACATTCCCAGTAACAAAAAGAAAAAGAAAAACAAATGCTATGATTTGGATATGAGATTTATGAGTTTACAGACTAAATTAATCTACCCCTCAAAAAATGTTTATGAAGTATATAGACAGGTATTACGAACTGAGACTTAAGGAAATGGAGGAAACCATTTGCCAAGATCACAAATAGAAAAACTGGGATTCAGATCCTGTGCTGTTTACCATAACATGCCATGAGAATTTAGATTTTAGCTGAACACAGTGGCACACCACTGTAATCCCAGCAGCTTGGGAGGCTGAAGCAGGAGTTCAAAGCCAGCCTCAGCAACTTATTGAGGCCCTAAACTGGGGATTGGCTCAGTGGTTAAGCGACCCTGGGTTCAATCCAAAAAAAAAAAATCTAGCACAAATCAAACACCCATATGACTTAAAGAAGTTCTATAAAACACAAGGACAAATACATAAAATTACAAGTTTCCCTAGGCAAATGTGTTCAGAAAAGCTAGAGGAAATAAAAATAAAAAAATAATCATAAGATTAAGAATACATACATGCATGTTAAGTGGATCTACTAGACCTAAGACTGTTATCCTAAGAAAGACCTACTTATAAGTTGGTCCTTGGCTAGCATTTGAGAACTTGAGAATTCCCACAATGCCTTGACAACAGCTCACTGTTCCTAAACAGTGTGTGCCAATGACGTGGTTTATGGTGAATACCACTTTTCCTTCTGGGAGTCCAGAATTTTGAAACGCCTAAGGAAGATGAAGACTACATGAATAGCTCCCAATTAAAAACCCTGGACTGAGTCCCTAGTAAGCTTCCTGGAAGACAATATTGCTCATGTATTGTCACAACTTGTTGATGAAAGAATTAAGCACATCCTATGACTTTACATGGAGGGAACTCTTGGAAGATTTTGCCTGACTTTCTCCAGACTTTACCTCAATCCCCTTTTCCTCTGTCAATGCTGCCATGTATCCACTCAGCAGAATAAATCATATCTGTGAATACAATTACATGTTAAGTCCAGTGATTCCTCCTAGAGAAGGAAGAATAATCATAATCTTCCACACCTTTAATATAAAAAGCTAGAGGAAATAAAAATAAAAAAGTAATCATAAGATTAAGAATACATACATGCATGTTAAGTGGATCTACTAGATGAGCAGCAATACTCATTTCATATTCTGAAAGCTTCACATTTTTCACACCAATTTGCTTCATTAATTTTTCTGCCTAAAAAGAAAAAACAAGAGATCATTTTTGGTTTGATATTTAGTTTACTGGCAATCCAAGATAGATAGATAGTCTAAAAAGCAATAAACAAACAAGAATTTGCAAGAAAGAGTTTCAGCTTCTTGGTCTTATCCTTCCCTATTGTGAGACATGAATTTTAAGAAAAAAATTTCCACTCCACAGAAACCAGGGCAATTTAATCAGCTCTTGGGAAATGAGAAAATAGAATACAAGAATGAAGAAAGTATGTACCTCATAATATGGCCTCCTATGGTTTCAAGGAGGCTTTAGGGTATAATTTGTTTTCTCTCTCCTAGTAGGATTAACATAAAGGAAAAGATAAAACCTCAAGATAAAAGTCCAATTAGTAAGTATACCAAGAAATGTACAATTGGAGTTTCTTTAATTAGCAGAGAATCTGAAACAGATATCCAACTGCTTTCAAATTATCCAGGTATCTACCATGGGTGTCTGTAAATATCTAATTTAATTGTTTTGAGATGCTGGCCCTTTTAGTTAAAAGTCAGTTCTTGGGAGCTGGAGTTATAGTTCAGTGATAAAGTGCTTGTCTGGCATGTGTGAGGCACTTAGCACCACATAAAAATAAATAAAATAAAGGTAATGTGTCCATCTACAACTAAAATAATAAGAAGAAGAAGAAGGGGGGGAAGGGAGGGGGGAGGGGGGGGGGGGGGGGGGGGGGGGGGGGGGGAGGAGGGGGAGGAGTCGTCGTCGTCCTCATCGTCATCATCATCAATTCCTGGGTCTAGTTAACCAGAGATTTTAAAAATTAAATAATGTGTGTGTATGTGTATTCTGGAAGTAGGGCAAAATTAGTTTTAAATGTATAAATTCTACCAATGCAACAAATGTTTGAAGGCAAACATTTTCTGAGTGTGCCAAAGATTATGTCAACAGAGTAAATAGATGAAGTCAGTGAATCTTCAGAGTGATCCTATAAAGTAGAATGATTTTTCCCCTTTCATGGAAAAAGAAACTGAAGCTTAGCAAGATTAAGTAATCTGCCTTAGATGACAGGCTAGCAAATGGAAGAGGCAAGATCTGAATTCAAGCAGTACAACTATGGAGCCCAAACTCCAGCCACCACACACATTGGCCTTGGTTTCTCCATATAAAATGCAGGAGGAGAGTGACCACTCAAAAGTCTTCAAAAATCTATAAGTACATTAAAACTTCAAATAAGTTTTAGAAATCATGTTTTAAAATGTTATATATTTTGTTACATTTTCCTGAGATGTTCTTGCTGATGTAAGATCTTGCTGTTTGTCAGGGATGTGGCTACTCGAAAAAGAAAATTCATATCACAGTTTGGCTAGGTTATTAGGAAAAATATGTTAATTATATTCTAGTAATCATATTCTATTTAGCTTTTCTAAAAAAGTACTATAGTCACATCAGATAAGCACACAGAATAAATCTTCAATTTATCCACTTCCCATGTAATCACCAATGAATACAGTAACCTTTTCCAGGTTCCTTTCTCTCTTGAAAATGCCTTCTCTTTCACTGCCTATAAAGCTTTTATGTGTCAGCTATGGAAGGTATCCTATTTTAGCACTGGTAAAGACATTAATTTATTCTTCTTTTTCATTATGCTGCTATAAATGTGAAACCATCCTACATGTGTTCTTTTTAGGCTCTAAAAGAGTAGATTTCAATTGGGGAAGACTTGTCCCCTGAGGATATTTGGCAATGTCTAGAAATACTTCTAGCTATCACACTTAGAAATGGTAGAAGGGGCTATCAGCATCTAAATGGTTGAAGCAGGGATGGCATTTTAGAAGGCACAAGAAAGCCCCTCTCCATCCACCATATATACAACTAAAATGCACCTATAGCTGGGCACAGTGGCACATGCCTGTAATTCCTGTGGCTTGAGGCTGAGGCAGGAGGACATTGAGTTCAAAGCCAACCTCAGCAACTTGGCAAAGCCCTAAATAGCTTAGGGAGACTCTGCCTCAAAATAAAAAAATAAAAAAAGGGCTGGGGAGGTGGCTCAGTGTCCCTAGGTTCAATCTCCAGTACCAAAAATAAATAAAATAAGAAAGCCTCCCTCCATATATTCCACAGAATTATCAGGCATAAAATGTCAATAATGCCCAAGCTGATAAACCCAACTTTTAAAACTAGCTTTCTTGAAAATGTTATTTTGTGTTATGATTGCCTCTTGTTTTAAATAATCACCTTATTTATATCTGAAATTTCCTAAATAAAAATTAACTATATTGTTTAGTTTATAGAAACAGAAAATGTTGTATTTTGTCTAGTTTACCTAGAATCTTTTTTTTTTTTTTTGCGATGCTGGGGATTGAACCCAGGGCCTTGGGCTTGCAAGGCAAGCACTCTACCAACTGAGCTATATCCCCAGCCCCTAGAATCTTTTTTCTGCAATAGCAGTTTCATTTTAACAATGGTTCAGGTTGTATCCATAATATAATACTGACAGAAAAAATAATTTAACATTTACTGAATTCCTATCACATGGCTGGCACTGTGCTGAGGACTTTAAAATCAACCCTAAAAATGCATCCTGAGAAGCAGTTATTATTATCCATATTTTTCAGAATAGGAATTCAAGGGGCAAAGGAATTTTAAAAATGGTCAACATTATGGGCTGGGGATGTGGCTCAGTGATTTGCTTGCTGGCATGGTAAGGCTTGGGTTCAATCCCTATCATTGCAAAAAAGAAAAACAAATTTGAATTAAAAAAAAAATAAAAAAAAGAATTGCCAACATTATAGAACTAGGAAGACTCATTACTCAAAGTCAAACCCTGATTTGTTTAATTTGAAAGCTGTAGTCCTCCTGAAGCACTAATATTCCCTATTTGGGAGAGTAGAACACAATTAACCAATAAATGAAAAGCAAGCACCAAAAACACATCAGAACTACCCTCAAACTAACTGTGTCTCAGGAACAAGTTATCCAACTGTCTGGTTTTGACACCATTAAGTGAACCTCTAATTCTACAATATTTCTTAAATAGAAAAACAAAAATTTGGATTACTCTAAAAATAGTATGTTTATATACTACTTTATTATTTACAGATTGATGAAAATAATATTTTGCAGTCATCAACATTTGCTTGTTTCTTAAAGTGGATCTCTCCAAGTGATTGTCTCCATGGAGAGAAAATGTGGGGGAGGAAGTCAAAGACAGGCTGGAGGCCAGGCATGGTGGCCAGCACCTGCAATCCCAGTGACTTAGCAGGCTAAGGCAGGAGGAGCACCACAAGTTCCAAGTCAACCTTAGCAACTTAGCAAGACCTTGTTTCAGCATAAAATATAAAAAGGGTTAGGAATGTGGCTCAGTGGTTAAGCACCCCTGGGTTCAATCCCTGGTACCGAAAAGACAGGCAAGAAAATTACTTTTTACTGGATACCCACCTCTTTAAAAAACTGTTTAACACGGGGTTGTGGCTCAGTGGCAGAGCACTTGCCTAGCACATGTGAGGCACTGGGTTCAATTATCAGCACCACATAAAAAAAGTGAATAAATGAAAACTGATTTTAAAAAAACTAAATAGGGCTGGGGATATAGCTCAGCGGGTAGAGTGCCTGCCTCGCAAGCACAAGGCTCTGGGTTCAATCCCCAGCACCGCAAAAAAAAAAAAAAAAAAAAAAAAACTAAATAAACAAAATAAAGGTATTGTGCCAACTAAAAACAAAAAGTATTTTTTTTAATTATTTTACATTTTTTTTTAACCTTTCACATTACTTTATTACCCTTTCTTGCTATTTTATTTTTTTCTTTACAATTACTAAAAACTGTTAAGAAGTGGGATGGGCGGCGGGATGGGATAGGAAAACAGTAAACTGATATTTTTGCTTGGAACGGGAAAGGAGGAATTGAAGAAAAGGAGTAACAAAAAAGGAACTATTGTGCAGTAACACTCATTTCATTCAGGTTCTAAAAGATCCATAAGATTAACTGTCCTTTGGAGGAATAATTTTAGAAGGTTATTCAGTACATTAACAAAGTAAAAAACACAGAGGAACTAATTAAACTTAGATCAGAAACAAGGACAGCCTCTGAATCTTTCTCTGAAGTCACAGCTGAACTGCTCCATTTTAAGTGTAGGTAGAGGAAATCACTGATAAAAAATCCTAAGAAGTGCATTTAAAGAGGAACTAGCAGAGAATTTGAGTATCTTTACATGTTAAGTATAAGCCCTTATCACAAACTTATGATAAACTCTAGAAACATCTTTTTCTAGACAACGTGGACAGAGCAAACTTCTCTGTTAGCACTGGTACTTACAGTTGTAATATAAGGGTAATATCTGATATTAGCATATGGTTCTTAAGATTTCTGGGTAAGATATCTTTGTACTATGATGCTCTCCATGTTTATATATAAAACTCAACACTAAACTGAGTTTCTCTCCTCCTCTAGTTTCCTTTTTTACTGCTTTTCTTTCCTTATTCCTTTATCTACTCCCTTGCTCAGACAATACTGTTTGTTCGTTGTGGATTTCCTATCTTAATTTTCCTATTTACCTCACCTTCTACTCTTCTAAGATTCAATTCCAGTAAATCATATGCTTTAAAAGTGGTAATGCAGTACAACCAGTGAAACAATAGCTGTACTCCATTTATGTTCAATGAATCAATAAGTAAATAAAAAAAAAAAGTGGTAAAGCAGTTCTACAATTGTTTTCTGGGTTACAAACGATAGTTCTTCCAACTGTCATTATGTGATGGCTGTTTTTAAAATTACCTAGCATCTGAGAGTTTCAGTTTAAGGTTCCAGTATACTATTCTTTATAAAGTATTTGAGCTATTATTTTATTATATTTATTTTTATTATTATTATATTTATATTTATTATTATTTATTTATAATGGAAATAAAATTTTTAAGATTATGGTGTAATGACAGTATGACAAACGGGAAGATAACTAAGGCCACAGTATGTACATAACCTTCCCTTATATGAAGAATTTGGGGTATTGAATCTTTTCTGGTCCATTATTACTAAATCACAATCCCAGGAAAATTAAATAGCCTAATTAATATGACAAGCAAAATATTATATTTATAAATGCCCACAGAAGTTCCAGTATGAATCACTCATCCTGTACTTTAAAGCTCTTCTTTTCTCTTTATTGGTGATACTGAAGCTTGAACCCAGGGCCTTGCACATATTAGGTAAGACTGAGCTACTATATCATATCTCCAGCTCTTTTAAATTTTATTTTGAGAAAGGGTCTCCCTAAATTGTCTTAACTTGCAATTCTCCTGGCCTTATCCTCCCAAGTAGCTGGGATTATAGGCAAGTACCACAATACCTAGTTTAAAGCTTTTAAATAAAATAATGTATCAGCCAGGCACAGCGGCACACGCCTGAATCCTAGTGACTGGGGAGTCTGAGGTAGGAGGATCTCGAGTTCAAACCCAGCCTCAGCAACTTAGGGAGACCTGTCTCTAATAAAATACAAAAAAGGGCTGGGGATGTGGCTCAGTGATTAAGTGCCCCTGGGTTCAATTCCTGGTAATAATAATAATAATAATAATAATAATGATAATAATAATAATAATAATGTCCCAATTAATTTTACCCACTGTTTACTACAGGCACATCTACTAAATCTACTAAAACTCTTCTACTACATTTAAATATGATCGAGCAGCAGTATATATCTAGAAAATACCTGTCCCTCTATAACATTCTGGGGAAACCATTAAATATCTTACATCTCTCATAAACTAGAGATTTTCCTGACTTCAGACTAGAAGTTATTTACAAATATCCTATTTAATCCAACATAAAACTACCTCCAGGTTACTACTCCTGATTTCAGTGCTATTATGTCATCTTTTACCTTACACCTTCAAACTGTAATGCCTTTATAATCACATGAGGGCCAGGCATGGTGGCATACGCCTACAATCTCAGTGAGTTGGGAGGCTGAAGCAGGAGGACTGCAAATTCATGGTCAGCCTCAGCAATTTAGTGAGGCCCTAAACAATTTAGCGAGACCCTGCCTCAAAATAAAACCTAAAAAGGGCTAGGGATGTAGGTTAGTGGTAATGTGGCCCTGGGTTCAATACTCAATACCAAAAAAAAAAAAAAAAAAAAAAAAAAAAAAACAACACATGAGGTCTACTAATAATCTGGCAACCTCAAAGAAGTGTCCTACATCTAAGCTTTTAGATTCAACATTCCTTCTGACCAGTCATATCTTTCTTTCCTCACATTCATATCTGATCTCATCACTCTCAAAGTGCATTCTAATTCCTTAATTCCTGGCAATTCTCCAACTGAATTATTCCCCCATCTGGCAATGTTTGACTTCCTCAATAGCCTGGACTATAGGATCATTAGTTAGATGATGCCCTCTTAGAATCCCTTACACTTTTTTAAATGAATTTTTTTATTTAACTTAATTAATTGTACATGACAGTAGAATGCATTTATACATTTTGATAAATCATACATAAATGGTATAATTTCTCATTTTTCTGATTGTACATATTGTAGGAACACATTGGTCATGCAATCATATATGTACATGAGGTAATAATGTCTGTTTAGAAACCCTTATACTTCTAATTAGCTTTGTCCCCAATGCTGGTTCAGCACTACCATCCACTCTGACACCAAGTTGCTAAGTAATGCTTCAGAATAACAAAGGCTAGGATATAGCTCAAAGGTAGAGTGGCTTGCCTACCATGTCTGAGGCCCTGGGTTCAATTGCTAGTACCACAAAACAAAACAAAACTCTAATTGAGATCCTAAGAAACTTATGCTTTCTTCAACTATGCCCCAATGCTCTATGGTCAATAATAATTTAATCCCACTAAACAGGGCTCAAACATATACCTCAGCAGGTTCCCAACCTCCTCCACTTCCTTTCACATTCAGTCACACTCTCTCCCTTTCACATTACTGAGAAAAAACACTTAGTTCAACTTTATGTTGAACTAAAATGTTCCTCTAACTACTGATCCCAGCTCCTCCTGGTTCTTCTGGAACTTTCCTTCATCTACTCCACATCCTCTTTAGCAATCTCATCTACTCCCTCCTACATCAGCCTTTTCTTTCTCTTTCTCTTAACTTTGAAATGACCACAGTTTCCCTGCGCCATCCCGGCCCAAGTACTGGGGAATGACTCAGCAGCACTCTGCCTCTAAGCCATATCCCCAGCCCTCCTTTTTAAAAATTTTAATCTGGACAGGGTCTGAATTACCAATGCTGGCCTCAAACTTGGCAATCCTCCTGCCTAAGCCTCCTGAGTAGTTGGGATTACAGGTATAAACCACTCCACCTCGCTGGAATGACCATATTCTTTACCTCAAACTATACTTGCCCCCCACTAAATGAAAATGCTCTTTCCAAGCTTAATGACTTCACCAAACTTACTATACTTTCTCAGGTCATATATCTCTCGGCCACTCTGCACCACAACATTTACATCCTCTTTTGTGACCTCTTCCTTTAGCTAATGGTGACTTTATACAAAAGTTATTCTCCAGATAGTGTGAGAGAATGTGAAGAGGGGTATAACCAAAAATATCTCTGGAGCTTTCTAAAATTATATTCACCACTCCACCAATTTCCTCAAATTCTGATATTTCTTCCCAGAACACAGGCATGTTCAGTTGAGAATCAACGCCACACTGAACCATTTTTACAGCCTTCAATGTTTTGTATGTTTACAGGTGTATTTAGGTGAAAACAACCATAATCAGTACCTTAAATTATCTTGGTTTTACTCTAGTCACTTTTCTCTGCTGAATGCTGTATTTGAGCTGAGTGCAATTCAAAGGAAACAAATACATATAAGAAAAGTTCTCTTGCCCTCCCTGTATTTTCCTAAAAGCAAACATAAATTTACAAAAGTGTCATTCCTCCCCTTTCTATCAAGGACAGAAGTTAATCACAAATACCAGGTTAGACACATCCTAAAGATGCTCACCAGAGAAATCTACATAACAAACTACTAGGGTTTTTTGTTGTTTGTTTGTTTTTTTGGTGTGAGGAATTGAACCCAGGGGCACTTTACCACTGAGCAACATCCCCAGCCTGTTTTGTTTGCTTTTGAGACAGGGTCTTGCTAAGTTGCTTCAGGTCTCACTAAGTTGCTGAGGCTGGCTTTAAACTTGTCATCTTCCTGCCTCAGCCTCCCAAGTCACTGGTACAGGCATGTATCACTGCACCCAGTCAGAATTCCTTACTTTCTTGATAGCTCATGAATACTTTAAAAAGGACTTTTAAAAAATATTATCTAGTTTATCTAGTTTTCTAAACTGGAAATTCAGGTTAAGGTACATAGTAACCCAGATTGACTTAGTTTTTCTCCACTGGCTTCACATCATCTTCCTATTCCCTAAATGATGGGAATGTGTCAAGGATTACTCTTTGGTCTACTACTTATGTTGCTTTATCACACCTCCTGTGAAGATCTCAGCATTCTCACTACAGCCATCAGCATTGATTATTGTGACAATTACATCAGAAGCTCTCAAAAAGTACTTGAATGTATAACTCTGGATGGTGATGGAGGAAGACTGGAGAGTGGTCTGGAAAAACCTCTAAAAATCTTTTGACTTAGACATCCTCAACTGAAACTCACTACTATTTTAATGACTCCCATTACTTATGGGCAAAAGGAAAGTACCTCTAAGACTGACACTTTTTGCTGAGACTCAGATCTACAACTTCAATTGCTATCTCAACACTTCTCCCTGAATCCCTACCATCAATAGAAACTCAATATGCACATATCAAATGTCATCATCTCATAAAATCTGCCCTAACAATTTCTCAACCTCTATAAAAATACGAGCCTTTGAGGAATACAGACAAATCTTTCATTACTTTATACTATGTCCTTTTTCTTTCCTCATATCATCACAGAGTCCTTCCTGCTCCATTCTTTTGAATTTATTTCACTCCCCTTTTTGCTCCCCGATTTTAGGTCTTTGTCAGGATTTTTGTAGTCCATAACTAACAAATCATGCTTTTACTTTCTCTTGAAATCAATTCCTCTTATACATCAGAGTAAAATGAATTTTCCTAAAAGCAGTGCTTCGCATATTACCCACCTATTCAAATATATTTAATCGTTTATCATTGCCTATACTGAAGTCTTCAACTGGTCAACAGTGTATTTCAATAGTTGGTCAGAGATACAGTGAATAACAGAATGAAGATAAGCTATAGCCCTTAGACAAGCAAATCCCATGATAATCTTCTCATTCTGGATGTTCTGACCATTAGTAAGTTGGTGTGGAACAAGATAACATAATCAAAACGCATGTCTCCTCAGTTGATGATGGACTTCTGAAATGCTGTACCATTTTTGAATAAGCCTTAGTCTACCCACCAGAAAATTAAAGAAAGAAAATGTAGAGCTCTATTTTCTGACTTTATATTTAAGACCCTTTAGCACATAGTCCTTACATCTCTCTGCAGGTTCTACCACATATTAATTACATAAACCTTCCACTCCAACCTGATTAGACCATTTATCATTCCTTTAATAGGTCTTGCTATTCCTAACCCCACTATGATTCTGTTCATGTTCTTTCTACTTAACATTGTCCTTGCTTGCTAACCTAGAGGTTTCTTTCATGAAACCATACTCAATTGTCTCCATCATGGTAACTATTCCTTTCTCCAAAAACCAGTTTGTCTTCTGTACTACTCATTAGGAAACCAGCATACACTACTTACTACTATAATTGATACTGTCACAGACAACTCTTTTCTTCCTACCATGAGCACAATGAGGACGGAGTATCTGACATTTCACATACCTGATATTTAGAGCAATACTATACATATAGTTTAACAAAGGGTTATTGATGTGATTCATTCATGTATCACTTAATATCCATATTTGCTTTCTACATGATTTTTATATATATATGCATACACACACACATATATATGTACATATACAATGTCTACATATGTGTATATATACGTATCCCCCCCCAGGAGCTCCTAGAAGCCAAGGAAAAACAATGACAAAAATCTTTGTTTAAAAGTCATATGCCACTGGGCGTGGTGGCGCACAACTGTAATCCAAGCGACTTGGGAGGCTGAGGCAGGAGGATCGCAAGTTCAAAGTCAGCTTCAGCAACTTAGCGAGGCCCTAAGCAACTCAGTGAGACCTTGTCTCTAAATAAAATACAAAATAGGGCTGGGGATGTGGCTCAGTGGTCAAGTGCCCCTGAGTTCAATCCCTGATTTAATATGTTATTCCAGATCGAAAAAGTCATATGCCTGCTTTCTAAAATGCTGAAAATGATATATCTTATTCATATCTTAACCTGAGACTAAAACTGACTTCCTTGATTCAGATGGGGGGGGGGGCGGGGAGGAGCCACTGTGAGGTATATAATATGTGTCAAGGTTTTTTTTTTTTTTCTTTTGGTGGTATTGAGGATTGAATCCTGGGGCATTCTACCACTGAGTTTCATACCAGCTCTTTTTAAAAATTTTGAGACAGGGTCTTGTGAAGTCGCCAACAATACAACACAAGCTGGCTTCAACCTTGCAATCCTTCTACCTCAGCTTCCCAAATTGCTGGGATTACAGGTGGTGTGGCAGAGTACCAGGCCATAATCATTGTTTTGTTTTTCAGTCTACACTATTCAGACTTCCCAGAGTGTTATGAATAGGCTAAATATGTAAGAGAGACCTTGAGCCAACTATTTTATAATCAAATTTAGAAATAAATTCATAAATGTCCAAACTACTTTTCAGATATATATTTACTAACAGTATTTATGAAACCGTGGTTATCACTTTTTATTGATTTAAGAGCTATGCCTGAGCTGGGCATGGTGGCGCACACCTGTAATCCCAGGAGGGAGGCTGAGGCAGGAGGATCGAGAGTTCAAAGCCAGCCTCAGCAACTTAGCAAGGCCCTAATCAACTCAGTGAGACCCTGTCTCTAAATAAAATACAAAATAGGGCTGGGGATGTGGCTCAGTGGTGGAGTGCCACTGGGTTCAATCCCCACTACGAAAAAAAAAAAAAAGAGCTATGCCCGTACTGCAGCCCTTTTCTTAACACTTGTCTGTAGCATTTTCAAAGAACAAGAGTTATTCATCTTTTTTCCCTCATACCAAGCATAAACGCTCATTGAATGAATCAAGAGTCACAACTCAATTGGACACAGAGGCACATGCCTGTAATCCCAGTGACTCAAGAGGCTGAGGTAGGAGGATTGCAAGTCTGAGGCCAGACTCAGCCACTTAGTGAGACCCTATGCAACTTAGTGAGATCCTGTCTCAAAAAAAAAAAAAAAAAAAAAAAAAAGGACTGAGGATGCAACACAGTAGTGAAGGAATTTCTTACATTTTAGTGTAGTTTGTTAAGTCTAACACTGACAATTCGTCAGCATTATCCAAATTTCAAATGTCATACAAAGCAAAATGTTTACCATTACTGAAGCTAAATTATTTGCTTAATCTATTGAGAAATTTTACCTAGATTCCTTCATTTATAAGCTGAGAAGAATATACCAGAGGATGTTCACAACAAAACATTATGTTTTATTCATCATTTTTCTTCTTCTAATAAATTGCTCGTATAGTTTATCAATAAATTTACTAACAGTTTTTAGGAATAATATTACTAAAGTGTATCATTGCATTTCTTATGAATTTTACAGAACTCATTAATTTAAAATCTACTCTATTTTTAGTTTTGAAGGAGAATGTTTGTTAGCCATAAAAAAAATTATCTTCAAACATTTCAAACATACCTGTTTCTGAGCTTCTACTTTCTGCTTTCTAGTTGGATCAATTGCATCTACCATCCATTTGATAGTAAAGTATGTCACTGCACCGAATATTGTCAACCGGAAAATTAAACCAACAACTTCATTTCGACTCAAGGGACGAGAAAAGGCTTCAGCATGGACCATCTTGATTGTTCACCTTCAAAAACAAAGAGAAATATCACTAGGTAATAACTATATTCATTAACATTGAGAGACTGTTAAAATAGTTTAACTAAGCAAGAAGCTAATGTTTAATCAAATTCAAACATTACCTACCTTTAAAAAAGTATTTCATTTTTAAGAAGTGGATTTCAAATGTTAAGTAAACAAACACATTTAAAGCTTTTCTTGCAAATTGAAGTAGATCAAAAACAAGTTTATTTAGTAGTAAAATAATTTTATTTGAAAAACAATCTTTAAGTTACTTTCAGTTTTCAAATAAATATTTCAGATAATCTGGAAAAATAATGAGTTTAACACTAATCCAACTGAACAAAGGCCGTCTGACAAGGAAATATTTTTTTACTAATATTATGCTGACAATCAATTCGATTAAGTATCATACATACCAGAAAATTTTTGAGAGTGAAATTTAAACTATGAACCAACTTATTTTTTTCTCATACCTACATTTTAAAAGTTTTCAAAGCCTGATTAATTTTAAATGCTATTTTCTCAATTAATAAGTGACATTAAATTTTTTGAGCCAACCTATTGCTCCCAACAACCAAGCTAAATATGAAACAACTGAACTTTTGCCGGGCTTGGTGGTGCACACCTGTAATCCTAGCACTTGGGAGGCTGAGACAGGAGGATCGTGAGTTCAAAGCCAGCCTCAGCAACTTAGCGAGGCCCTAAGCAACTCAGTGAGACCCTGTCTCTAAATAAAATGCAAAATAGGGCTGGGGATGTGGCTCAGTGGTGGAGTGCCCCTGACCTCAATCCCCAGTACCAAAAAAAAAAAACCAACAGAACTTTCAAAAGATTTGAACCAAGAAAACTACCACAAGAATAAAGCACTAGTGTACAACCAGTGAAACAATAGCTGTACTCCATTTGTGTTCAAAGAATCAATAAGTAAATAAAAAAAAATAAAAATAAAGCACTAACCCAAAGATAGGGGAAAAGGAGGTGATATGCTTCCTTTTAAATACAGTATATCCCTTAACAGCTACAACTGCAGCTGGGTTTACAGTGGGCATGCACTCCACTAGGAAAGGCGATAACTTATATAAAACAATAAACTTATTAGGGATGATGGGACTATTGCATTTTGGGAAATAGGATCTTATTTTCAAACAATGCCATTCAATTCTCTGCATAAAGCTGTGCTGAATGCTCTGGGATACACACATGCGCAAGCTCTCTCTCTCTTTCTCTCTCTCACACACACACACACAGACACACACAAACATGGGACATAAATTTTGCATTCATGTGAAAAGGAGCCAATTAGAATTTGTGCAAACAGCTTAGTAACACCTAAAAATTAGGTACCATGTAGATTAAGATCCATGGTTCCTCCAGCTCTAAAATTATTGTTTCTTTTCTAAGTTAAAGATCCTCCTTATCTGGATCAATTGCATCTACCCTCTTGCAGTACCCTCTTGAACATGTGCAATTGCATCTACCCTCTTGCAGTACCCTCTTGAACATGTGCAACAATATTTTTACATTTTTAAACTTCTATTATTCATTCCTCCTCTCCATTCAAGAATAAATACTCTATTTTTTCCTTATCAAGACCTCAAAACTTTCCCTTTGCAGGATTACCAAGCATTCAAAATGATCCTCATCCAGCTCCAAAGAGTCACTTTAAAGCCTTTTATCTCTCATCATTCCTCAAATTTCTCAATGGGAACTCTCAACAGATAAGAGTCACTGGCATATGAAAATGCCAAATTTTCCCTTCAGTCTTGTATTTGCCTGGACCTGGAGGGGCCATTTCCCCTCAATTCATCTAAGATGACTCATGCTACCCAGACTTCGAACACTAACCTCATCTGCTCCATGAAGCCTTTCGTATCATATTAAACCTCTATATTATTCATTTAGCTCCATTATACCATTTTAAGAAATCTTGTTTTTAATCATTATTGGATTTATATCTACTCAACTAGAGTTTAAATCCTTATAAACAGTATTTACATCTTATCCATCTTTACAACCGTCTCACAAAGACTATTCAAAAATTATTTGTTCTGCTGAAGAAAAATCTTCCAATCAACAAAGTCAGACTTTCGAAGGATTTCCAAAAGTCCAGGTTTCACATTATTAGTAAGAGCTATTCACTTCATGATAATTACATTATTTAATTTAAACATAACTGACGGGCACAGTGCTACATGCCGATAGTCCCAGCAGCTTGGGAGGCTGAAGCAGGAGGATTGCAAGTTCAAAGCCAGCATCAGCAACTTACCAAGTCAATAAGCAACTCAGTGACCCTGTCTAAATAAAACACACACAAAAAAGGCTGAGTATTGGCTCAGTGCACCTGGGTTCAATCCCCAGTTTCATAATAAAATAATAATAAGAAGAATTTAAACATAACTAAATAAATGAAGTCCTTCATTTTGGATGAAGAAATTTTGGCCCAGAGATATTAAACAATTTAATTAATTCAATAAACATTTATTAAACATCTATATACAAAACCTACTATACAGTGGATATACAATAATGCCTAAGATACAATTATTTAAGGAACTAATTATATTAATTACAATGAATTATTTTTTACAATGGAGCTGGAAGAAACCACCAAACTGAAATTTTTCCTCAGGTAACAAAAGTGTTTTTTCCATCAGGATGGATTTAAAAAATTGGGTTACACAATACTTCATGGATTCAAAAAACTGGGTTATACAACACCTCTCATAGGAAGTGAAAATTTAACTTCTTCAGTCTTAGTTCCATCAGAATAAAATTGAAAATGCAGTAGAAATGTGTGATATCATCATATGAAGTGCAGTTCACGGATGAAAATAACCCAGCAGGCAAGGTAAGGGCTTTATTAAGGTAATCTGTGAAAAGTAGTGACATTACAATAAAACATTTTCATTTGTCTATAAAGTTTGAGTAGGTAGTGACACACTGCCATCTACTGGATGTTCACTGAACTACATGAACAAATTAGGGATGTTTCCAAAGTACATTCCAAAGTCATTAAAATCGTAACAATTTTTAATCCTATTTTAAAATGTGGAGACACAAAACCCGTTTATATAGTTTCCTATTCTAAAATTATTAACGTAATGAAATGGATTTAGGATTACTAAGAGCACTTCTAAAACAGTACACTACCTTTTTAAATGACTTCAAAATCCTGAAATGAAACTGAAACCTCTTGCTTTGTAGATTGCAACTTTAAAAACTTTAAATGGTAGATAAGATGTACACTTATCTACCATTCTTAGAACACTGATAAACCTCCAATGTAAGGCTATTACAGTAACAATACCATTCCAGAAGAATACAAATAAATGCTGTCAAAGCACACGAGAGAATGTACTTCTATCTTGCACAAACATTAGGTTCAACAACGAACACACAAATACGTACATATACACAGTGCTGTGTATCGCAAAACTCTGGCAATTCAGTTACCTGTTAGGCAAACAGGAATACCAGACGGTTTATTTTGACTTCACGATTTCAGGGTGGGAAAACCTGAAATCGTACTACCTCATCTATGAGCAATTTACTGACAGAGGAAGAGACCAGAGTATAGCATTCATGCCGGATTATTTCTCTAGGTCACTGCAGCGTTATACAAAGGGTTTCTCAAACTCAGAAAGTCCCACTTGCACAGACGTCAAGGCCCTATGAACACAGCCTATGACAATGAAAGCCTGCCAGCTTTCACACAGAGGACAGGTTATTATTAACAACACCATTCTCTGTGAAAGCCTGCCTAGCTCTTAAAAATTACCTCTGCTTTTGCACAAAGTGATAGCAGCACCAGTGCAACAACCAGACCCGGCTCATTCCGGCTGCCTTCGCCTATGAACCTAGTTCTGAGGTCGTCCGAGACGACCCTAAGCCTCCACAGTAACCAGGCTGCCTATAGAGATTCCCTTGGGAATGGCATAAGTCTTGCAAGCAGCGCCCACAGAGACCCAGGGCCCAGGTCGGGCCGGAAGCCAAGGCGAGGCCCGGGACGCCCTTGGAGGTTAATCCGCTCGATAGAAAGGGCTACGGAGCGCTGGGGGGCGGCACTGAGGTGGGACGTGGAGAAGGGCGAGGTGACCTTTCCGGTGGGGTTTCCCATATTGGAGCCGGTTCCTAAGAGAGCTCGGAGAGATCCTGTATGAGTCTCACCAGGCCCCGAGGGAACCCGCTACTCACCCGGAGGAAGAAACAGCAGCAGCAGTAACCCTCAGCCGGCCTTGCACAGGAAGGAAATGCCGCCGGGGAGAGAGCGCTTCCGGCGGCGCCGCGGCCCGCCCCCCACCCTGAGCATGCGCAAGTCGCGGCGCCGACCCGGAGCACGCGCGTTTCTGGTCCTAGAAATGGCTTGGGGCTGGTCGCGAGTGGCTTCGCCCTTCTGATACTTTCTCTGCTATTCGCTGGGCTTAGTTTTTCCGCGAAGTCGGTGTGTCTGCAGGCAGCACTTTCCAGGGCTCAAACTTTAGCTGGTGTGTTCTCAGACTGAATTGGAGAAGGCGCTTATCACTTAAAGTCCCTGCCCTCTTGGCCGACTGGGAGCAACCCTAACAAATAAGGGAGCCTTTTTCAGCGCGCATGAAAAGTTGGGGTTTTTTTTTGTTGTTGTTGTTTTGTTTTTGACGCCAGCTGATTTTGATTCTTTTCCCTCACCGCATGCAAGCCCTTATTGCTGTTGCTCTGTCTAGCCCAAAGCGCGACGCGCACGGTTACCCCTCACCATCTGTCTTTCAGTTTTTAGGGTGAGCTCACTCTCCGCTCCCATTTTTGTACTGACAGACACCTGGGGGTGGCGCCTGAAATTCCTCTGACGAAACGGCTTAGCAGCCCACGCAGGCAGGCCTGGCAGTTGGGGCAGAATAGGGCATTTGGTAGCATGTTATGTATTTTGGTTTTTCTCTTACGTATTTTGATTTCCACCCCCTCGACAACCCCGCCCCCCAACTTCTCTCCTCTCCTTTCCTTTCTCCAAATGAGCGACAGGACACAAGAGGTCCTAAGGGAGCAAATTGAAAGCCATCGCCTTCTGAATACACAGACTGCCAGGGGGCCAGATAACATTAGACACCCAGATAAAAGAGGCATCACTTCCTTCAGATAGAGGCGGTGAGACTATAAAGTAATGAGACAGTTCCCCTTCCATATTTTCCTCAGGAAGGCAATTTGTGTCTGTCTGCTGTAGGGATCGTCTTTGATGGCTACAGAATTCTGCAGCCTGATTGTTGAATTAGCAAATGTTACAATCTTGTAATGTTGTAGTGTGGATAATATTTACAACTTAGTCTATTGGGGTCAGACAATATATAGCTATGTGATTAGCATACATCAAAAAAATTTAAGTCCTCTAAAATAGATATTACTTTCCATGTTTTTGTACATAAGCAAGTTTCAAGATTAAAATTCAGCGTTCTAAACCTTACTAAGTTCATCCGCCTAGTAAGTGGCAAAGTTTCGTTAGAACATAGCTCTAATTCAAACCCTGTTCTTAACATGTTCTCTTTGACATAGTAGTTTAGTATCAGTTAAATTTTAAAAATCTAGTTGAAAGATGTAGTAATGACAAATGACAAATCACAAGGCTTTGAAAGACAAGGATGATATGAAAAAGGTGAATGTTCAAAAGTTATGATTAAGTTCATTGACAAGAATAGAATGGAATTTAATACTATAAGGTGGTTAGTTTTACATTCAGACCTTTTTTGTCTTTAAGACTTCCTATGTGTGTCTATATCTTTAAATTATTAAAAAATTAATGTGAAGCTAGGTTTGAGAATACTAGATGAATTATTTAAAGAGGAAAATAGGTCTTTAAAAAGAACGGGAGATTATGAAGCCAGGAAAATGTTGACAGAGAAAAACAGAGGACATCAGTGCTTCTGGCAGTCTTGGAAGAGACTTTTCACTGGTTCTCTGGGATGATCCCAAACTTAGTCATTGCTTGGGAGGCTCATAGGGATATGTTTTGACAGGACCCCAAAGCAGGTGTTATAAAAGGAAAAAACTTTAGATTTTGTGGCCTGCAGGGGTAATCATAGCCCCCAGTAAGGAAAATGAACTGAGAAATTCAAAAAGACAAAGGATTACCATCATTTACTGTGAAACTTCTGCAACTAAGCACCTCACCTGCCTTACTCTAAGGACCAGGATGACCAAACTTATCCAGTTTGCTTGAGAATGAAGGGGTTTGTGAAATGGGGGTTTTCTTCAATTTTTATCTTTTGGAGGAGCACCCATGAGCTGCACCCCCGCTTCCCCCACCTTCTACCCCAACTGTTGCCTGGGTGAGCAACAGCTCCCCAACTCCTGCTGTCTTGAGTGTGTGGCCTTGTCTGCCATGTGTGCGTGCCCAGAATGGAGGTTTCCAATGTTCAGTACAGAAAGGTACACCCTACTAAGGACATACTAAACAAGTCCTTCAATGAGGTAGAGCTCCCAATATGTTTAATCTACTTAATATCCAAGGAAAGTTTTCACTGGAGAGGACATAGTTGTTTAAAAAAAAAAATTAAGGCTGATCAGGAACAATTTAATCCAAAATAAATGCTGCTCTTCATTCCTACCTAGTACTTTGCCTTTACCTTTTGGACTTAATGTTTTCTTGGAGCAAATCCTCTGGAAACTTCTTATGTCTGGGCCCTAACACAGCACATTAGTGCCTTTCTACATACAATGCACATTCATTTCCAGCAATCACTAAATCAAGTATGTTCTTCCAAAATAGAGAGGATGAGCATATGCTTTTCATCCCAGGATAGCTTTATATAATCACTGAAACACAGGATGTCACATTTGGCCCACACTAGAAGCTCAATAAATAATTCACTATGTGTAATATTAATTAGGAAATTATAACTTTTTGTAGACTTTCTCTCCTTCCCTCAGCCTTAGAATCAGGATTACAAGTAATTATCATTACTGAAGGGGAAAAAAAGCTTGTACTAATTCTTCTTGAAATAGTTATAATAGTTCTTCTCTCTGGAACCAAATTTTCCATGGTTGTTAGAGGGTACGAGTGGTTAGTTTGCTCTATGGCTTATGTCAATGCACTGAACACCGGGTGGGAAGAGAGACCTTACATTGGCAGTTCTCAAATTTCATTTTGTATAGATTCACATAGACAACTTGGCAAAATGCAGATTCCTGGCTCCTAAACTTAGAGGCTCCCATCCAACTATTCTAGGTTTTGGCCCAGATCTGCATTTTAATGAACCATCTGAGATTTCTGTCATGTAAGGATACAATAAGATGTCTTTCTGCAAGTCAGAAAGAGTACCCTCACCAGACACAGCATCTGCCAACATCTGGGTCCTGTACTTCCCAACTTTCAGAACTGTGAGAAATAAATTTCTGTTGGTTAAGCCAATCAACCAATAGACAAACCGACAAATATCTGAGATGATTCAGTTATAAATAGCTCTATCCAAGTCAGTGAAGATTTTAGATGTATAATTGTATAATTGCAAAAATCTATCACCCTAGCCCAAAAGGTTCATCTGGTCATCTGAACCAGTAAGCCAACTGAGATAACATTAAGAAATTAAATCAAGAAGACTTTATGATGACATTTGGAGTAAAATTTCTTTGGGATAAAAAAATCTAAAATATTTGGATAAGTAAACACAATAAACCTGACTCTGTTTATTGCCATTAAAAATAATTCACTTGACAGTGATTTAGAAAGAGCAGAACTTCCAACAAATAGATAATAGAGAAGTAATCAGTATAATAGATACTTAGTAACCTTGTTCTTTTTAAAGTATTTCATCTGAAAGGACTAATCTTAATTAGTATTTTGACATTGTAAATGAATGGGTTGAGAAAGAAAAGTAAAACAATATGGAGCTATACCTGAATCCATGAAAGAATGGAAAAAGACCCAGATGATGTACTTGAGCTCCAATACAAAGAATAAGATGGAATGAAGGCAAAAATAGTGAAAAATTAAAATTTCAGCAAATTGGAACAAGTGGAAAGATAAACTGATAGCTTCATTCTATAAAAAGCATGGAGAGCTAATTGACAACAGAATTCAAATAACATATTGTTGTAAATCTGCTTTCCGTGCTTTTATATTTTTTAACTTTTACACACAGTATAATATATGTACATGAAAATAAGTTTTTTCTCATCAGGGTAGTACTAATCCACAAATAATCTGACATTTTTAGGTGACCCTTTTTCTCCAGCAATACTGCTAATTGTGTGTGTGTGTGTTTGTTTTAACTCAGATTGAATTCAGAGGTACTTACCACTGAGTTACATCCCCAACCCATTTTATTTTTTATTTTGAGACAGGGTCTAGCTAAATTGCTTAGAGCCTCACTAAATTGCTGAGGCTGGCCTGCAATTTGTGATCCTCTTACCTTACCCTGCTGAGTTGCTGAGATTACAGTTGTGTACCACAGCTCTTGGCCCAGTTGCATGTTTTTTACAGCTTCTGCTACAAAAAACATTTTCTAGAATTTGTATATTTATTTAAAATCTGTAATATTTTGTTCAACTTTCATACAGTACTGAAAATATACTGTTCAAATGATACTTTCCAAAGCCAGGTGTGATGGCACTTGCCTATAATCCCAAAGACTTGGAGGCTGAGGCAAGAGGATTGCAAGTTCAAGGCTAGCTTCAGCAATTTAGCAAAGCCCTAAGCAACCTAGTGAAACCCTGTCTCAAAATAGAAAAATACAAAGCAAAGGACTGGGATGTAGCTCAGTGGAAAAGTGTCCCTGAGTTCAATCCCTGGTACAAAAAAAAAAAAAAAAAAAAAAAAAAAAGCCCAAAAAACTTTCTATGGAAAGTCAGGATTGATGAGAAACTGAATTTCTTTAAGAAAATGTCTAACTTTTCAATAGCATCATTAGGAAAACTTCAGGCATAGATAAAGGGTGAACTTCCTAGAATTCATCTGAGGCTTTCATACAAATCTCTTCAGTATTTTTTTTTTAATGTAGCAGGAGGATGAGAGTAAGAATATCAAAGATAGGAATTCATTAGCAAAAATAAAAGAAACAGTAGTTTAAATGTGAATTTTCAATTCCTGTAACAACAGATTGATGGATGAGGCATAAAACAAGACCAGATGCTGTGGTTTCCAGGATGCACTTGACTTCCCATCCTTTATAACCTGGAGCAATTTTAGCTGTAAGTAGGTCACTTACTTGCTCTCATTTACCTGATTGTAGGAAAATGCCCTTGGAAGAATTTGGAAAATATTATGTATTGGTACTTAACATATTAAAAATTAAGATTGCATGAATTCTTTCCCTGACCCCTTTTCTCTATTAGCCAGAATAACTTGTAAACTCAAAGCATAAATGAACAAGAATAATTTGAGATCTTTTGTTTTCTAAACAAAAGTTCACTTAAAGTCTTTGCACATTATTAGCTCCTGTGATTTACTGTGTTTAGCATTGGCAAGGTACTTAGCTCACAAAATCACAGCTGGAGTCTGAATTCTATCAGATGTGAACTTCTCAAGAAAAGAGGGTGTCTAGGTAGTAGGAGGAGGGGTTTAATGATTTTTGTTTGTTTGTTTTTCATACTGGGGATTTTTTTACCAGGGGCACTTTACCACTGAACTACATATCTGACCCTTTCTATGTTTTTTATTTTATTTCAATTTTTGGTACTTGGGATTTAACCAAGGAATGGTTAACCACTGAGTCACATCCCAACCCTTTTTTTTTTTTATTTTGAGACAGAGTGTTGCTAAATTGTTTAGAATCTAGCTAAGTTGCTAAAGACCAGCTTTGAACTTGTGATCCTCCTGCCTCTGCCTCCTAAATTGCTGCGAGTACAGGTGTGCACCAACTCGCTAAATTGCTGAGATTGGCCTGGAATTTGTAATCCTCCTACCTTAGCCTCCTGAGTTGCTGGAGATTACAGGCATGCACCAGTTCAAGAGTAAATGTCTCTCTCTCTCTCTCTCTTTTTTTTTTCTTTCAAATTTGACATATCTAATAGGTCATTTCAGGCCCTAGTGCTACAGATTTAACCTCACAGGGGAAGTGGGGCAGTGGGGTGGAGGAATGACAAATGGTCCAACAGTAAGACAGGTAGAGCAAATCATTTTCTAACTGTAATTATTATTGCCCTGTCATGGCAGGTCTGCTCTTGCTGGGTCCATCAGAAACCAGAATCAGGGTGATACTTGTTATCTACCAGGCTTAAGAACATGAACTTTACAGATCTGAGTTTGCATTTAAAATCTGCCTTTTACTACCTCTTTGACTTTGGACTAGTTACTTAATGCTATCAAGCTTCAGTTTCCTTATGTTTACTATGGGAATAAGATAGAAATGTTTATCTTCTATGACTTGTAAAGCGGCCAGGCCTTTCTGTCCCTTTGACCTCTTGGTTCTCTCATTCCGAAATTTAATATACCCTCTGTGTCTGAGTCTTGCTGATCAGTAGTCTATATACCATTTGTGATAGTTACATAAAACCTATAAGGTAGGGCTGGGGATATAGCTCAGTTGGTAGAGTGCTTGCCTTGCAAGTACAAGGCCCTGGGTTCAATCCCCAGCACCGCCAAAAAAAAACCTGTAAGGTTTGATCCTTATGACCCAAAGATAATTAAGTTTAAAATATTGATCAATCCATGAAAATAATTGTGAATATTTCTCATATCACTGAACATCACCATTAATGTTGGCTGCTATTCCCATTTGTCTAATAACAGCCATTTATTGAACTTACAGTTCTTGCTGTGATGGAGTCCTAAAGACTAAAACATTGTATAGAAATACACGTCTTCATAGAGCTGTTGATTTTTTTAAGTTAGAGGTTTGTCCCATATTTGATCCCCATTCATAATTCATGTGGGGATAACTTCTTTACTTAGATTACTGAGTGGGTTTTGTAAAGAAAAAGAAATTAGTTCAGTAGATAAATGTGAGATACTTAACCAGACTTCAGATTTTTGAAGTCAATACCTTACATGTCTTATCTTTTCTCTGCAAACCACAACATTCTTTTATCCTCAGAGATGAGATAATCCAGAATTGTTAATCTCCATATAAAATTCAATTCATTTGAGCATTGCACATTTACAAAAATGCTAAATATTCACTATGTACAACTGATAAACACATTCCCCAAATTTAAAGAGATTTCCTAAGCAAAAAGAAATGATATTTCCTCTCCAGAAACGGAGTGAACTTCTTCCAAGGGCAAAGGCAAGCACAAAGGTCAAAGCCAGCTGATACTTGATACTGCTAGGCCTTTTCCTTTCACCTACAGTAATAGTGCACTGGCAAGCCCATGTTAAACATCTCCCCTTCCCACCAGGCATGGTAGTGCACACCTGTAGTCCCAGCAACTCACAAGACTGAGGCAGGAAGATCACAAGTTCAAAGCCAGCCTCAGCAACTTTGTGAGACCCTAAGCAGTTTACTAAGAACTTGTCTCAAAAAAAAACATAAAAAGGGCCGGGAAGTGACTCAGTGGTTAAGTGGTTAAGGATCCCTGGGCTTAATCCCTGGTACCAAACCCCCCCCATCCCCCCCCCACACTACTCCCTTTATTGTCATTGATCCTGGAACCAGGAAAACAAAACAAAGGGATAAGGTGTGGGGGTGAAGCAAACCTGTAACTTGAGTTACAGAACTGTTGGGCTGAAATTATCATTCCCCTTCAGAAGAGTAAACCTGATAGAGTTTCAGAAACCTTTCTACATTCTAGCCTGCTGCTTAATTTTAAAAACCAGTACCTTTCTGAGAGTTTTAAGTTCCCTAGTAAGGCCCAATGCCAAAGGCATGCCAACACCCATCTCTAGTCTTCTGAAATCTTATGTTAATGAGGGATCAGAAAGGGCAATGGTAAGGCAAAGGAGACAGAAGGCTTGACTCCTCAACAGTGTTTTCTTCCCGTGGTGTTTTGTGACAGGTAGAAGAGAAGAGATGCTAATGACTCTTAACTAGCTAAAAACAGCATTGGAATTCTGTCTAGATATCCTTTAGCCTCTGGTTGGGTTGTGTCCCACCTTCCGCATTCCATTTCCTTCATCACTTAATCCAATTTACGCTGAATAAACTGGCTTTCCATAGTCTATGTTAATACTGTCCTTTACTGACCAGCTGTCAAGAAGCCACTTATCCTCTTCCCTGGCCAAACAAGTTTGGGACTATTGGAAATAAATAAGTAAAAAAGATTAATTGAATCATGTCTAAAGCCATGAAATATAATGACTGATTTGAATGAATTATAAGTGAATATAAAAAGGGGCTGGGGATGTGATTCAGTGGTTGAGCTTCATTGTGTTCAGTCCCTTTTTCCCTTGAGAAAGACCACTATTCTAGTGTTGGAGAAATAGGAAAGATATAGATATGTACCTAGGAGGACAAAAGTTCAATAAATCACAGATTCTCAGAATTGAAAGGAATACTAAATATTGAATTTTCAGTCAAAGGAAATGTGGAATGGTAATAAGAATGTGTTCTGGCTGGTATGATAGTGCATGCCTGTAATCTCAGTGACTTGGAAGGCTGAGGCAGGAGAATCACAAGTTCAAGAGCAGTCTTAGCAACTTAGATTTTATGTAAAAATAAAAGAAAGGGCTGGGGAAGTGGCTTAGTGGTGAAGCACCTCCAGTATAAGAAAGAAAGGAAGGAAGGAAGGAAGGAAGGAAGGAAGGAAGGAAGGAAGGAAGGAAGG
>JAJEJO010000557.1:232298-272211 GCA_020662805.1 Glaucomys volans | reverse complement strand
AGGAAGGAAGGAAGGAAGGAAGGAAGGAAGGAAGGAAGGAAGGAAGGGGCAGGGAGGGAGGGAGGGAAAGGAAAGGAGGAAGAAAGAAAAGGGTGCTATGGAATTAGAGTACCTGGTCAAATCACACTTTGGTCCCTTTATAACTATATGTTTTGGGCAATTTTATTTAACATCTCTCAGCCTTAATTTCCTCATCTATAAAATGGTGATAGTGTCTATATTATGGGGTTGGTGGTGGAGTTGAAGATAATGTATGTAATAGAACTAGGTCAGATATTAAAAATTTAGGAAATGATTGTGATTGTGATCATAATTGTCCCACCAAGTGGTCATTGAATTTATCTGAATGTTCCTAACGGTGCAGAATTCACTAACTGCTCTGACAACACATCTCACATTCAGAGAACTCTTCAGCCTAAGTCTTTTCCCCTGAACCTTTATTCACTGTTTTCATTCTCACAGTGAGACTGCACACAATGTCTGTATGACTAGAATGTGAATCTAGAATGGAATGTATGCTTTAAGAGTGGAGTGACCTCTTGGAATGGTGGGATCCTCCTGCTGAGGTAGGAGGGTTGGCAAGTTCCAGGCCAGCCTCAGCAATTTAGTGAGACCCTCAGCAACTGAGGGGGATCCTGTCTCAAAATGAAAAAATAAAAAGGTCTGAGGATATTGCTCAGTGCTAAAGCAACCCTGAGTTCAATCCCTAGTACCAAAAATATGTAAAAATAAATAAAAATACATGGACCATTTTTGGCTTCTGAAAAGCAAGAAAAACAATGAACTAGTGCTCTATAAAAGCACTATTATAGAATGTCTTTTGAGTGCTATGGATGTAATATAAGAGAATACAAAACATTGACTAGAAATAGTATCTAGCTCCAATCTAAGTAAGCCTGAGCTTCTAATACTGTTGCATTTTATATTTCAATAATATAGTTGAGAAGGAAATAATGAATGCCACCCACTTGTGATCTATTGATGCATACTTATTCTGATAAAAATTGTTTTCAAATTTTAAGACAGCAACACATTGCATTTTAATTTCATTTTCAAATTAGCACCTAGTAAAATGGGCTGTGTTTTTAAGTGTGTACAGTTCTGTGAATTTTATTTGTTATTTAATTTTTGGTTCCAGGGATTGAAAGCCCGGGCATTTAACCACTGAGCCACATCCTGTCCCTTTTTATTTTAAGACAGAGTCTTGCTAAGTTGCTGAGGCTGGCTTTGAATTTGTGATCCTCCTGCCTCAGCCTCCTGAACATCTGAGATTATAGGCATGTGCCACCACCATGCCTGGCCAAATGGTTCTGCAAATTATTTTTATTTTTGTGTGGTGTTAGGAATCAAACCCAGAGCCTTATGCATGCCAGGCAAGCACTCGGCAACTGAGCCACATCCCCAGCCCCAGTTCTGTGAATTTTAATACGAAAATAGATTCATATAAACACAACCACACTGGAATACAGAATGGTTCCATTAACTCTAAAAACTCCATGTGCTATCCCTTGGTAGTTTACTCTTTCTCCTCCACCCCAACACCTAGCAACCACTGATTTATTCTCTGATCTTTATCTATGCCCTAGTACCAATTCTGAGGATCTGAATTTCAAACCGTCTGATATCTAAACTAGGGGATTCTAGTGGGGGGGGGGGACAAAAACAGAAAACTCACTGCTAGTTCAGTAGTACTTTGAGTTGGTCTTCTTCCCCAGTCCACCTGCTACTTTTTATCCTTCACAGTCCTCAGGTAGCTGTTCCATGAGTTCTGTCTAGATTTTATAGCTGTATTTGACGAAAAAGACAAGGTGGGATATGTTACTCCTAAACCTTACCCAGATTGGTTAGTACATCTTTTTTTTTTTTTTTTTTTTTTATTCCAGGGATTGAACCTAAGGATGCTTAACCACTGAGCCACATCCCCAGCCCTTTTTAAAAATATTTGATTTTGAGACAGGGTCTTGCTAGGTTGCTTCGAGCCTCTCTAAATTGCTGAGGCTGGCTTTGAGCTTGCCATCCTCCTGTCTCAGCCTCCCCAGCTTCTGGGATTACAGGCATGTGCCATTACATACGTCTGGCTATGGCATATGTAAATTGCTGTGTAAGGACTGAATGTTTGGGTCCCCTCAAAATTCTTAAGTTGAAGCCCTATTCCCCCAACTTAATGGTCTGTGGAGATGGACCTTTGGGAGGTAATGTTAGATGAGGTCATGAGAGTGGGTCTCTCGTCATGGGATTGATGCCCTTTTAGAAAAAAAACACCAGATAGCTTGTTGTTCTCTGCCTGTCTCTCTTTATGAGGACACAGTGATGACCCTCTGCAAGCCAGAAAGAGAGCCTGCAACAGGAACCAAATCAGCTGGCATCTTGATCCTGGATTGCCCAAGCTCTAAAATGGAGAAAACAAGTTTCTGTTTTCTAACAGTGTATGGTATTTTGTTATAATATTCTGAGCAGACAAAGACAATTACCAAAATATTCATGAAAAAAATCCAGGCACTACCTATTGGGTCAATGTTCCCAATTCAATCACTACTTTTCCTGATAAATTTTTTTGTTTTATTTTTGGTACTACGGATTAAACCCAGGGGTACTTTACCACTAAACTATCCCCCCAGCTATTTTTATTTTTTATTTTGAGACAAGGTCTTGATAAATTTGCTGAGACTGGCTTGGAACTTGCAATCTTCTTGCCTCAGCCTCCTGAGTAGCTGGGATTACAGTCCTGTGCTCCACTGTGCTGGATTCCTCATAACCTGAACATGTTTGGTGCAAGATTTATTAACGTTATCCTTAGCTGACTTCCAGACACAAAGAGAAACAATCTCTCCAAACAAGACTGGTAGCTTTTTTTGTTTACTTATAACTCCCCTAATATATATTTTTGACATGTCTGTTTTCAATTTACTACTAGCTTGTGTTGGTTTCCCTGGTTAATTTGGTTAATATTTTACTGTTAAGTATAGGTTAAATAACTTAAGTCATGTTTGAGCCAATTCTTTTTATTTTTTGTGTCTTTGAGAGGCTTGCTTCAAAGAGAACATGTAATTAGGAGCCCACAGTCCATTTCTTTCATTAATATATGAGAAATGACAGTAGTGTGGAATCGGTAAAATTGTGGAAAAGGGAGCTGGGCGCAGTGACGCACTTCTATAATCCCAGCCTCTGGGGAGGCTAAGGCAGGAGAATTGCAAGATCAAAGCCAGCCTCAGCAATTTAGTGAAGCCCTAAGCAATTTAGTGAGATCATGTCTCACATTAAAGATAAAATGAAGCCAGGTGCAGTGGCTCATGCCTGTAATCCTGGTGACTAGGGAGGCTGAGGCAGGAGAATCACAAGTTGAAAGCCAGTCTCAGCAATATAGTGAGACCCTAAGAATTTGGTGATACCCTGTTTCAAAATAAGAAATTAAACCGGGCGCGGTGGCGCACGCCTGTAATCCCAGCACTTGGGAGGCTGAGACAGGAGGATAGTGAGTTCAAAGCCAGTCTCAGCAATTTATCGAGGCCCTGAGCAACTCAGTGAGACCCTGTCTCTAAATAAAATACAAAATAGGGCTGGGGATGTGGCTCAGTGGTGGAGTGATCCTGGGTTCAATCCCTAGTACCAAAAAAAAAAAAAAAGCTAGTTCACATAATTGGAGCAGGAACTGGACTAAATCTAGGCTTTTCTCTCAAATGGGGGAAATACTCTAGATTATGTCAGTCAATGAGCTCTTTTTTTTTTTTTGGAACCAAGGATTGAACTCAGGGACACTCGGCCACTGAGCCACATCCCCAGCCCTATTTTGTATTTTATTTAGAGACAGGGTCTCACTGAGTTGCTTAGGGCTTCACTAAGTTGCTGAGGCTGGCTTTGAACTTGCGATCCTCCTGCCTCAGTCTCCTGAGTTGCTGGGATTACAGGCGTGCACCACTGCGCCCGGCTAGTCAGTGAGCTTTGTTACCTAAAATGATCCCATGTTAGGCCCTGTTGCTCTCCAGCAGATGGATATCGTCCTCCCACCCCAATCTTTTCCATCACATTCCAGCTCTTTTCTTTTTCCCTTTCTGTATATACATCTGTGAAGTTGGGGTTGGGTTAATCAGTAGTGTGGGAGATAAAGAAACTACTAATTCTATTTTTTTTTTGGTACTGGGTCTTGAACTCAGAGGCACTCAGTCACTGAGCCACATCCCCAGCCCTTTCTATATTTTATTTAGAGACAGGGGCTCACTGAGTTGCTTAGGGTGGCTAAGTTGCTGAGGTTGGCTTTGAACTCGCAGCCCTCCTGCTTTAGGCTTCCAAGCTGCTGGGTTAACAGGCTTGCACCAGCCACCAGGATTACAGGTATGCACCACCACACACCTGGCCAGAAACTTCTAACTTTTAAGGGCACTGCCTTTCTTTTATTCATTTCATTTCCCGTCTTTTCCTTGTACTGTCATTCCTGTTCTGCCTCTCCATATTGCCCTTCTCCTTGGGATCATGCTTTTATTCTGTCACTGTCAGCCAGAGGACATAAATTAACTGTTTGACTCACTTGGGAATAATAAGGCTATTATCCCAGATTTAGAATAAGAATGCTGTAGTTCTTTTCTCTCACACTAGAGTTTTAATAAAGCTTTATATTGTTCTAGAGGTAATCAGGACAATCTTTGAAATTAAACTTCAATTTTGATTTGGCCACTTTCATTTAGAGAAAACTAAAATACAATATTAGAAAACAACTGTTTTTTTGTGTTTTTTTTGTACTGGGGATTGAACCCAGGGGCACTCAACCACTGAGCCACATCCCCAGCCCTATTTTGTATTTTATTTAGAGACAGGGTCTCACTGAGTTGCTTAGGGCCTCACTAAGTTGCTGAGACTGGCTTTGAACTCTGGATCGCCTGCCTCAGCCTCCCAAGTGCTGAGATTACAGGCGTGTACCACTGCACCAGGCTAGAAAATAACTGTTATCAGAACTTATTTGAAAGAAAAATTAGCCATATGAATAGGATTAGGTGTCCACATTCTGATTTTGTTGTCATTGTTGTTGTTGTTATTTTATATGCTGCAATAAGAAAAACTACATTAATTGCTTGGTGTGTAATTAACATGGGCTCCCTTTTTTCCCTTTCAGGCAGAAAATATTAACAAAAAGAAAAAGAAAAAAGAAAAAAGAAATATTAACTATGCCTGGCACTTCCTCTATTGATGTTCTCTTTGGAAAACAAAAGATGGAAATAGTGATTAAGATGTTTCAAGATATCATCCCAGCAACTCAGGAGGCTGAGGCAGGAGGATCACAAGTTTGAGACCAGCCTCAGCAATTTAGCAAGGCCTCAAGTAATTAAGTGAGACCCTGACTCAAAATAAAAAAATAAAAAAGGGTTGGGGATGTGATTCAGTGGTTAATCACCTATGAGCAGGTTATGAGGTTAAGTGCCTCTGGGTTCAATCTCTGGTACAACTACTACTACTAAACATCCCATATGAAAGGGTAGAAAGAAAATGTTATACAACATGACATGATAGAGTAACAAATGAATATTATTTCAATACTATATTACATTCAGCTGATGTATTTGTATATAAGTTGGTATTTGAAAAAACATGGGGGCTGGGGATATAGCTCAGTTGGTAAAGTGTTTGCCTGGCAAGCACAAGGCCCTGGGTTCAATCCCCAGCACCGCAAAAATATAAAAAAAAAAAAAAAAAAAATGTAGTCTTATGCCCATTGAGTTTATAAGTACTTAAATATTTACCCATTAATTTGCTGTGTAAAAAACTGCTAGTGCAAAAGTACTAGCAATGCAAAGTACAAAAGTACAAAGTTTGCACAATAATTTTTTTTTAACCTCCAAGACACTTCATTTGAGGTGGGAGCAGCTTCACTGAAATAAAAACTAAGATGTACTTAGTTGTCAAGACTTAAACTAGAAAGTCTAGATCAAATTTTGATTCTAAATGTTACTGTACCTTTTGACACCTGTGAATAAGACTTGTTCTTGGGGGGATCACACTGGTTTGTTTTTTGCACAGGTCAGCTGGAATGAGCATCCTTTTAGTTTTTAAGAGATGTGTGCCTGGGAGCTCTCTGATCCACAGGGGAGGTGACATCTTATGAACCTAGCTCCCACAGAGAACTTTGAATAGGTGGAAAAAGAGGTTGGGTGCTTTCTTGCTCATGTCACAATGTTGTACCTGTGACTTAGGCACGTGACAGGTCAATGTGATTGGGCCGTTCTCACAATACCAAGCCTTGATTCTAGAGTGACTCGGATGCAAATGCAGCTTATTTAAATAAACTTAAGTGAATCATTGGTGTGACATAAGATCTCATTAATAAAAGACAAACTGCAGGGCATGGTGGTGCATGCCTGTAATCTCAGCACTTGGGAGGCTGAGGCAGGAGGATCGCGAGTTCAAAGCCAGCCTCAGCAACTTAGCGAGGCCCTAAGCAACTCAGTGAGACCCTGTCTCTAAATAAAATACAAAATAGGGCTGGGATGTGGCTCAGTGGTTGAGTGCCCCTGGGTTCAATCCCCAGTACCAAAAATAAAAATAAAAAAATTAAAAAATAAAAGACAAACTATCTTAAAATTAGTATTTTCTTGGGAGGTATTGAAGGACCACAGAAATACTCTTATCTCCCATGCAGTACTTGTTGATAGTTACTCATCATTCATTCAGCATTTACTGAAAGCTTATCATACGTCAAACAGTAGGGAAGGTTATAGGACGGCAGCAAAGACAGGATAACTGGGTAAGATACAGTAGCTGCATTCAGTAACAGCTAACACAAACTGCTTACTATGTGCCAGGCTTCTTCTACCCTTCTCTCTCCCTCCTACCTGTTTCCTTCCTTCCCTCCTAACAACCCTAGGAGGTAGATACTATTATCCCTATTTTACAGATGCGGACACTGGGTCACAAAGAGATTAAGTAACTTGCCAAAGATGTCACAACTGGTAAGTGGCAGTGCAAAATTCAGAAGCGAAGTCTGGTTCCAGAAACTACTTTTAAACTTACATGCTAAGTAGTCTCCCAAGGAATGTGTGATCTGAATATATATATAAGTATTTTCCCTATCAGGGTAAGACAATGGGGAATGGTGGATAAGGAAGCAAAACATACTCAGATTGTTTCCTGTAAACCAACACCCAAGAGTTTCTAACCCAGTCTGCTCCAAAGAGAAAATTGGAGCAACGAAGAAGTATCAAATGTAACACTAAGTTAGAGCTGGACACAGTGGTGAATACGGGTAAGCCCAGTGACTCTGGAGGCTGAGGCAGGAGATTATAAGTTTGAGGCCAGCCTCAGCAACTTAGTGGAGCCTCAAGCAACTTAGTGAGACCCTATCTCAAAATAAAATATAAAAAGGGGCTGGGGATGTAGCTCAGTGGTAGAGCTGGTTCAATCCCAAGTACCAGAAAAAAAGAAAAAGAAAAAGTTGGAAATATTCACCAATAGACAGCAATCCAGTTTAATTTTATATCCAGACTATAACACTATTCTACTGAATCATCTTTTCATACACACCTTGAGGGTTAATGTAGCATTTCCTTTACACTTTCTCCTCTGGTAGAAGTACTTACATGATGTCTTCATTCACCATTGAGATTTGAACCTGTCCAGGCACATCTGGTGAACTGATGAGTGGGTTCAATGGGAGGATATTTTCTAGATCCTGGGAACCTTAGATGAAACAATGAAGAAATGACAATAAAGCCTCAAAGGACTGATTTTAATGCATGTGGTACAGAAGTAGTATGGGGTTAACTTGTAGGGACTATGTGAAAGCTATTTAAGTAAATCATGCTGTAGACCATTTATGACACCAGTGAGTATTTATTACTTGTCTGACAGGGCTCAGCGCGCACTGTCCTCATAGAAACATAGGAGGGAAATGTACGCCAGGTGCAGTGGTATATGCCTGTAATCTCAGGGGCTTGAGGGGCTGAGGAGGGGGGATCACAAGTGCAAAGCCAGCCTAGGCAACTTAGCAAGGCCCAAGCTAAAAATAAAATCTACAAAGAAGGGCTGGGGATGTGATTCAGTGGTGAAGTACCCCTGGGTTCAATCCCTGGTACCAAAAAAGAAAAAAGATAAAAAAAAAAAAAGAAAGAAAAAATGTAAACATGCTAGGGGTCTTCATAAGATAACACAGACCCTTTAATGACCCCATACATTTCTAAGTGTGTAATAAAAGTTGGTAGTTATTATTGCTCTTATTACATCCCTATTTTACATTATTATTGATTTTATGGGGTCAACAAGAAAACAGGGCTTAATTTTCAAAGTAATCAAAAGTTTGAGTAGGTTGAACAGAGGAATAAAATTCACATGAATAGTCAGAGAACTTAGTTGTTTTTTTTAGGCACTGTGGATTTTGTTTTCTTACAAAAATAAAATCCTGACGTGTTTTTATTATTGTAGAATTAATTTAATGCTAGGAGTAAGTTAGCTTATTTCACCACTGAAAATTTACTGGATCACTAATGTCTCCTTTATCCATCCTTCCTGTGTAAGCAAATAATTACCTTACTTTCTCTTTTCAGGCAAAAAGAGATTCCATATAGATGAGGAGGAAATCCTTCTCTCAATTGATTCTTTGACCTTTGTAATCTCCTCTATGCACACACCAGGGGCAGTCATTAAATTGCCTCAGATAACTAGGGAGGCCTCAAGATCATAACTGTAATATAATCATTTTCCACACCCATTCAAAGTTCTCTGCTTTAGGTCCAAGGTTTAGGTGATACTGCACAGCCTAGAGATTTTCTGCTTCCTGGACTGGTTTCTCAGTTGTGAGAAGGAAAGGAAATGAGAGAAAGAAGATCCCATTTTAATTCTGAGGACCAGATTTAACTATTATCTGCTAAAATTTGAGATATTTCCATGGTGCTAAATTGATCTAATTTATTTCTTTTAATCTGCTGTATAATGTTCTATCATATGAAAACATCACATTTCATTATACGTACTGACACCTAGGCTCCTTCTAATTTTTTTTTGGCACTGGAGATAAAATCCAGGGGTACTCGACCACTGAGCCACATCCCCAGCCCTATTTTGTATTTATTTAGAGACAGGGTCTCACTGAGTTGCTTAGGGCCTCGCTAAGTTGCTGAGGCTGGCTTTGAACTCGCTATCCTCCTGTCTCAGCCTCCCAAGTGCTGGGATTACAGGTGTGCACCACTGCACCCAGCATCCTTCTAATTTTTTGCTATTTCAAAGAATATATTCATGAACAGCCTTTTATGGTATATGTATACGTATGGAAGTTTTGCTAGAGTAGATGTCTTTAAACATTTTTGTTAGCTTACCCTACAAACACTTTGCAATACCTTTTCCTTCTTTGTATATTTTAGAATTGGAATTAAACATATATGAGTAGTTGCAAAGGAAGTAATTTCCTTGTTTTTGTTTTAGTACTGGGATTGAACTCAGAGATGCTTTACCAATGAGCCACATCCCCAGCCTTTTTTGTTTTTTATTTTGAGACAGTCTCACTAAGTTGCTTAGGACCTCACTAAGTTGCTGAGGCTGGTCTCAAATTTGTGATCCTCCTGTCTCAGCCTCCAAAGCTTCTGGTATTACAGGGGTGCACTGCTGTTGTAGGCAGAAGTAATTTCCTTGTAATGTAAACATTGAACATTTAAAAGTAGAATTCTTTTCCTTTTTTTTTTTTTTGGTACAGGGGTTTAAACCCAGGGGCACTCCACTGGTGAGCCACATCCCCAGCCCTTTTTTATTTTTTATTTAGAGACAGAGTCTCACTAAGTTGCTTAGGGCCTGGCTAAACTGCTGAAGCTGGCTTTGAATTTGATTGTGCCCCTTCTCCTGTACCCTTTAAATCATGTCCATATTACTTATGACACCTGATATGGTATAAATGCCATGTATATCATTGTTATACTTGATTATTTAGGGAATAATGGCAAGAAAAGAAGTCAGCACATGTTCAGTACAGATGTAATTTTTACCCCTATTTTTCCATCACATTTGGTTGACTCCACAGATGCAGAACAGGGTACAAAGAGCTGACTACATTGCTTTAGTGTTCAGATGCCTTTTCTTTTTAAATGAGAAAGTCTTGTGAAAGGGGAGATAGGGACAAAGAATCACTAGGGTCACTTAACTATACTGGTTCTCAGGTAGATTAGCCTTAGGAAAGAAGATAAGTGGTAGTTAAAGATCTGGGAATTGATTCTCTTAAAACAAAGTGTTTTAGGCCCGGCTGGTGGTGCAAGCCTGTAATCCCAGTGGCTGAGGAGGCCAAGGCAGGAGGATCACAAGAGCTCAAAGCCAACTTTAGCAATTTAGCAAATCGCAAAGCAACTCAGGGAGACTCTGTCTCAAAATAAAATATAAAAAAGGGCTGGGAATGTGCTTCAGTGGTGAAGTGTTCCTGGGTTCAATCCCCGGTACAACAAACAAACAAACAAACAAAAATTCAAAAATTAAGTGTTTCTAGTTTGAAGACCAGTAATCTGTTGTTCCTACTCAGAAGCAGAATTTTTGGTGTTTATTGTGGCCTAAGCTATGTTACTGATTCACTGAAGCACATTATTGAGGACATTGTCATGCCTCTTAAGGACTTGGAAACATTCCCTCTGAATATCCACATATGTAAGTCAGTTGTCTTTTAACTTTAGAGATTTTAAAAAATTTTTTATTTTTAAGAAGGATCTTGGAAGGCGGAGGCAAGAGGACTGCAAGTTCGAAACTAGCCTCAGCAACTTAGTGAGGCTGTAAGCAACTTAGTGAGACCTTGTCTCAAAATGAAAAAAAGGGCTGGGGATGTGGCTCAGAGGGTAAATGCTCCTGGATTCCAAAAAGAAAAGATGGGGTCTCACTAAATCCCCCAGAATGGCCTTGAATTTGAGATCCTCCTGCTTCAGCCTCTTGAACAGCTGGGATTACAGATGTGTGCTAATTTGATAGAAATCTTATGAAAGTTGTATTCAAATAACTGGTTACCAATGAGAGTAACCCATTAGAATTCTGTGAGATACGTGATTTCTTTCTATAATTTGTGATAACCTCTGGAAGTATTTTCATTCATGAGTTTCACATTTCTTTGGAATTTCGTTGGAATTTTCTTTAAAGGTGTAGTCTACACCAACCAAGATGGTAGGAAGTCAGCACTATAATTCATTTCATTTTGTGCCCTGAAGCACAAATGCTTTTAAGCTTTCTTTCTCTCTGTTAATTGCAAAATAACCAGATATCTAGTGGAGAAGATTTCAGAAATATTCTGTGCAGTTTGGGAAAGCTAGGGATCAGGGTTGCTTGACCTAGCTTCTGATTACAAACCCAAACTAAGAAAGCTACTAAAATAGCTTACAAGATCTTAGGGAAAACATTTTCTGGTTTGTAATTTCTGAATATAGTTGAAAAGGACAGAGAGTTTTAAAAAATTGCATAATGGCCATTCTCAGGCAGGACAGTGTAATTCTACTTTAAAAACAGAAAATTTAATGTGCCAAATTCAAGTTATGAGGAAAAGCTGACCAGTTGATAGGATAAATTAAGGCCTCCTTCCTACTTGATTCAGTAGGTGATATAGGAAGAGTGGTCTCAGCTGAATGCAATGGCTCACACCTGTAATCCCAAAGGCTTGGGAGGCTGAGGAAGGAGGACTATGAGTTCAAAGCCAGCCTCAGCAACTAAGGGAGATCCAGTTTCTACATAAAATATTTAAAAGGCCTGGGGATATGACTCTGTGATTAAGCATCCTGGGTTCACTCCCTAGTACCCCCCCACCCCCGCAAAAAAAAGATTCTGCATTTGTTGTGGTTGAAAATTAAAAGGCACAAAAGAATAGTATCACATATGAGGTGAATTGTGTCCTTGGAGTTGTGAAACTGGCCAATTACATGTCACCTTCCCACCCTGTCTCCCACTCATCAGTTTCTCATATATTAATAAGGGAAATCTTGAAATCTAAAGGTCAGGAGGAGGAAATGGGGGTAGGAAGAAAGAATATGATAGGAGAGAGGGTTGGAGACAGGAGAGTGGAAAGATGGATGAAAGCAAAAAAAATGTTGTTTAAAAGGATCAGCAGTTTTCTCCCAGCCTTCTCTTGCAATGTCCTATGTGTGTGTATGGATATTTGTATATGAAGAGACGAGGAAGAAATGGGCAGAGCAAAAGTGGGGATAAGAAATTTATCTGGGAAAGGGAATTTTTTTTTTTTTTTTTTTTTTTGCAAAGGTTCAAAGATAAGCTCGGGACCATTGTATTGCCCCAACTAGGAAAGGATGACAGGGAAGGGGAATTTTTAAACGTAATTAAAAGTTTATTACTTGAATAAACTTTGTATTGCTTTCTCTTCTCATATCACTTGTATTTCAATACAACTAAATATATTCTAGTATTTTGAGATTTAGGTTTTGGAAGAATATTCAAAGCTCACAGGCATAAGTATTTGCAGAAGAAAGGGAAGTGATGGTGCAGGTATCTGCTACCTTATGCAAAGGACAAGATCACCTTTCTCCAACACAAATTGGCCTGATGAAATCCAGAATTAAACTTTTGTGCTCAGACTGGCCTCAGACTGACCTTGAATTTGAGATCCTCCTGCCTCCTGAGTTGCCGGATTACAGGTTTGGACCACCTCTGGCACTGATTTTGAACCCTGATAAAGGGGTTCATTTTTCACTGTGTAGCAGTACTTTCACTGACTTCAACTCGTCAGCAGGGGGCAGTGTTCCCCTTGTTCCTGGTGTTTTCTTCTTTCAAGGGGGTGGGGGTCTTTACAATACCACAGTTCTTTTCTGATTTTCAGTCCCCACATAACATATAACAGCTGTCTGCTTTATATCCTTGTTTGGAAGGTACTTTTTCCAATGATCTCAGAAACTGAGGATGTAGAACTTAAAATACAAGGCAATTTATGTTTTTTGTGTTTGACTTTTTTTTTTTTTTTTGTAGTATTAGGGATTGAACCCAGGGGCACTCTACCACTAAGCTATACCACCACCGCCCCCCTCCCCCTCAGCTATTTTTTTTTTTTTTTTGTTTTTTTTTTTATTGAGCTGGGGATTGAACTCAGGGGCACTTGACTCTATTTTGTATTTTATTTAGAGACAGGGTCTCACTGAGTTGCTTAGAGCCTAGCCCTTGCTGAGGCTGGCTTGGAACTCACTTTGAACTCACGATCCTCCTGCCTCAGCCTCCCAGACGCCACCTCCTCCGGCTATACCCCCAGCTTTTTAAATTTTTATTTTGAGACCGAGTCTCACTAAATTGCCCAGCCTGGCTCCAAACTTGCAATCTCTCTGCCTCAGCTTTCCAAGTCACTGAAATTATGGGCCTGTGCCACCATGCCTGGCGGTGTTTGATTCTTAAGGTCCTAATCCTCATGGGCTAATTTTAGAACACTTAAGAACTAAGAGTATCAGTAATGATATTGTTCACTTATCCCCACCTTTTCCTATTCCAAACCTTATTTACCATCTCCACGTAGGCAGACTCCTTTTTCCCTTTGTTCGCTCCTGTGCAAGGCTTGAAAATGTCATTAAAAGCCATTTCTAGTCCACTTTCTCTCTAATTAACTTGTTCAGGTTTCTATAAAAGCTAGGTTTTCTTACTTTCTTTATTCATGAATGTGGTATCAGGAAATTTCCTGGCTCCAGTCAAGGATCTCTTACTGAGTTTTATGTAATCTAGGTATGTAACCCTTAGGTCTCAGTGTCTCCATTTGTAAAATAGTATTGGTAAACTAGGGGATCTTTGAGGTTTCTTCTAGCTCTTAGATCATAAGAATGATCTTGTATCGTAAGAATCCTCACACTTTCTGATGCAGTGGCACACTCCTGTAATCCCAGCAACTCTGGAAATTGAGACGGGGATTGCAAGTTCAAGGCCAGCCTGGGAAATTTAGCAAAACTTTACTTCAAGCAGACATAAACAGACCTTTAGACCTAAATGCTGGAAAGTCCTTAGTATGCTCACTTATTTAAAAATGCAATTAGAGTTGAGCTTCCTTCCTGGTTATTTGATATTCTTTTGATAATAGATGTTTATTTTCTGCATTTTTATTTGGATAAAAAACAATTTTTTTGCTGAGCATGGTGGGGCATTTCTGTAAACCCAGCAACTCAGGAGGCTTAGGCAGGAAGATTACAGATTTGAGGTCGGCCTCAGCAATTTAGTGAAACTCCGTCTCAAAATAAAAAATTAAAAAAAAAAAAAGGCTGGGGATGTAGTTCAGTGGTAAAGCACCACTGGGTTCAATTCCCAGTACTTCTCCCCCACCCCCTGCCAAACCACTTTTTTGCTGTATGAAAATAATAGATGTTACCAGGTGCAGTGGCACGCGCCTGTAATCCCAGCATTTGGGAGGCTGAGGCAGGAGGATCGAGAGTTCAAAGCCAGCCTCAGCATGGGCAAGGCACTAAGCAACTCAGTGAGACCCTGTCTCTAAATAAAATACAAAATAGGGCTGGGGATGTGGCTCCATGGCTGAGCGCCCCTGAGTTCAATCCTGAGTTCAAAAAGAAAAACAACGAAAATAATAGATGTTGATTGTAAAGAACCTTCAAACCATAGAGAAAGCAGTAAAGAAAAATTCGCCCTATGAAGTGCTTGTTTCCATCCTTCCTTGAGATACCCAGTGTTATCTTGTCTCTTTCTATTCTTCTGGATATTTCCCATGTATTTATGGGCACCCATGTATGTGTGTATTTTCACTTTTGTTTTACTTCATTGAATTTGAATGAATATTTTGAGAACTATATTAATCCTAGGTAGATAGGACCTGGCAACATTCCCCAGCTCCAGTACTTTTCTTTCCAAGTAAGGAATGTTATGTTTTGTCCTTGGTGCTTCAAGTGAGAAATATATTAATCCTAGAGTAGAGTTATGCATGTAAAATAAATGAGGAAGTAAATTAAGAAATTATAAGATTAAGGAACCATTAGAAAACAATTGAAAATATTGCATTGCTAATTAAATCATGAGTATTTTTTAAAAAATTTTTTTATGGTGCTGGGGATTGAACCCAGAAGCACTCTACCCCTGAGTTACATTCCCAGCCAGTGTGTGTGTGTGCACGCGCACCCTTGAGGTGAGGTCGTGCTAAATTTTTCAGGCTGGCCTTGAACTTGCAATCTTGCCTCCTGTCTCAGTGTCCAAAGTTGCTGGGATTACAGGAGTGTGCCACTGCATCCGAAAGTGTGAGGATTCTTAAATAATAGGATTCTAGGCAGAATTGACCTCAGAGAAGGACCATGAAAAATTATGTTTCTGGGAGTCATTTATAGGGAGAGGGCTATGAGCATTGTGGTAGATGACCACCATTCTTCTGCATGCATGGGATGTTCTCATCAAAAAGTGGATTCTGTTTCTCCCCTGCTTTGAATCTTCACCCTGTTAGTGCTTGGCCAGTAGAATGAGACAAAAATGATGCTATTAATAGTTCTGGGCTTAGGCCTGCCAACTTTAGTTTTTGCTCTCTTGAAAGGTAATCATCATGTGAAGAAATCTGACATCCCTGTTAAAGAGGGGTATACTCCCTGGAGAGAAAGTGACTATGGAGGGAGGGAGGGAGAGAAAGAAAGAAAGAGAGAGAGAGAGAGAGATAAGGTGTTAAGCTAGCTCCTTGCTATTCTAGTCACTCTAGCAGAGGCAATAGATATGTAATCGAAGCCATCTTGGATCTTCCAGTCCCAGTGAAACCCACCCAGACAACACCACATGAAGCAGAGATGAACTATCAATACTTACTCACAGAATACTAAGCAAGTAAATGGTCATTGCCATTTTATGCTACTGCATTTTTTGGGTAGTATTGATAATAGAAATTGGTGTCTGTGAGTTGAGTTATAGTATAATAAAAACCTTAGGGTTTGGACACAGACATTGGGTGGACATTGGCAAGATGATAATAAATCCTTTAACAAATTAATTTGCTTTTGAAAAATTTCATTTTGAAACAAGTTTATGCTTATGTTTGAAACAACATTTTTGTAAAAATGTTGCAGAAATGGTACAAGTTCACGTATACTCTTCGTCTAGTAGCCCAAATATATAACCATAGAAAATGGCCAAAACCAGAAAATGAAACTAAGGTACAGACCTTATGTGAAATTCACCAGATTTTCTAGTGATGTCCTTTTTCTGTCCCAGAATTCAATCCAGGATCCCACATTTGCACTTAGTTGCTATGTCTTCTTAGTCTGGGGGAGACTCTTAATGGAGGTCATAAAAGCAGTGAGGAAATTTCTACTTGAGGTTGGAGAAAGGGTGTTATGGGTGGTAAAATGTTTGGTTGCACTTGTGTGCAGTAAAACATAGATGATAGAAAATGTACCTAATGAACCTGCAGATCTGGCAAAGGAGATGTTCAGGCTCACTGTTCAAAGTGTCAGTTGGATTGATTTAGTTATGTGTATGGTATATGAACAATGTATAGTGGTATCACTAGAGAGAGATGTGTTTAAAAAGGAAATATGCAGTCTCTCAAGTTGAATGTAGAGAATATATACATGGCCTAGTAGGGTCTCTTTAGCCAGCAAAGTCTCAAAGTAGGAAGTGAATTCAGGAGCCACCTATACAATGTGGCCTCAAGGTAAAGACCCAGTCAATGCTGCAGTAAGACTACTTCTCAGCTAGACAAAAGGGTTTCTAAGTATCTGAAGGACTTGTCCCACAGCAGCCACCTCAACAAGCCCGAAGTAGAGATGTTTGTTTTTGAAAACATTTTAGATGTTGCTTTCTGGGCAAGGAGGGAACCCCAATATGAATAATAGAAAACTTACAAAATTTGAAAGAGACTTCTATGGATAAAAGGCGCTGCCAGTGTGGACTATGGAGATGGTTAAAAATGAGCAAAAGCTTCTGGGCCTCCTACTTTCTATTGGCAGAAAGCAGGGAAGGCAGTGTCTTATGGAAAAGGAAAATTGATCCAAAGATCCTAGCCTGGACCCCAGAGAGTGAAGTCAAGAACTAATGAGTAACCACATGAAGAGAGGCCCCCAGCCATTTTGACTAATTCCCCCAAGGTGCCAGACATGTGGGTAGAGTTTTCTTGAACACTCCAGACTCTGCAAAATTCAGAACTGATTGGACCACGTGTCTGTCCCTAGCTGATATCACTGGAGAACTGAAGAAATGCTGGGCTCTGCTTGGCCCCCTACTCCTGGGTCCTTACCCTGTAATGGTGGTGGTTGTCACTAAGTTTTAAAGTGGTTTATTATGAAGCATAAATCATTGAAGTAGTGATCAACTGTCAGGCTATTTTATATTGCTTTAACTTTACTCTGTGTGGGCTATGAAGAGGTTGTAGTGGTGTCAGCCAAAGAAATCAAATTCTCAAGGCAGACTACATTCCAAAAAGGTGGCCCTATATGCCACTGTTCTATTATGTGCCTTTTACTGGCACATAGTGGATTCCTGAATATTTGTTGATTGAATCATTAAATAAATGAATGGAGATAAGATTCCCTACTATCAAGAGGACAAAAAAGATACTTTAAACAGATTTTTGTCCTATGTATTTTCTCTTTCAAAAAAATACTCTTTCTTGTCAGAAAAACTGATGCCTCAGAGGCCAGTAAGATGTTCTGAAGTGAAAGATTTGTAATAGTGAGACAATGATCAACTTTCATTCTTTCTCAATGTCCCAACTATACCTAGTCAAATGTGGGCTACCCTATGAAGCACCTGGTAGATGTTCCAAATCCTACCCATATTGGAATCATTTTTTTCTATTATTGGAAGTACTGAAAGGCAAAATAAGTGCATAGGACGAGAATTAGAGTTAGTATTAAGACCAAAGTACAGTACCCAATAATTAAAGTTAGCTTGGAGACTCAAACAAAGTGTTTTGTCCCATCTTTTCTTAATAGAAATTGATTCAAAGGTCTAATTCTCAGGAACTTATTCCCTGGTTCCAGGCATGATTTCTGAATGCTATTTGGACATAGTGAATGGCTGATCTGCCCTGTGGTTTCCCCAAGAGTACCTAGGCCAACCCCTACTTTGCTGAGAATGATTTCATACAGTGCAACTCCCTGAGTTGTGAAAGGTGAGAGTACCGTCTGAATGGGTTCAGAAGAGATTCAGAACATGGGAAGGTTATAGACAATAATGGGACATTTTCTTTTAGAAAATAGTTACCTGTATGACCAATAGCAGTGTCTTCTGGAGAATGTCTTTGGCAAACCATCTTTATTTAAAAGAGCAATAAAATTTATTACTAGGATAAATGAAAAAAGGAAAAAGCCTTCTGAATCTTAGAAGAATGAGGCAGTTTAAATTCAAACCAATAGTTATATTTTTTCTATTCTATTATTTAGAAAATAATGGTTAAACATAAAACATAGAGAAGATTGCTTAAACATTAAAGCCATTGATTTAGGTCTCTTCTTGAAAGGCCAGTGTATAGGAGATGAGAAATTCTATAGCCACAGAGTTCACACAAAGCATTTCAGGATCAGAACCTCCAAAGAGCACATCAACTATTTATTATTACAATCCACATCAAGTTCCTGGTCATTTCACTTATCAGAGAAATTAAGAAAGGAATTTTCTTTGGACATTCTTTGGGTATAGTAACAAAACAGTTTTTGAATCAGCTGTTAGAAACCATAATTAAAGCTGGTTTATCATGCTCACTAATTATTCTATGTAGTTAGTCTCCCTGAAGAGTTATATAATTCTCCTTTTGTCACAAGCTTGCTTCTCCCTAGGGGGTTCTGCAACCAGACAGGTAAGGAAATGAAGTGCTTGGAAACCAATGTATTGTAATTTCTGTACAGCTAAGCAGATATTTTCATTTGCACTTAAAAAAAAATCTTAAAACATTTTTTCTGTGCATTAGATGGTGCTTGCTGGTTAGAGGTTTCAGTTCTACCACATGGGTAAGGACATCCCTGAGAGGAAGGAAAAAGTGAAGAAAAGTAAAAATTGGAAAAAGCTACATCAGTATTTTTTCAGAAACATAATTAACACCAGGAAAGGCAGGAGGTTTTTATGCAACAACTCCCGACAACAATCTGATGTTGCTGTCAGCCTGGCCGATTATCTGCCAACATTGGTGATCCTTTCATTCACCACTAGAGAGAAGCAGAGGGACCTGATGTTCAGAGAAGCAGCAAAAAACTCATTTCCCATTTGCTTCTGTCAGATGGAAGTGCTTGTGGGCTGGTCTCATGTTCCTGCACTTCAGTGCTGGTGATGCACATCCTTTGTGCTCCAGAGTAACTGTGCCAAGGAAATCAAAAGGATCCTCTCTTCAAGCCTAACACCCAAAAAGGACAGGAATGAACCCTGTTTCATTTTCTTCCAAGGAAGCGGTTCAGAGCTTCTCACATACTTTGAGACTAATCTTTACACTGGGTAGGCTCCAGGGGGTAGGCAGAGTAGGGCAGTGCTAATAACAGGGACTCTGGGGACAGATCAGCAACCTGAGAAACAAATATGGGACATTTTATCCTCCCCAGTCTACTTCCCTTGATCTAACTTCATTTCCAGTTTCCCCACCAAGCAGTAGTAAACACTGAATTGAGCACAGTTCAGGTTTTTAACCCTGCAATCCAGTAGAACACCCAGACATTAGGGACTCCTTATCCTTGCTTAATTGTAAAATAAAGAAATCTCTCTAAAACTAGGTTGTGTGGGCAGGATTTGCATCTTGGAAACCAAATAGAGGACTTTTTCCTACTGTTTCCAGACTGTTCTCTATTTCCCTTTCCATTCATGGTCCCTGTCTCTTGCAAGGGACCAGAACCATGCAGGAAATCAACCTCCAATAAATATCAACACTGAAGCTTCAGAAGGTTGCTAATTCCTGCAGAGCTTTCTTAAAAGGGTGTCATACATAAATGCAAGGTTTAAGTAGCCTCACAGATCTTTAAGAACACTGTAAACATAGCTTGTTTAATTAGTAGTGATAGAGTTAGGTAATGGCCTGTGGCTTTCTGAACCAGGCCTCTTGAGGTTTCTAGTCTTCAGGGGCTGCCTGCAACTGTGATGTACACACATAGAGTCGTTTTTCTTATACACTTCATAAATCCTCTTTAGACCTTCCCAGGTGTCTATTCACAATTATTGCAATACATTTTAATTGATCCCTGTTTTCCCAATTTTCTAAAATGACCCAATGCCTCAACCTAGGTCTCAAGTCAGATACTTTTGGACTCTAATTGTTGCCTTAAGTTCTATTTCCCCAGGGAAAGGGAAAAAGAAAAAAAATTCTTAGGTTGCTGTTGATGCCCATTCTCTCCAAGCAGGTGGACTACTTGCTTTGTATCTGGTTGTTGGAGGTATGGGCTTCAGTTCTCGGCATTTCTGAACTAGCTCTCTCAAGGGTCAACCAATCCCGGCTGCAAGCAAACTTAACAGGTTTGTTCTGGGCTGACGGCCATTGCCTAGGTTCTCCAACCAGATAAGTCACTATGGCTGAGTCTACAGTAGATGAAGCGCACTCACCAGCTCAGAGTGAGTGACTGGAAGTTTGTTGCAACAACGGCAAATCCAAGCAGCGGGCTGCAGTAAAAGATACCCTTTTGCTCCACGAACTCAGAAACCAGAGGGTTCACCCTAATCAGTGAAAGAGATGCGTCAGACCTTTGGGGCCCAGACCTTCTCCCACGGTTGGGATCCTGCAATGATAGAGGGCAAGGAGCCTCAGGTGTCAGCCCCTTGGCTTGCTCTGTGGGTAGCAGGTAAAAAGTAGGAATGGGGACTCTCGCCAGTGGTTTTTGGATGTGGGTGCTTGTATAACCGGCTCCTCAGATGTTCCTGCGGGAAGCTGGTCTGTGACCCTTTTCCGCTACTACCGGGGGAGAGTTCGGGGTCTGTTGCCCATGCGGGGCGGGACAACCTAGAGCAAAGGGAGCGAAGCACTTGCCTCTGGAGCTATCAGAGGGGAGTGGGAATTTGGAAAAGTTCCCCAACTAGGAACACACGTGACCTCCTCCTGAAAGTAGTTCCGACAGTCGCTTGTGTATCCTTCCACCTCCTTTTGAACCCTCCTAGGCCTCCTCGCCCCGCCTACTCGCAGGGCTGCAGCTTCCTACCGTTCTGTACTTTACACTTGGACCCAGTAAGCCGGTCCTTAAGCGTGCACAGTCCGGCTGCGGGAGTGCGGAACCTGGCCCTGGGCGATCCGCCTTACCAGGTTTTCACGGCGGCCGAAAAGGGGCGGGGCGAGTCCGGTGAGGACGGAGCTTGAGTTGACGCGGTGACCTGACCTCCCAGATTCTTGGATCTCCAGGAGGCAATGGAGGAGAGTGGGGTTGATCCCACTCACCGAAATTCACTTTCAGTTCACTTAGACAGCTGTCCTTTGGATTCTGGAAATTTTGGGGAGATGTGTATGTGTTCATACAAGCGCGCTCGGCTGGGAGCTTTCATTTTAGGGCTAATGAATCGAGTTGCCTGGGAAGCAAAAGGTGGGGCGATGAATGGGAGCAGGATGAGGTGATACACTGCTGGAGACACAATAGGGGGTTGTTCTTTGTGCTAACACTGACACCTTGAGGACAGGGAGCGGGAAGAGGGGATATCTAGGTAAAGGCTGATACAGTGAAATTACTGCCAATGACTGATCAGACTATAGTGCAAACCGAGTGAGGATGCAGGCCATATCGGAGAAATGTAGGGGACGAGTATCCTTGCTGCATTTTCCTATACACTGACCAGAGCGGCCACCTGGTCCTTTCCACCTGTGAGTACAGGTAACCTCAACCCGAGAGTCACTGACACTTCTCAAGGAACTCAGCTCTTCTTTCGCCATCTCTCCCCCGCTGCTACCCTCACTCCGCCACAGCCTACTCTACCTCGGCTAGGTTTATGGGCAGAGACGGAGGCTCAGCTCGTTCCCCCGCCCCGCGCTGCTGCAGAAACAGCCACGGCAAGTGCAATTCTTAGCGGGCGTCTCGGAACAAGCCTGAGCGAGCCCCGGGCAGTCACACTGGGCATGCTCAGTAGCGCCTGCAGGTTGGGGGCTCCGCACTCGCCCCGGGAGCTATTGCTCCCGCCCCCTCCTCCCGCCCCTGCGCTGCCCTGGCTTCCCCTCTTTCACCTCCCCCTCCCCTCGGGCTCCCGAGGCGCTAGGTCTCCCGGCGGGCGGCGGAGGGGGCGGGCAGGCCGGCGGACGGTGATGTGGCGGGACTCTTTGTGCACTGCGGCAGGATACGCGTTCGGACGCTGGGACGAGGCTGCGCTCAGTTCTCTCCTCTCGGAAGCTGCAGCCATGATGGAAGTTTGAGAGTTGAGCCGCTGTGAGGCTAGGCCCGGCTCAGGCGAGGGAGATGAGAGACGGCGGCGGCCGCGGCTCAGAGCCCCTCTCAGCGCCTGTGAGCAGCCGCGGGGGCAGTGCCCTCCGGGAGCCGGCCGGCCTGCGGCGGCGGCAGCGGCGGCGTTCTTCGCCTCCTCTTGGTCTTCTTTTCTAACCGTGCAGCCTCTTCCTCGGCTTCTCCTGAAAGGGAAGGTGGAAGCCGTGGGCTCGGGCGGGAGCCGGCTGAGGCTCGGCGGCGGCACCTCCCGCTCCTGGAGCGGGGGGGAGAAGCGGCAGCGGCCGCGGCCGCAGCTCCGGGGAGGGGGTCGGAGTCGCCTGTCACCATTTCCAGGGCTGGGAACGCCGGAGAGTTGGTCTCTCCCCTTCTACTGCCTCCAACACGGCGGCGGCGGCGGCGGCGCATCCAGGGACCCGGGCCGGTTTTAAACCTCCCCTCCGCCGCCGCCGCACCCCCCCTGGCCCGGGCTCCGGAGGCTGCTGGAGGAGGCAGCCGTTCCGAGGATTATTCGTCTTCTCCCCATTCCGCTGCCGCCGCTGCCAGGCCCCTGGCTGCTGAGGAGAGGCAGGCCCAGTCTCTGCAACCATCCAGCAGCCGCCGCAGCAGCCATTACCCGGCTGCGGTCCAGAGCCAAGCGGCAGCAGAGCGAGGGGCATCAGCTACCGCCAAGTCCAGAGCCATTTCCATCCTGCAGAAGAAGCCCCGCCACCAGCAGCTTCTGCCATCTCTCTCCTCCTTTTTCTTCAGCCACAGGCTTCCAGACATGACAGCCATCATCAAAGAGATCGTTAGCAGAAACAAAAGGAGATATCAAGAGGATGGGTTCGACTTAGACTTGACCTGTATCCATTTCTGAGGCTGCTCCTCTTTGCTTTTCTGTCACTGTCTTATAACGTGGGAGTAGTCAGATGCGAAAAATTTCCGTAGTTGGGGTCACTGTAACGTTTACCATGATCGTATTTCTGATCATATATTTTGTGTCTCTTCATGCATTCAACCTAGGGTGTGTTCGGCTAGATGGAACTCTTGCCTGGTTGCAAGTGTCAAGGCACATATTGCTTTCTCAGTCGTATGTGGTCTCTTCCTAAGGGCTATTGTCCGTTAATACAGAATACTGTACGCTGTTAGTGGATTAGTGAGCTCGGTAATCCGGTCTCCTGAATGAACCAAAAAAGTAGACGCTTTGAGGTTGAGCATATTTCGATTAAATCTTGGCTTAGGCCCTAGATCAAGAGTATAGATTAGATTAAAATGAAAATTAGTGTTGCACGTACGCATATTGCATCAGAATCTTGCAGTGATTGTTTTTAGTTTCCTGGGTTGCATTGATAGATTCTTTTAAAATGTGAAGTGTGGACTGATTTGCATAGCTTTAGAAGCAGAATCGTTTTAAAACATATATGGTGTGCATTTAACAAAGTAGGTTTGTATGTTTAAACTAAGTTAATAGCTTTGAACTGTTTAGAAGTTTTGTAGTTTGAAATCAATAGTGCCGTAATATAATTTATAAGGAACTCTTATTAGACCTTTGTGAAATTAGCCTTTTTCTTTTCTGATGAGGTGATGATGGGATGATGTAGTCCGAGCCATGAAATTTACATTTCAGTAGCATTTTATGTTCAGTTGTCTTGGCATGCAAATAGAATGGAGATTGAGTAGTTTTTGATCCCAGATAATGTGTAGGTTCAAGGGTATTGAAGATAGCAAATGATGATTGTAGAGGTTAAACTTCAACTCTTGAAATTGAAGTATTGTGAACTGGAACTGCTACTTACCTTTTTTTCTCTTGGCCTTTTTAAAGATTTCAGGTGTTCTTACACCTTTTGGGTAAGTGTTAGCTTTATTCAGATTTGGTAGAATGTCAAGCTAATATCCTGAAATGCTGGCAAAGGTGGATTACTCTAGCTTCGGATTATAGGTGTATTCGTTTTTTGCATGCAGTGGATTAAATTTCCTGACTCAGCTTGTTGAATAAGACAAAAAAAACCAATAATTTTAGCGGTGTATAGTTTTGTCCGAAAGTTAAGCCTTTGTACTCTGAAAGTTAGTGGTTATCAAAAAGCATTAATCTTTGCAGTTTCAGGTACAGTAACTAACTGATTTTGATTAGGAATGGGGATTAAAAAACTCCCTTTTTGCAGAATGGAAAGTATTGACAGGAATTGAGAGCTATTGGTAGGCCAGTGTATAATATGTGTGAAAAGAGAATTGTTATTGGTCCAAAGTGACTGGGGCATTTAAGATTTCTCAAGGTCTCTGTTAAGATCTAAAATTTGGTGCTGTAAATTGTAGCAGTGGACAATACTTAGTTAATATTATGTAATTGCATAAGGTTAATTATTTTTCTTAATTATTGGGAATAGAACCTGGGCAAGTACACAACCACTAAGCTATATACCCACAATAAAAAGAATAACTTTTATTCAGAATAAAAATTATTTCTTAGCAAATAATAGTAAACATTTTGTTAAAAGGTAGAGTGGTACTAAAGTATTCATATGTCTGCTAATAGTTGAGGGGAATATTCGTTTTTAAGAAAATGTTTTATTTTGGAAGAGGTTTTATTCTTTTGGGTTATAATAACTGCATTTAAATGTGCACAGATAATTTTGTCCAAGTTTCTGTTTGGAAATGAAGTGTACTGAACAAGTAGCTTCACAAAATTTAAGTTTTCTGTTAAGTTAAAAATAATAATTTAAAGGAGTATTTGGAAATTTTGGAGTCTGCAGTAATTGAAAAACTACTAAGGCTGAACTTGACCACCTTGTCCAAAATGTTATTGGGGAAAAAAATTTGATTTGTGACTTACTTCAAAAGCAGTTTATTACTGGTGTGAATTGTCATCTAGATATATAAGAACAAATTAAATTTCTGTTTAACCTTTAAAAAGCCCTCATGCAAAGAAATTATTAGAATGCTGTCTGGTAGACGGATTTGTTTTAGCTTTCACAGTACAATTATGCTATTTTTGCTTTTTCCCACTTGATTTAAAATTGTCAGGGTTATAAGACCTTAAAATTCTGCTAGTTTCTTATGTGAGCAGTGCGGTGATGGGTAATTTCTCCTTTGATTTCACAGTTTGTGGTCCTCTTGCAATGAAATTTACGTGACTTAAAACTTTCTAAAACTGTGCTTTTGGTTATGGTATGTGTAGAAAGCAGTATCAAATATTGCTTCAAATGAACAACCCTCTTAGTTTCTAGAGTTGTGGTTTTATTGATCCAATGTTGATATGAGAAAAAAACAGTAAGGAAATGTTAATGAAATTCTTGCTCCTTTGATAGTTGCACTCCCAATAATTTTGATGCACCAAAGCAATTTAATTTGCTTGGTTTCACTTTTAGTGTTTTATGCTGGGGGCTGGAATTAAGATGGGCATTGAAGATTGGCAGGTTGGTAGTGTCTATTTCAGCAGCTACTCTGGTAAAAGTTAAATTCCTTTATAAAAGTAGTGAATGGAGTAATTGTATTTGCTAAAGAAAGGTTAATAATTGATTTCTCAGAGGAAAGTTGAAGATGGTAATTCAGTTTTAAGATTTTTTCAAAATAGAATTATTCTAAGAATTTTTTTAGTAGGATTTTATTCTTAATGTTTGTCTGGAAGGTAGTGACCTATGTGAGATTGAAAGATTTAGTGTCTTTAGAATTTAGAATGCATGGAAACTTTAGGTTTCTCTTGGATTTTTGTTGTTTGATAGATTTGCATATTTTCAAATGCTGATGTTCATGGGAAGTATTTTTACATTGTGGGAGTACAGTGATTATTAAAGTTAGCTTTTTTTTTAAGGTAAGTGATTACTGAGGTTAATTTTAATATTTGTAAAAAGATTTCATTCACAGCCTTTATGTATCTAAACTATTTACTGAAAAAACACAACTGGATGACCTAATTGCTACATGATAATTTACAAGCTTCATTTTTTAAAGCTTATTCAAGAGGAAAATGGATCTGAAAGGAGTAATTTACAACTTAAATAACTCAATATAAAGAAAAAGGAATTTTATTGTCAGTTGCACAAGAATATAGTCATCATTGTAGATTTATGTTGCTTATAATATATTAAATCCTAAGTAAAGATAAAAATGGTGAAAAATAGCCACTTGTTTGTAGACATTGTTTTAGAAAGAGAAAGAGGCATAGTATCATAAAATTTTAATTAATGAGAAAGGCAGCTAGTGTTATTTTTGTGCAGAATAGTATATCTGCTTTCTATTCATAATAACTGTATAAAATATATGAACTTCTTAGTGTTATGAAGTGGCTTACTTTTTGGAAGCGAAGTCTTCAATTCTTATTTTCAAATGTTTCATTTTGAAATTTGCTCCCACTTGCTACTTTTTCATTTGGTAATAGCTTAATACCTTTAAAGAATTTTTAAGCTACTTCTAAAGTAATCACTGCAGTGATTTTTAATTGGAGAATTTTTCATGAAAGGAAATCAATTCATCAAGTTTCAACATTAATTCAATTTTGAGTAAACATTCAGTTTTTAAATTTTAATCTCAGTATCTTATGTGAGGCAAAAGTGTAGGCAAATGTTTTTATATTGATGTGTGTGAATTCAGTTTGTAAAGAGAAATTTCGAAGTGTATGTATGCATGTGACAGTTTTAATGTTAGACCTCTGCTGTACTGTAAGGATATAGCTTCTAGAAGGCATATTATTAATATGGTTTAAGAAATGTATTTGGTACTGTTTCTTTTTCTATAGAAGCCATTGGCTTGAAAAAACAACTTTGAACTTGTATGTGTAGAACTCATTACTCTTCACCCTTGTTCCTTTTTTTTTTCCCTGAGAAAAACTTGATTTTCAGAGTCAGCATTGGAGAATTCATTTCATGGCCAGAATTCATTAACCAAAGGTTATAGGATTTGTTCTAAAGACAGTGAATTAGGATAATTTTATCAATTTTTGAGATTATGGTCAGAAATGATTTCTGTACTTGCTGATATACTCCAGAGGCTCCGCTCGGTAGGCAGAGGCAGGAGGATCACAAGTTCAAAGTCAGCCTCAGCAATTTAGTGAGGCCCTGTCTCAAAATAAAAATAAAAAGGGCCAGGGATATTGTTCAATGATTAAGCGCCCCTGGCTTCACTCCTGGTACCAAAAAAAAAAAAAGATTTTGAAAATATTTAGTTCCTTGCTATCAGAGAGATCAACAGTGTTGAGGATAGACTAAGTTGGTAAAGATTTGTGGACCAAACTGTTAACCTTTATTCTTTCACAGGCCACATTACTGCCATATATATTTCTTGCTTTGCGCGGTTAGAAATGTTTAGGTCAGTGAATATGGTTCTTTTTAAGTATTGAGCATATGCATTCATTACTGCAAATATATTTGTCATGAAAGGTGAAATTAGTATATTAGATTTGACTCTTCAATTTGTCTCTACTTTAAGATTTTCTTCATTGGTTTAAGAAGAGGTGTAATTTCTTTTAAAGTAATTTGCAGTGGAATAATCTGAGTAGACATAATTGAGGGATGAATTAATTTTGGCTGGGATGTCTTAATTTAGTTAGGAATAGTTAAGGCAGTTTCCATATTTGCAAGGGTTGACATTAGAGCGTGGATGGAGTCTTTAAAATATTAGATATATACCTGGTGAAAGTGGTTAAACTACAGAGAGATAGCATTGTGGCTGAACCTGCTAGCAAAAGAATGTTCTTGACTTGTATACAGGGTGGAAAAGAAGACTGAATTATTTTTTAAACAACTGTCCATATGATTATCATCAGTAGTCATCTCTTCAAATATGAACCGTGAGTCAAACTTACTGATGTATAAATATACATATATATGCAAATATACATATGTATATATAAATACAAAGTTAGCGAAGTCTTTAGTATTTCTAAAAAAATGAGTTTTTCTTCTCTTTAAAGAAGACATTACCTTGGAGGATACATATATATATATTTTTTTTGGTACCAGAGATTGAACCCAGGGGCACTCCACCACTGAACCACATCCCGCCCTTTTTTGTATTTTATTTAGAGACAGGGTCTCACTGAGTTGCTTAGGGCCTCGCTAAGTTGCTGAGGCTGGCTTTGAACTCGCGATCCTCCTGCCTCAGCCTCCCAAGTGCTGGGATTACAGGTGTGCACCACTGTGCCCGGCTTGTTTTATAATTTTTAAACAAGTTAAATCTATTCAAATTACATTAAAATATTGACCATTTTATTTGTTCTTTAAGTGTATATAATGTTTCATTTTAGATTTTAGGCTGGTGTGTACTCTGGAGCCAGACTGCCTGTGTTGTAATTCTGGCTCATTACTCAGTAGCTGAATAATTTTGAGTAAGTTATTTAACTTATTTCAGTTTATTTTATCTGTAAAATGGTAATGATAATGGTACCTACCACATAAGTATATCTTGAAAAAAATGAGATAAGTAAGTAATTCACTTAACATCTATGGTACCTTCCTCATTGTAAATACTTAAATAGTAGCTGCTGCTCTGAAAAAGAAATTATAATTTCACTACTTGGAAGGCTGAGGCAAGAGGATCACAAGTTCTGGGCCAGCTTGGGCAACTCTCTGAGACCTTATCCCAAAAAATTAAGAAGAGGACTGGGGATGTAGCTTAGTGGTAAAGCTCTAGTCTGTCATGTGCAAGACCCTGGGTTCTATCCCCAGCACCACAAAAACAAAACAGCAAAATAGGTAAATTCCTTTAAGAGCTGTCAGCATAGTATGTCTGTGAGTTTGCTCTTTTATTACAGTGTAAACACTGTAAAACTCTGCTAATTTATACTGTTGACTAAAGAAAAGTTCAACATTCTAATCAAGAAGCATTTGTATTAATAAGGTAAGATGAAAACTTCCTTTATATATGTTATAAAGGAAGTAAAATTTAAAAATAATTTGTTTTAAAGCTAAATTTTTAGTGTTAAAGATAGGTCAACTTAAATATGTCTTTATTCACAAAAAATAATCTTTCCCTCAAATGAGATAAAACTTTGTATAACAGAAGAGGTAGTGAAGTTTTTGTCAGTAAAGATGTATTTCTTATTTATTCATTTATTTATTTCTGGGAATTGAACCCAGGTGTGCTTAACCACCGAGTCACATCCCCCAGCCCGTTTTATTTTTTATTTGAGACAGGGTCTCACTACGTTGTTTAGGACCTTCCTAAATTGCTGAGGCTGGCTTTGCACTTGTTCTCTGACACCCTCCCCCTCCCCCAGCTGCTGGAATTACAGGTGTGTGCTACCATGCCTGGCTTTACATTTCCTTTTAAATTCAGCTTTGTAAGGGAATCATGCACTCTGAGTGCAAGTAACATTTATTACAATATAATTTACACAGTATAATCTTCACTGTATTAATATAACATAGGAATTTAAATTTAGTGTTAAGCCTCTGTATTGTGTCCTATTTTTATTTTTGGCCAAGATTTTCAGTATATTTTAGGCCTTAGAAATGGGAAGAAAGAGCTAAAGGATTTTTTTCTTTGTGTACTGTTTTTGTCAAGTGTAAGGATGAATGTAATAAGCTTAAGATCTTCCCACTAAAGTCATTATTTGTGCATAGATATCAGTAGTTTTTTCCTTTGCCTGTACCCTTTCCCATCTCTCTTATAGCATTTTCAGTTGCAAAGCACTTCACAGCTGGGCATGGGGACACACATCTGTAATCCCAGCAATTTGGGAGGCTGAGGCAGGAGGATCCCAAGTTGGAGGCCAGCCTCAGTAACTTGGTGAGACCCTGTCTTAAAGTAAAAAATAACAGAAGGACTGGGGATGCAGCTCAGTGCTAAAGCACCCTAGGTTCAATCCCCAGGACCAAAGAAAAAATAAAGTGTGGGGGGGTACTAGTGAGTTTCTTGCTTGTTTATTTTGTATTGCAGAATGAATGACACTAATTATTCACTATCTGACTTTTTTTTTTAGCATTTTGTTAAGAGTTTTGTAATTTAGCTGGTAGAAGTCTAGGTTGTAGAATTGAATTGTACATTCTGACATTTGAGCACAGCTGAGTTGTGTAAGTCAATATCTCTCTAGCATACCTATTTTTTTGCTTTATATTAACTTCCCAGAACTTACTGTTTATCATCATAAAAGCTGTTCAGAATAATTTTGACTTTTATTTTCTTTGATTTTTGTATCAGACTGAAGTGTACAGAGATTCTTTTCTATTAGTGATTGCAAAGATTACATTCTGCTAATTTTATGGTTAATATTTTCAGTTTTTTGAAGACCATATATTTATTTAAGGTATTATGAAATGCCTTGTGGTTTGAGTCTGGTATCTTTAAATGAGATGTAGTTTTCAAGTAAGTTATTCATAAATATACTATACACTTATAAAGTAAGAAAAAATTTTTGTTTTTTCCCTCCATTTAAAATTCTCTCACTGTCTTGAACTGGTGAAACTTTCTACCACTGAACTATATCCCCAATCTTTTTATTTTGAGACAGGGTTTTGCTAGGTTGCCAGAATGACCTTGAATTTGTGATCCTCCTGCTTCAGCCTCCCTGCAACAGGAATTATAGGCCTGTACCACCTCACCCAAGAGATAATTCTTTTTAAGCATTCTGGTTATTTCTGTTTTTAGGATGACATTTGGGGTTGTTATCATTTATTTTTCCAATTCTGGGGATTGAACCCAGGCCTTACACATGGTAGACATTTCCATCCCTTGGGGATGTTATTCATCTTGATTTTTAGTTGTTTCGTTTTTTAATGTGTAATTATGAATTTACTTTTAGTCTGTCAGAGAGAAGGTGGAATGCTTGAGTTTCCCCTGACGATGTGAAAATTTTGTTTTGGTAGATTTAATTTGGCCATGTTATAAACTTTATTCAACATTTTGAACAAATCAGTTGTGAAAGATATTGTAGACTAGAGTCAAAAGGTTTTTCTTTTAATTAATGCCATAGAATTAGCTAGCATATACTGTGACAGTTTTATGTAATAATTTTTGATTAGCAAAGCCCTTTCTTAATCATTAGTTCATTAGATTTTTGTGAAGAATGGCAACCTAAGTGGCAGACATAGCAGGCATTATGTTACTCATTTTCTTGAAGTTTAAGAATTATAGCTTTGTTGGAATCAGTAATTTGTTAAGGAAGAGTGGAAGATTGAGTCCAAAGAATGATGGAGGGTGTTTTGGGCACCTGTTAAGTATTTTTACTATTACGTCAGTGGTTCTCAAACTTTAGTGTCTGTTGGAATAACATAGAGGGTATGTTAAACCACTGGTTTTTTGTTGCAACCCCTAGAGGTTCTGCTGATTCAGTAGGTCTTGGTTGGGTTCTGAAAATTTCTAAGTTCTCGGATGATAGTGATGCTGATGGTCTGGGGATCACACTTTGTGAGAACTGTATGTTACATTATCTTCTACCAAAGAGACCCTTAATATGTTAACCCTTAATCTCCTCAATAGAATTTATATATGCATTATCTCGTTTTATCTGTGAACCCTGAGTAGCTTGGAATAGAACATATCCTAATTTTGGAGATGAGGTAAAATGAGTTTAGAAAGGCTCTATGGTGTAATGTGAGGACTATAGGTTTGGAGTCAGCTAGACCCAAATTCTACCTTGAATTCCTGTTCAGCCACTTTCAGTTGTGTATTAAAAGACATGCTACTTAACCTTAGTGAACCCAATTTCCATAGGCTTGTTTTTTATTTTTAGGAATGTTATAAGTATAAGGTATTTTCAGAGTATTGGTGTCAACTGAGGATGATCCTTTTCTACCTCATCTGGGACTTTTGGCAGTCACAGATATATAGGTGGTCGCAACTCGGGTGGGAGAGGGTGCTAACAGCTGCTAGTGGTTTGACACCAAGGATGCTGCTCTTCATCTTATAATGCATAGGATCCCTCCTTTCCATCTCCAGCAATTTTCTAGATCAAATGGGGATAAAGTATCTGATATATAGTAAATATGGCATTCTATTAAAATATCTTTGCCTTTAAATTGTATTTAAGAAGGTCAAGTTGCTAATAAATGATGGAGTGAGGCCTAATATCTGGATTTTCTGACTACTGTTTTTTTTTTTTTTTTTTTTTTTTTTGTGGTATCAGGGTTTGAATCCAAGGGTGCTTCACCACCGAGCTACATCCCCAGCCCTTTTTATTTTTGACTTTGAGATAGAGTCTCACTGAGTTGTGGAGCACCTCACTAAGGTGCTGAGGCTGGCTTTGAACTTGGAATCCTCCTGTCAGCCTTTGGAGCTGCTGGGATTACAGGTGTGTGCCATTGCCCCTGGCTAGGCCCATATTCTTTACAACAATATTTTGTCCACAAAAGGCATCCCTAAGTAACTAAAGATTTATTTGAAGAGGACTCATGTTTTCTTTGGCTGATGTGAAAGTGTTTTGAACCTCTGCTAGAAAAGGTTGAAGATGTTTTCAAGTCAATATTTGTAAGTGTGATGCACTGTATGTTATATTCAAAAGAATGTTACCTAGAATTGCAACAGGATGGATATACTTTATCAGAGGAAAGCAATTAAAAATTCTGAAAAAGTTCCAGAAGTTTTAAAATAAACTTTCCTTTAATTATGTAATTGTTGAGTGTAGGGAGTTACTTTGTTCCAGAATACTTTTTTTTTTATCTGTAGTTGTTTTTTAATGTGTTCTGTAGTTTTGTACATTTTTTATTCTAGAGCTATTTTTGTTATATTCAGATGTAGTAATGTTAAATGTAATCATGTACAATGGCAAATTTCTGACAAGTTCTAAAAACTTCCTCAACTCAGATCTTCCCAGATAAAGAAAAGAGAGCTGACTTGACTCTAAGGTTCTGACTCTCAGGTTTTGTGTTCTTTACTAGTCCCTAAATTTGCTGTCAGACTGTTGAATTAACTTTGCTTTAAAGTGAAGTTTTTAGAAGAAAGTCAGATGAGGTTTTAGATTAGTCCAGAGATGGAAAGATGCCAAGGGAGTAGCTTTATTTTTTGGTTTTGTTTTGTTTTTAGGGCACATAAACATGATTATGAAAGGCTTCTAGGAGTAGAATCCTTTGCTATTATTATTTTTTGTTTACTTGATTTAATTTAGTTTGCCTTCTATTTTGCATACAGAGGGTAAATATTAAGGTCTATTTTTATCGTCTTTTTTAATTAACAGGGGAGTGTTTCAAGATACTCAAATATTTTAAAACCAGGATGACTATTTGTATGACAGCTTCAGGTTTAGTGAGAAAACCAAATAATATTCATTGCTGTAATTTAATTGGATAAGGTTTGTTATATTTTTCATGTATAAACTCCATTAGCTTACTAAAGAAAATTTCTTTTATTAAAAACATGACCATCAGTCATTGTCTTCTCTAACACAATTTTTTATGTATTTTAAAAAATCAAATTCATAGTAAGTTCGAAAGGGTGTGATTTTTAAATTTTATACAATTTCTATAGCACTTCATAATTGTCACAATTATTTTAAATCATGAAACAATCAAATAACTATTTATCTATTATACTTTTAGCTTGTTTCCATTTTGGGCTATTTTCTGATTTCTTTTTTTTTTTTTCCTGCAGTGCTGGGGATTGAACCCATGGCCTTGTGCTTGTGAGGCAAGCACTCTACCTACTGAACTATATCCCCAGCCCTATTTCCTGATATTTTTTTAGAGTACATTTAAAATAACAAACACTAGAAAAGATTTTCATTTTATAAAATCTCAATCTGTAAGCGTTGGAGTCTTCAAACTTTTTTCTCTGAATTACTTCTAGGGACTCTATTGTGTATGCAATACTTAATGAATGTTTTACCTCGGTGAACAAAATAAAATTTAACTACTTTTTGATCTAAAATGCATAAAAAATACCTTGCTCTGTTAATTTCCTTTTCTGATTATAAGAATATTGTGTTGAAATTAAAGTGGAATAGAAGTAATTTTAATAAATGGTTATTTTTTAAAAATTTAAATTGATTATATCTGTGTTTCCATTTGTTAATCAGAAGGGATATTGGTTTGCAATGTGATGTTATTATTCCCTGAAGCATGGTTTCAGTGATGTGGTTTATATTTGCATAGTTCACTGAGTAATTGCTGTGATATTAATTGATCAGACTCTATTAATTTATCACTAATACCACATTTTGTGTTCAAAATTGCATTTTGTCACATTTTGTCAGGATACTTAAATGGAAATAATCTTAACCTATTTTTTAAATTTTAAATTTTTCAATGAAGTATATTTATTAATTTATATAAAGCTGAAATATTGAGGTAGAAATAAAATTTTCTCTTTTCAAAAGCCAAATTACTTGTTAGAATAGTACTTTTAAATGAGACAAAATTGTTTCAACTCTTAAACTTAAGGCAATTTTTTTTTTTTTTTGGTTGTAGATGGACACAATGCCTTCATTTATTTTTATGTGGTGGTGAGGATTGAACCCAGTGTCTCATGCATGTGAGGCAGGTGCTCTACCACTGAGCCGCAACCCCATAATTTAAGGCAATTTTGATCTAGGTATGGTATATACCTTCTTGGGTGCTAACTAAAATATAGTAATGGCAAAAATATTTTGTATGTGTATGCATTTATACTTTTTCAATAACGTGATGAAGCAGTCTAGCATCTGAATAACCTACTCGGACAGGTTTGTAGGAAATCTATTGAAGTACCCCAAAAGGTATATAGTTTCTCATTCCTTGGTTGTGGTCAAGATTATGTATAATACTGTAAAATATGCTAAGGTGCTGATTATTAAGACTGGATTCTTTTTAATACTGAAAGGTCACACAGATTGTGATTATTGTGTAGTGTCCAAGAACTAAGGCCTGCCATCTGTTACTTAAATGTAGGAACAAGTTAAGAAAATTTAGTGATATAAGTAGTTTTGACATCTGTTTTTGGAATCATCTAATTAGAATATTTTAAGACACAAAATTTTAGGCTTTTGCAGAAATGAAACAATAGTTATGCTAGTGTTTATATTGTTTTACTAAAGGATAAAGGTTCTGATTAAAAACTAAAGATTATGTAATGACAGCCTGGCTTTTAGTTGTACGCTTTTACTAGATCGTTTGAATATGTAAGTGGATGAATTGTGTTTTAACTTGAGATATTAAATTGATTTTGATATTTTTAAACTAGTTTTCCCAAGAAGTTGAGATATGCAGGAATTCATTTTTATAGAACTCAGCTAGAAAGCTGATTTAATAAGCATTCCTTAAAGATTTGCTTTAAGTATTTTTTATATTCTCTGCTTTTTTTTCCCACAAATGAGCTTCCCCATTTAAAATTTTGTTGTTGAATTTTATGCCACTATAGAAAGTTTCTGATTTTATTTCCTTTTTACCTACAAGACCTTAGTCTTAACATGTTGTATTAAAATTGCCTTTAAAAATTGTCTATTTGGGTGGCTGGGGTTGTGGCTCAGTGCTAGAGTACTTGCCTAGCACCTGAGACACTGGGTTCGATCCTCAGCACCACATAAAAATAAACAAAATAGTTATAAAAGTATTTTAAAAATTGTCTACTTGGTTTAATAGAATTTGATTAATTTTAATCCCTTTTATATTTACATTTTAATTTTCCTGAGTTTTTTGTCATGCCACATGATTAATATGATTGAAACATTTAAGTTTAGATATTTTAAGTTTTAACTCTCAAATGCAACTTTGTGTCTGAAGCCTATATTTTTTGTATAGGAAACATCTTGCCCATTTTTTAGATTAACGTCTGTGAAGAAAGTAGATTGTTTTATTAACATCAGTTTTGTCAAGACTTTTGTCAAGATTGAATTGTAGGCCATGTGAAAATGATACTCTTTTGGACCTTTGCGTATAAATAATGTATACATAAGTGATGTCTCGTACATTAAGAGAGACATAAATAGGTGAGATTTTTATCCAAATACTAAAAGTTTGAAAGACTTTACCCATTCTGTTTACTTAATAGTAATTTAAATGGTGCTAAGGATTAAGAGTTCCTGACCCTTGTTTTCATTCCTATTCTTCCCTTTCAACTGTTGGTATTTTTGTGTTCATGTGTGTTAAACTTTTTGTACTTTAAAATTTAATATTTTTTTTGAAAAGTTTAATTTCCTTTAGTTTTTTTTTCTTTTAAGTTTCAGCTTAACTATTTTGTAAGTTTTTTTTGTATGTTCTTTGAATATGAAAATTCTGTATCTGATCTTGGATCAGTAATTGTGCTCCCATTCCCCCCACCCTCTCGTGCAATAATTGAAAAAATTTTTGCTATACATCACAGTAGAATGCTTTTTTGACACATTATACATAAATAGAGTATAGCTTCTCATTCTTCTGTTTGTATATGATATAGAGTCATACCAGTGGTGTAGTCATATACACATGTAGGGTATTCAAGTCTGATTCATTCTACTATCCTTTCTGTTCTCACACCTATTTGAATTCTTACCAAAATGGTATTCATTTAGTAAGAAGCATTTATAGGTAGCTTGCTAAAACTAAGAGCATTATCTGTTCAAACCAGGGTCTCTTAATATAAAGATTTCATATTAAAATTGCATATTATTACATTCTAAAATATGAATTTTGACTTAGCACTTTAGTATATGTGATTTCAAATTTTTTTGGTAATTCCCTACACAAGTGAGTATAAAGTTGGTTTAATGGTTCAACTACCTTCAGTGAGAATAAGAATCATTTTACTATATTAGAATAAGGCAATTATAAAGTCAGTAATATTCTTTTATTTATTTATTTATTTATTTATTTATTTATTCATTCATTTATTCATTCATTCATTCATTCATTCTTTTTGCAGTGCCGGGGATTGAACCCAGGGCCTTGTGCTTACAAAGTCAGCACTCTACCAACTGAGCTATATCCCCAGCCCAGTAATATTCTTTTTAACATAGAAAAATGACCATGTGTGCCTTCATATCTTAAAATACACATTATTTCTAGTTCATAGTTTTTCACCAGACTAAAATACTACATTTAGGATATGAGATACAAAACTTGTATTTGCCAGTTGGAAAAAAATTTAGTCATTTCCAAATGGTAGTCTGGCTTGTAGTACAGGTTAAAGAAATTCGATTTATTATATTACAGCCAAGTATAAAATGAAAGTCTTGTATACCTTTTTGGATTTTTTTCTCTTTTAAAATGCTTTTAAATTAATATCTTTTATCTTTGAAAAATAAATTGAGATTGCGAGAATCAGTTTAAAAAGTTTTGGCTAAATTTTTAGGAAAAAGAAGACCCTTAGCTAGAGACAAGTTTGTGTTAGAATGTGTTTTCTTAATTCCTGTGTATTTTAGGTTTCAAATATTTGTAAATTAGTTCATGATTTCATCTGCAAGATCATTACAAATGGCGATTTTGGATATATTATTTTTTTGTCAGAATATAGCTAATATTGAGTGAATCAGCACTAAATACTAGTAGGTCTTTTATTTTTTCTTTTCCATTTTGGTACTGGGGGTTGAACCCAGGAGAACTTTACCCTAGTCCATTTTATTTTATTTATTTTATTTTATTTTATTTTGGGGGGTACCAGGGGATTGAACTCAGGGGCACTACGCCACTGAGCCACATCCCCAGCCCTATTTTATATTTTATTTAGAGACAGGGTCTCACTCAGTTGCTTAAGTCCTCACTTATTTGCTGAGGCTGGCTTTGAACTCTCCATCCTCCTGCCTCAGCCTCTCGAGCCGCTGGGAGTACACGTGTGTGCCACCAAGCCCAGCCCTTTTATTTTTTAAATTAAATCAAATTTTATATTTTGGTACCAGGGATTAAACCCAGGAACCACATCCCAGCCTTTTATTTTGAGACAACGTCTTAGGAAGTTGTTCAGTGTCTCACTAAGTTGCTGAGGCTGGCCTTCAACTTGTAGTCTTCCTGCCTCAGCCTCCCAAGCTGCTGGGATTACAGGCGCCACCATTCCTGGTCCTTTTTATTTTTTTATTTTGAGACAGAGTCTCACTAAGTTGCTGAGGCGGTCATTGTACTCTGCAATCCTCCTGTCTCTGCCACCCCAGTCCCTGGGATTATAGGTATGTAATCCTATGCCTATGCAGCTATTGCTAGGTCTTTATTTTCAATTTACTGATGTATCCCTTGGCATCTTACCTGCTTGAATATTGTTTTGCTGCAAAAGTTAATAACCTTATGTCTTGTTGCATACAGTAGTCAAAACGTAGTGTTTTGGGGTAATTATTTCTGGCAAAATAAATGATAAATACACACCGTATACAAGCAAAATTATATAGAAACATCTTAGAAATCTAGCATTGAATATAGAAAAGATTGAAGATATGAACTTTATGGTAACACTGTATCATTGTTATTGTTAACTTTTACAGTCTTTTATATGTGTTAGTATTATTTTGCTTAGAAGAAATTTTGGGGGCAGTTTTTTTTTCTGTAGAAAAGTAAGATCGTGTAGCTTAGATCAAATTATAATGCTCTTGAAGTATGTCTAATATGTGTTGTTAAAATAATCTTTTTGAAAGCTTTATTAATATTATTAGTATGCTATATTCATATTTAGTTTGACTTGTCATTGGTGGTTAACCCTAGATGTATTTTAGTGAGAATAAAACCATAGAAAGTGCTGCGTGTGTGTGTGTGTGTGTGTGTGTGTGTGTGTGTGTGAGAGAGAGTGTGTGAGTGTTAACAGCAGCAGAATTCTGAAACAGGAAACCATTCTTATCGTATTCATCCAGAGACCTAGGAAGAAGGTAATTGTTTGCTATGCTCGTTAAAACCAGTTTGTTGGGCAATTTAACTTTTTAGAGGTTTACCGATATAGGCTCAAGCAGTTGTAGATACATTATTTCATAATTAACAACTGCTATGGAAAAAGTGAATTACATTAGTTAAGAGGACTAATAAGCCCTCAATTAATAAATTAAGCAAATTATGTTTTGGATTTTAGAGTTGCAGATATTGTTGGTGGCTTGATGAGGTATTTTATGAGGTTTAATTTGCTTAAATTTAAATAACTGAAGTACAAAGTACTTTGTTCCTTTAAAAATTAATTTTTTCACTGTAATCTTAATGTATATGTCGAATTAAAGAATGATTCTTTAAGGAGTTAGCTTGGAAAAAAGTTAATTCTATTTTAGATGTTTGTAACTGGAAATTATCTTCCTGTTAATGTATACGTGCATATTATTACACAGTTGTTATCAGTGTTTTTGTACTGTTGATCGGTTTTTTCACAGATGTAATTTTTGTCAGCATAGTTATTGTTAAAGCTGTGTAGGTACAATTTCATCAGACTGTGGTAAATATGGCTTACTTTACCTTGTTAGGATTATTTCCATTTCTTTCATAAAAAAACATCCTTGTGAATATCTTTGTATAGTATACTTTTTTTTTTTTTTTTTGGTTTATTTTCTTAGAGTGTATTGCTAGAGTAAGAATTCTGGATGAAAAAGCCTTAACAGTTTTATAGTTGTTTTTTATAGGTTGCAGATTTTTTGCCAAATCAGCTAATTTATAATACAATTACTAAGTAGAATAGTATCTAGCAATCCCCCCCCCCCCCAGGCAGGGTACTAGGGATTGAACTCAGGGGCCCTTGGTCACTGAGCCACACCCCTAGCCCTATTTTGTATTTTATTTAAAGACAGGGTCTTACTGAGTTACTTAGCTCCTGCTTTTGCTAAGACTGGCTTAGAACTGGTGATCTTCCTGCCTCAGCCTCCTGAGCCCCTGGGATCACAAGTGTGTGCCAACCAAGATCAATTTACTAGCAATTCTTTTTTTTTTTTTTTTTTTTTTTTT
>JAJEJO010000557.1:207664-232198 GCA_020662805.1 Glaucomys volans | reverse complement strand
TTTTTTTTTTTTTTTTTTTTTTTTTTAGTACTGGGGATTGAACCCAGAGGCACTCAACCACTGAGCCACATCCCCAGCCCTATTTTTGTATTTTATTTAGAGACAGGGTCTCTCTGAGTTGCTTAGGGCCTTGCTAAGTTGCTGAGGCTGGCTTTGAACTCATGATCCTTCAGCCTCAGCCTCCCAAGCCGCTGGGATTACAGGTGTGTGCCACCGAGCCTGGTTAGCAATTCTTGATGTTAACTCTTGAGGAGTTCAAAATGAAAACCAAACTTCTATTTCAAAGTAAAAATACATGCAAACTTATTAGTCATTGTAAGTCATATGCTATAAAAACATGAGAGAAAAATCTGAGGTCAGGTTTGTTTGGAGAAGTAGAAAATTTTAGTAGAGTTCTAAGATTATTTGGCCTTCTGTTTTCCTTTCTGGTTTGGTATTGCTAGCAGATAATTAAAAAGTATGAAAGGGAACCTTAAATTTATGCTAAATGAAATTAGTTACTACATCAGAATTCCTTTTACTATTTGTTTATGAAAATACCACATTGAGTAGTTTTGTATTGATGCTTTATCTGAATAACAGGACACGTTAATCTCATGCAGCTTTTAATACTAACAAACTTATTTACAATTAAGAGCCCTTTGCAGTCTTACAAATTTAAAAATACTTTAGATACCTAATTTGATCTTTGAAACAACCGGTGAAGAAGTTGAAACAAGTTGTATTATTATTTTACAGAAGAACAAAACCAAAATATTTGAGTCCCATAGATTAAGTAAATTATTATTAAATTATTAAATTATTATGAAGTAACAGGATTTAAGTTGAAAGTTGGGATTGGAACCTTCTACATCGACAGCATTCTTTCAGTACTTAGCACGGGGCCTGACACCTAGTAAATATTTCTGTATTCCTTCATGTTTCTTGAAACCCCATATTTTTAGACTACTCTTCCTCTTAACTTTTTTTTTTTTTTTTTTAGTTTACATTTTTGTGCCTATATATCCTTTTTCCTTTGGAAAATAAGGTTTTAGCCTGCATTGATGTGGTCTGTGTAGGAATGATTATGTGCTTTATATATTATGACAGTTTTCTTCAATAATGAAGTTAGCACTTTATCAACTGGAAAAATCAAGTTAACTATTTCTGCTTTCTTCTCATTATGAATCTGCAATTTAGAAACCAGAGTCCATCATCAACATTCAGCATACTTAATAGGGAAAGGTAAATCTAGTAAGAAATAAAAATTTTTCACCAAGTGAGAAAGTCATAGAAATCCATGAGAATGGTATTTAAAGCATAATTGGATTGGAGACAGTGATAATATAGTATAACTGTGACATACTTGGAAAGTGTTTGTTGAATCTAAACTTGTTAAAGTTTATTGAGGAGGCTGGGGTTGTAGCGTAGTGGTAGAGCGCTTGCCTAGCATGTGTGAGGCACTGGATTTGATCCTCAGCACCACATAAAAATAAATAAATAAAATAAAGGTACTGTGTCCATCTACAACTAAACAATGTTTTTTAAAAAATCTATTGAAGGAAATGTAAACCTGATAGAACTTGTGAATCAGAGGCTGAATTTCTTTTTCCCTCACATAAACTTTAACTTCTTTTGGTTGAAAGCATAGGCAGAAAGCAGGGAGAAAACTCCCTAAATTTCCTAGGAAATATAATTAAATCTTTCTTTCCATTCCTGTTTTCTGTTATTAAGTCTGTTTCTTCACCTCTCCTACCAGTTTAGCTGTGTGATCCTTTTGTGAGCCAGGCAGCTTTAGTTTTGCTTTTGATGTTTCTGGTTCACTACCTCTCTAAAGCTGTATATTGCTTTCCATTTTGCTTTGTGTTCCATGCTATAGCTTCGTATTGTTATTGCAGTTTTTAGGGAACTGTAATTTAAAAAATGACTTATCTATGATCTGTAGAAATGATTTTCCTTAATTATGTAAGAAAAAAGTAGTTATTGTTTTATATGAAACACTGCATTTTAGTTTCAGAGTTGTTTAGATATAAGCATACCCATGTATTTTACTGGGTACTAAAAAGAAACTTTGCAACTGCTTTACTTTTAGTACCTATCATACTTAATCAGTATATATGTCAGGAGCACATTCCTATAAAGCTTAAGGAGCTTTTGATTATTGTACCCTAGTTGCAAATTGTAGTTAAATTTCTTGTGTAAATGCCATTATTTTAGGTGCAAATGCAAATTTGAGATAAGACACTTTATTTAGATCTCAACTTGGAAATTGTTTAATAAAAGGTATTTTATTAATTAGGTGAAACCTGGAAAATATTTCTAGTGTTTTAAGTCATGAGTAAATGCCTAGAACAAGGGCTGGTGATACAGCTCAGTTGGTAGAGTACTTCCCTTGCATCCATAGAACAGCCAATAACAATTTATTTTGCTTATAAAATAGTCACATTGTTTTATCACAGATAGGTCAGTTATATTATGGAATCTGGCCCAGAAAGGTAGCACATGCCTGTAATCCCAGTGGCTTGAGAGGCTGAGGGAGGAGGGTAACGAGTTCAAAGCAAGCCTCAGCATCTTAGTGAGGCCCTAAGCAACTGAACGAGACCCTGTCTCTAAATAAAATATGAAAAAGAGCTGGGAATGTGACTTGGTGGTTAGTCTCCCCTGGGTTCAATCCCCAGTACAAAAACAAAACAAAACAAAACAAAAAACTCATTAAACTGGTCATTTAAGATAATATGTCATGTATAAATTATACATCTATTAAAACAAAACAAATTGATCTTGTTAACCCAACAATGGGGGAAAAGACTGTCTAGTGTATCTTAGGATCTCCCTTGTTTGTGGTGGTCATCCAATGTAGGCAGCATAGGGAGTGCTATGGATGCATTTCTTCCTTCTTACTGTGTGTACAGTAATTACTGAATTGAGAGAAAAGGACTTCTTTTCTTTTGGATTATTTTACATATGTTCTTAAGTTAAAATAAAGTGAATACTTAAAGGCAAATTGATATAGTAGCAATTTTGAAGAGTTAGTTTCTTTTAGGCTTTAATGTTCTTTGAAAGGTTTAGATTATTCCATAATCAGTCATTGGAAAAAAGTAAGTAGCATTGGTAGGCACTTACCAAATATATCTATACCATTTGTTCAGGAGATAGACAACTGTTACTATATTCATATTTTAACACAATCCTAAGTAGCTTTATTAGTCCCGTATTACTTAGGAAACTGGCAGAGAGGTTTGTAACATGTTCAAGGTTAGACAGAAAATGAAACTGGGGGTCATGTTCAGGCAGGTTGGCTCTGGAGCACGCTCTTAACTATTATTCCACTCTGCCTGCAAGTAGATCTCTAGATCTGGAAATACTTGGCTTACTTTAGTGAAATAGTATAATTCTTTATGCTTAATACTTAAAGTCATTATTTCTTATTACTTATTCAGAAAGTTGTCCACTTAGTGTAGGTTAAGACTGTATTAGAAATCCAAACATACACTGAGTTGTTCCTTGGTTTTGGTGGGGGTGTATTCCAGAAACCCCCCATACCAAAATTCATGAATGCTTAAGTCCCTCATGTAAAATGATGTAGTATACACATGTAACCTATGCGTATCTTCCTATGTATTTTAAATCATCTCTAGATTTTTTTATTACTATCTCATACAATGTAAATGCTATGTTATACTGTGTAGTTTAGGGAATAATGATGAGAAAAGTATACATATTTAGACACCATTTCTTTTTTATATTTTCAGTCCCTGGGCCTCATTGTTTCCTATTTCCCATTTTCTTATGTTTCAGCTTCTTAAGATTGCTCAGTTCAAGAATTACATTGCTTTAGGCTTGACTGAGCCTCAGCTCTCTTCTGCATATTTCCCTCATTAGTGAATATAATATACCAAAATATTTTCATAACTAAAAAAGAGCTACAAACTGGGTGCAGTGGAACACACCTGTAATTCCAGTGGCTCAGGAGGCTGAGACAGGAGGATCTCGAATTCAAAGCCAGCCTCAGCAAAAGTGAGGCACTGAGCAATTTAAGTGAGACCCTGTCTCTAAATAAAATATAAAATCGGACTGGGGATGTGGCTCAGTGGTTCGTGCCCTGAGTTCAATCCCTGGTACCAAAAAAAAAAAAAATAAACAAACAAACCAAAAAAACTATATATATATATATATATATATATATATGTATATAAATACACACACAGAGCCATGTAGATAGATACAGACAAAAGATTACAAACTAAGGTACTAAAAGTAATAATCTGTAGGTAATAGGAATTTTAGAATCACTTCTGCATATATTTTTTTTAACAAGCTTAATTTCCATTAAAAGTTATAACAAAATGCTGGGATTACACTGTGTCTAGTGTACACATACTCTTTTATCAAAGTGTATCACACTATACATTCTATTTTGAAACCCTTGTCTCCTTTTCCACTTCAGTAAATTTTCATCTAATGCTCAGATCATATTAAAGGTTTCTTTGCTTGGCCTTAAAGTGTTCTTTATGACTGGTTTGTCTAAAATGATATCTGGACCACCATTGTACTGGTGACATTGGCCATTAGGAACCTGAAGATTTTGTAAACCAAGGACAGCTACCTGTTTCCCCCTCTTAAAAAAAAATTGATACTGACTTGATGAAGAGACACTGGTCATGCCCTATAGACCTTTTGAGTTGTATGGTTTACTTTCTCAATGTCATTTAGCTTATTCTATGTATTTCTGTAAATTAAACTTTTTATCTGAAGTTTCTGTGATTTTAAGTACAAGATACTTGGCAACCCCAGACGATGCTTGGTCCTTTATATTGCATTACATCAAGTTATTTGATCTCTGACTCTTGGTGATACTGAGATTGGCCACTGAGATTGAGCAATGACAATTTTTTTCTGTCAGTGTTCATTTATGTTTGTCTCCTTACTTGAGGAAGTGTTTTTCTCTCCCCATTCTCTATGAAGCAACCATTTTTATTAGTTTCTCATTTATTTGTGTAAGTTCAGATTTAAACAAATGTGTGTGTGTAAATGGTGTTTGAGAAAATATGTACTGTAAAAAGTATACCAAAAGATGGTATAGTTTGATGGTATAGTTATATTTTTTGCTTCAAGTATTTTATAAATTTCTCCAGAAGTTATCTTATAGAACATATAATACTCGGATAACCTTTTCTTGTAATATTAAAATGAAACCTTTTGGTAGTTTGGTAAACTATTTTTGGATTGAAAATAATGTTGAGAGCTAGGCATGTGACTTGGCGGAATGCTCGCCTAGCATTCTTGAGGCCCTAGCTTTATTCCCAGCACTGAAAAAGAAAGAAGAAAATAACATAACATTGAAATCAATAATGTAGGGGCTTCTAGGATTAAATTTAAAAGATATAGAGAAGGGCACTGAATTAGGTAAATTTTGAATTGTATTTGTAAAGGTAACTGGATCCAAAAGTAGGTAGGCAAAAGTCTTTAGAGATGTTCCTTAAAGGAAGTCTTTGGGTAAATTAGCTTGGTTGTTATGAAAGATCTGTATTGGAAAATCGTAAGATTAGAGGAGGTTGATGGAGTAAGAGCAAATGAAAGTTGGCGTGATGGACAAGAATCAGAAATGTAGATTGTTGGTGATTTTTGTAGATAGTTAGGACTACTTGAGTATAGGGGTTTGTTTTCACATCAACTGTAGTGTGGAGCATAATTGAATATAATGGGCATACTAAATATTGTTCATATGGGTTAGAAGTGACAATAAAATTTCAACCTCAGTTTGGTGTATCAAGTCATAGGCAGGACTAGAAGGGATTTATAAGAGGTTATCTCTTTGAACCTAATCATCATGTAAATGGCAAATGGAGGTTTAGAAAGTTTAAGTGACTTGTCCAAATTATATAGCTATTTAGAGGCACAGCCAGCTCTTAAATCGAACCTCCTGAGACTCATTTACTTTTTACAGCATGGCGCCTTTTTTAACGTGAAAAATTAGAAGTTGTACTGTTAAGTCTTTTCAGGCAAGTGTAGATTTTTTTTCTCCACATATATTCTATAATTTATAAAATCTTAGCTTTTTGCCGTTTTTTGTATACATAAATACTATAAATAAATGTGGAAATTACCTTTTACTTTAGGCCTATTTTCATTGTACTAAGTAAAGGGCTTAAACATTATTTTGCTATAAAATTGTTTTGAGGATCTTTTTTGTAATTAATATATTTACTAGTATTTCTTAATTATGCGTCCTAGGTTACAGATATATTTCACAAACATTTATAACTTGCCATAGAGGGGAAACTCTTTTTATAATTAGCTAGTGTTTTAAAATGTATGCATATTTGCGTTGTTGCATATTTCAGATGTTTCCTTAATTTAAGTATTCAGATATTTATCCAAACATTATTGCTATGGGATTTCCTGCAGAAAGACTTGAAGGCGTATACAGGAACAATATTGATGATGTAGTAAGGTAAGAACTCTTTTGATTTTTCCATTTCAAATATTGATATATTGTATTCATGTTATATTTTCACTTAGAGAAGATTTCTAAAACACAAAAAAAGATACATTGTGATGTAGGCTTTATTAGGTTCTGTAACTTTTTTTTTTAACTTAATGTACCTAATGGACCTCAATGGAATACAACTTATTTGATGAGAACTGGCTTCCTACCTAATTAAGTACCTAGATGATGTGATTTCTTGGATTCTGTAAAATGCCTCTCACTAGGTTAGTGCCTGGATTCCATTACAGTATGATTTTTGTCTTTTTGTTTGTTTTTCCACAGCTGAAGATTAGACTGAAAATCCTTGAGTAGATAAATACCATGTAGCTTTATGTAGAGCAACTTTTAATGGGGCACAACCTGTACCAAGATTCTGAAGAAGTGTTTGGCACAATGGTTAAAGAATTGCTTGGCATTCCAAGCCTAAATTAATCATCTCACACTTTTGCATAATTTTCTAAGTATGATTATTATTCAGTTCAGAACAATGTCTTTCTTAAGACCCACTTAAATATTACTTTTTAAAACATTTATGATTCAAAACTCCTTGGGAATTTGCTGTGCATAGTCTTAATATTTTTTCTGATTTCAGAGCAAAAATAAATGTGCATGAGTAAATTAAATTGTCAGTACAACTTTCATGACTTTAAAAGTTAAAATTCTGGATTATTTCATTTATACTCTTTCATAAATGTTTTTCTGTAGACTTTTAAATACTTGGTGATTGTGAGAATTAAATTTTGGAATGGGTGGGAAAGCACTTTGTAAGTTATAAAGCATCATACAAATGTAGAATCCTTTTATAATATTTGCATAAGTATATGACTACTTAAGCCCTTTTACGAGCTGGGTATAAGTTGCTTTTCTAAGTAGTTAAATTTTAGTAACTTGCTTTGAACTGTTTACATTTTTACAGTACTGAGTGTTGTGTTCACTTGAATTTTGATGGTATTAAATTGTGTTCAGAATTAAATTTCAGTATCTACAAAAACTAACAAACTCTCCATCTCTTTGTGGCTTCTATTAAAATTATAGGTGGTACCTAGGAGTGTCAGAGGTACAGTTAAGCACTTGAAAATAGGAAAATGAATTTACCTTCTCATAATTAGGCAAGACACAGTGCAAGGATACTTAACATTGTAGACCCATGGAAATAGCAGCTTGATACAGCTGTCAGTGACACTAACACACCTAAAGAAAAAGGAGTAGGCCATAGGAAAAAAAAATGAGGAAGGTAAATTTGAATCACAAGAGGTAGCAAATCTGGAACATGAGTAGTACCATTGATTCACTGGACATGTGTTCTTGGTTGTGGTGCAAAAATGTTTATCAGACTATGATCTAAATGAAATATCTCACAATGACTGAATTCATTGTGTTTTGTGGTACACACCTGAAATCCCAGTTACTCTGGAGGTTGAGGCAGGAGGTGGACAGTTCTGGGCTATCCTCAGCAACTTAGCAAGGCTCTGAACAACATAGTGAGCCCTGTCTCAAAGTAAAAAGTCTGGGAATGTAGCTCAGTGATAGAGGGCCCCTGGGTTCAATCCCCATTGGAAAAAAAGAGACTTACCTGACATTATTGTAATCCTATACTCAATCAGATACTAATTCAATCAAGCCAGATTATTCCTGTGGTTACACTGAAAAAGTATGAGTATTCTGAAGAGAGAGCTGTAAGGCTTTTGTGGTACATTAATCTCTTCTAGTGTGAATAAGTCACTGAAGGTGATCTTTTAGGTTACTGGTGAAATTCAGATTTTAGAGCTCTACTCCTTTGGATTGTAGTAAATTCAAAAAAATTCTACTTTGGTCCCTCATCTTATGTTTTCTATTTTTTAAAAAATTTTTTTTAGATGTTGATAAACCTTTATTTTATTCATTTATTTATATGTGGTACTGAGAATCGAACCCAATGCCTCACACATGCTAGGCAAGCGCTCTACCACTGAGCCACAACTCCAGCCCCATCTTATGATTTCTTAACTCCTGTCTTTATGCCTTTGAATTAAAGGATTTACACATTTACTTTGTAATCAGTAACCAGAGTTGAAATTTATTCTGTTTATCTTTGTGTAGTTTGTTTTATTTAGGCTTACATTTTTTTTCCCCCCGATCTGTTTTTCCTAAAAAATATTTTGTATCTGGATTGTCATTTAGCCTGTGGTTCTTTTAGCCACCTGATCTTGTTACCCATTATAGTATTGGTATTGGTATATCAACATTAAAGAATTAAGAGCTGAATATAATAAATATGCTGTCTTATTTATTTATTTATTTATTTAGTATCAGGGATTGAACCCAGGGGGTGCTTAACAGTGGAGCCACATCCCTAGCCCTTTTTAATTTTTTTTATTTTGAGACAGGGTCTTGCTAAGTTGCTTAGGGTCTGGCTAGGTTGCTGAGGCTGACTTTGAACTTCTTGCTGATCCTTGTGCCTCATTCTTCTGAGCCACTGGGATTATACCCAGCTTTAGTTTTGTTTTTTGGTTTTTGGTTTGGATTGGTGGGTAAATGGCCAGTAAGATATTGATAGCTTCTGTTGCTCAGTCTCCTCCCCTTCCTTTATAATCAAAAGGATGAACAGTGACCAGAAAAGAAGATTTTTTTCTACAAGCAAAAATGAAAGCATAATTCCTAAGTAATATTCCTATTAGGATTGCCTTCTCCAAAGGATCATTGTATCCAGTGCCTAAATAACTGTTTGACTTGGTTGGTTCACACTGTATCAGCGACATTTATAATAACAGTCACTAGTGATTTCTTTTTTGGTTCGAAGTTGATAATGTCTCAGTGGAAATGTTTATTTTCATGTACTTTTGCTATTGTGTTAAAATCATTTTCAGTTGAATTTTTCTTTACCTTCCCTGTTAGGATATCCAAAGGGTATTTTAAATTATTCCTTTTTCTCTTAATTCCATATTTTCCCTGTGATTTTTCTCACCCAACAGGAAATGCTGTGCAGTCTCTGGTCTTTGTTGTCATCGTATTATATCATTTCTTTGAGTAAAATAAATTTAAGTTTGAAATATCTTCATGCTTAAACTATTCAATTTTGTTTAATTACATATTTGTAATCATCAAATATTGGTAGGGAGGCATAGTTTGTTGTGGCAATGTGAATATTTACATTTGAGATACTCAAAAGTATTTTTGAGGCAAATATTTACAAATGTTTAACTTTTCCATTTGAAATTACCATCAAGAATCAGGAATTAATGTAAGAAATAAACAAAAGAGGAGAGGGGGAAAAGTGAACCAAACTGAATTTTTTTTTTTAACCATCTTAACTGCAAATGTTTTGCTTAATAAGCAATCAGACTGAAAGAGTAAGACAGAGACATAGAAGGGAAATTAAAGAGCTAACTCTTTGAAAGTTTTCTTTTCTTCTTAACTACTATCTTTTCTCCTCCTTGTGTCTTGCCACTAAGTTCTTGCCTTTGCTTGGTGGTAATATGAAAGTTTTATTCAGATAATTGATTATTTTTTGATATGTGTCTTAATTTTGTCCCTTGGGCTAATATTGAAATAATCTAAGCAGATTTTAACAAATTGGTACTTCCTGTGTTTAAGAGGTATAGTTTGAGAACTGTTAAGACCCTAATGAATCAAAGTGTAGTTTTAATAAAGGTGAACTGGCTTTCTTACTGTAGAACCTTTGCTATGCATTTTGAGTCTTCCAAGAGTGAGATTGTAGTATGCAACTTTTCTTTTTTCATTTTCATTGCTCTTCCCTCCACCTCCTCTTTCTTTTCTTTTTGTGGTACATTAAATATCTTTCTAAACAGTGTGTCACAGAGCATAATTTGGGAAATGTTGAAAATGAAAAAAAAATGCTTTCCTCTTTTCTGGATCTATAGGAAATTATTCACTTCCTTTTTTATTGGAAAGTTTTTGGTGGGAAGATTCTTAAAGTTATTAAAAGGAAATACTAGGAGCTCAGTCTTCTGACATGTAATAATTAAAAAAAAAGACTTATCCTTTGTCTTATATTCTGAGCTTCTTTACTCATTTTAAGTATTTGTATTACAGATTCAAGAATCTGTATTCTTCCTTAATGGTCTGCTATATACATTTTCTTTCTAAAGAAACTTTTCAAATGTTTTATTAGTTGTATGTTTATCTCTCAATCAGACTTAATCTTATGTTGGAGTTGTTGTCGTTCTCCTCCTCCTCCTCCTCCTCCTGTGGGGATCCAGGAGTTTGTGTGTGCAGGCAAGCTCTATGCCACTGAGCTATAGCCCGTGCGTAAGTTGATTTTTACTAACAAGGAAATGTTTTGCCCTAAACATTATCATTATTGGCTATTTTGTTAAAAAGAGGATTTGAAAAGAGATCAGAAGCAGACTTCAAAATAATTTAGAGAAAGGAATATCAGGGCCAATTTTCCTTTCTAACAATTTCTGACTTTTCTCCCCTTATATTATCTCCTCATTTCCTACTTTTTTTTTTCCTTCATTGAGGTGAAATTCACATACAAAATTGCTTATTTTACAGTGTGTAATTTCTGTGACATTTGATACCTTCACAACACAATTACCACCTCTATCAAATGGCAGAACGTTTTTTTTTTATCCCTCTAAACGAAAGCTGTTTCCACTGACTGCCTTGTTCTCCTTCCCACCACCCTCTCCTCTGTTTCTCCCACCCTCTTAATGGATTAGACAGTGTTTATATTTATTTGGGGCGCCAATTCATTTTTGGTATTTTAATAGTAATTAACATTTTTTCATGCATTTATTTGCATATTATTCACATGTATAATTTGTATAAGTAGTTTACATGTACTATTATATTAAATCTCTATAGTAAATCTGTCCCTGTAAAAGAAGTTTAACTTCCTCAAGTACTATAGCTGGTAAGTAGTGAGGTTGAAAGTTTGAGTCTGGGTTTGTTAGATTCCAAAGCTGATTTCTTGAATAATCATATTATTTCATGTACCAGATAACAAAACTTATAAACTCTTGGGCTAGTCTAGCCTGTTCATATCCATTGGCTTAATACAGTGTTGGTCCACACATAGTGTGTAAAAATTGGAATTTATTGTCTATATTTAAAAATTAGGAAGGCTCATGTAAAAAGCTGTATTTCTAACTTCTTTTGAAAAGTTGAGGGATCTGCCAAAATTATTCACATGGCACTTGAGATTGTAATGTTGATTCTATATAAATTCATAGAATCAGTAATTCAATTTATGTGTATGAGCTTTTGCTTTGTTAATACACATATAGTCTGCTTTAGATACTCAAAGTATTGTGGAATATTATTTGTGAATTGTATTATTTAAGAATATACTGTGGAATCATTGTGTAAAGGTATAATTTTAGTCAACAGACTAAAACTAAAGAGAAGAAAAAAGGAGAGCCAGGCAAGATGGCACACACTTGTAATCCCAACAATTTGGGAGGTTGAGACAGGAGAATCAATAGTTGGAGGCCAGCCTCAGTACATTAGTGAGGCTTTCAACAACTTAGTGAGATGCTGTCTCAAAAAAAAAAAAAAAATGGACTGGGGATGTAGCTCAGTGGTAAAGCTGAGTTCAGCTCAGTGGTAAAACTGTGTTCAATCCCTAGTACTAAAACAAAGCACCATCAACAAAAAACCTAGGAGGGGAGATCATGAGAGAAATAATATTGGAAAAGGTGTTTAGGATTCAAGTTTCTAGGTAGAGTAGAAGACATGGAAAAAAGGCCCATGCTAGACAAGTTATTATGAAATTTGTTTTAAAACACTAGAAATAAAGAGAATATCTTAAAAGTTTTTTTTAGGATTCTTTAGGAGGGATTAGGAAGATGTTTGGCATCTAACTTCCTGGTAGGAGAATTAAAGGATGAAGATGGTGGCACACTACCTCAAAAGTTCTGTCATTAGCCTAGAATTCTGTACCCAGTGAAACCATCCAGAATGAGAGAAAAATACTCTTGAATGTGAAATGATGTGATCAATAGACCCAGCAAGAACAGAGTAGTGAGTACTCATGGTTCTCAGTCCATAGATGGCTAACTCTATAGTTGTGAGCCTGAGGTGAGACAGAACATCATGGCAGAGGGGTGTGGCAGAGGAAAGCAGCTCAGGACGTGGCAACAAGGCAGCAGAAAGAGTTCTGCTTGCAAGGGACAAAATTTAAATCCCAAAGGCATTCCCTTAGTGACCAAACTCCTTCAGCCACACCCCACCTGCCTACAGTCACCACCAGCCAATTCATATCAGGAGATTAATTTATTGATTAGATCACAGCTTTGATAATCTAATCACTTCACCTCTGAATGTTCCTGCATTGTCTTAACACCTGAACTTTTGAGGGGGACACCTTTATATCTAAACCATAGCAAACATTTCTTAGGAGATTTTTTAGAAGATGTGCTGCAGCAAAACAAGGAAATAAACTAAAGAAGATAAAAGGATCAGAGCAATAAAGGAAAGCCCAAAGATGACAACTGTGCTACAAGCTAAAGAGCTACCAGCTCTGTTTGGAACAGGAGGCCAGAAGGCTTCAGGAAAGAAATTGAACTGATAGGTGAATGTTGAAATATTTGGGAGAAATAATTTGTTCAGCTAGAACAAATCAGAGAAAGGTACCAATTAGCTGGATGTGATGGCACACACCTGTAATCCCAGCAGCTTGGAGGCTGAGGCAGGAGGATCACAGTTCAAATCCAGTCTCAGCAACTTAATGAGGCCCTGTCTCAGAATAAAAATACAGAAAAAGGGCTGAAGATGTGGCTCAGTGGTTGAGCACCCCTGGGTTCAGTCCCTGACACCAAAAACAAACAAACAAAAAAAAACCCAAACCATCTAGTGTTCCTTGATTTAACCCTAAATTGTGATATTGCTACTAGTAGGATTTTAAAAAGTGAAATGTATGGGGGTACAACTAGTTTTTGCAAGCCACCCCTACTATGATAGGAAATACATAGATAATAAATCCATAGAGAACAGTATAATGAATAATATTTAGAAATACTGAATTAAGTATTTCTGGGGAGAAGCAGGAATAAGAATTTGATTATGAATGGACAAGAAGTGAGTAATATTTTAATTGTACACTTAAGTGTTATTATGTACATTCACATTGTTTTGCAACTGTTACCACTATCCATCTCTAGAATTTTTTCATCATCCCATACTGAAACACCAGGTTCAGTAAACAGTAACTACCTATTTCCCTTCCACTCAGTTGCTAGTAGCCATTGTTTTATTTTCTGTCTCTATGTATTTGACTTTTCTACAAATGGAATTTATCTTTTTGTGACTTATTTTACTTAGCATGTGTCCAAGATTCATCCATTTTGTAGCATGTGTTAGAATTTCCTTTTAAAAGCTGAACAATAAGTATTTCATTGTATGTGTATGCCACTTTTGTTTGTCCATTCATCTATTGATGGACACTGGGCTCTACCTTTTGGTTGAGAATAATACTGAATATATCTGCTTTCAGTTCTTTTGGTTACATGCCCCCCCCCATTAAATTGTTATGTTAAATGGTAATTTGTTAAAATTTTTGAGAAACTGCCATACTGTTTCCTACAGTGACGACACCGTTTTACATTTCTTTGTTTTTGTGGTGATGGAACCCTCGCCTTGCACATGCCAGGCAAGTGCTCTACCACTGAGCTACATCCCCAGCCCACCATTTTACATTTCTACCAGCAGTGCAGAATGATTCCAATTTCTCAGTATCCTCATTAACTCTTACTTATATTTTATTTTAAAAGTAATAGCCATCCTAGTAAGTGTGAAGTGGAATGACTGGTTTTGATTTGCATTTCCCTAATATTGGTGATGTTGAACATTTTTGTGTACTTACTGTTCATTTGTAAATCATCTTTGGAGAAATGTCTAAGTCCTTCACCCATTTATAAATTGGGTAGTTTGGTATTTTTGTTGTTTGTTTTAGGAGCTCTGTATATGTCCTAGATATGAATTCCTTATCAGATAGCTGATGTGGTAATATATTCTTCCATTCTGTGAGCTGCTTTCTTGCTTTGTTAGTTGTTTCCTTTGTTATGCAAAAGCTTTTTAGTTTGTTACAATGTATAATTTGTCTGTTTTCTTGGATATGCTTTCAGTGTCATATCTAAGAAATCATTTCCAAGATTCATATGAAACATGAATACCCCTGTTGTCTAAGAGTTCTATTGTTTTAGCTCTTACATTTGAATATTGTGTATGGTGTGAGGTACAGGTCCAGATTCATAGTTTTGAATATGGATATCTAGTTTTCCCAGCACAATATGTTGAAGACACTGTTCTTCCCATTGAATGGGTTTGACATCCTTGTCAATAAATGAAGCTCTTTTGAAAAGCTCTCTTGCTGTATTTCATTGGACTCTTTGTCTGCCTTTATGCCAAGACTACATTATTTCCATTACTGTTGTAAATTTTTGAAATCATAGAGTGTACTTCCTCTAACTCTGTTCTTCTATTTAAAGAGGGTTTTTTTTGGCTATTCAGGGTACTTTATGAATTTTAGATTGGATTTTTCTGTCTGCAAAAAACATTGTTGGGATTTTGGTAGGGATTGCATTAATCTGTAAATCATTTTGAGTAGTATTAACATCTTAATGATATTAATCTTTTAATCTATGAATTAGGGATGTCTTTGCATTTATTTGTGTCTTTAATTTCTTAGTACTTCTTTTGCTGTATCCCATAAGTTTTAATGTGTTGCAGTTTTGTTTTCATTCCTGTGTTTTCTAAGTTCCTGTGCGATAGTATGTTTCTTAATATCCACATATTTGTAAATTTCCATTTTTTTCTACTGCAATAGTTGTGTATAGTGTTCTGAATGTATCCTGTTAGGTCTAGAATATATCTGTTGTTTTAAGTTCTCTATTTCCTTATTTGTCTTACTGTCTGGTTGTTCTATTATTGAGAGTCCAGTAGTGAAATGTTCAATTCTTGTTTTAGAACTGTTTCTTCCTTCATGAAGCAATTTTTGCTTTGTGAGTTTAGATGATCCTCGCATTAGGTGTCTAAATGCTTATGGTTGTTATGTCATCATTATTGTATTGACACTTTTATTAATACATAATTTATCATAACTTTATTTTGTCCAATATTAATGCAGCCACTCATTCTCTGTTGGTTATTACTTGCATGGAATATCATTTTTCCATCCTATCCCCTTCAACCTATTCGTATCATTAGATCTAAAACCAGTCTCCTATATTTATGTTTTTCATTTGCATTCTGACAGTCTGTCTTTTGATTGGAGAGTTTAATCCATTTACCCTCAGGTTTATTACTGAAATAGAGGGGATTAACTTTTGCCATTTTTGCGTTTTTTTTTCCTGTATGCATTATGGCTTTTCTTTCCCTCATTTTCTGCCTGTCTTATGTTTCTTTTGATAATTTGTAATGAAATGTTTTAATTTTCTTCTCATTTCCTTTTGTTTATGTTCTATAGTTATTTTCTTGTGGATTTCATTTAACATCTAAAAATCATAATACTAATTTCAATTTAACCCATGTACTTTCAGTAGCATGTAAAAATTTAGCTCCTTTTCAGCTCCACACCTGCTTCCTTTCAGCCTTTGATATTACAGAATTACATCTTTATACATTACGTATCAAGATTAATAATTTTTAATGCATCTGTGTCTTAAGTCATATAGAAAACAGACAATGGAGTTACAAAGCTAGTTATAATAATACTAGGTTTGATAATTGTTCATGTACTTAACCATTTAGCAGAGATCTTTCTTCTTTTTTTTTTTTGTACTGGGGATTGAACCCAGGGGTACTTTCCTTTACCACTGAGCTATATCCATCTCTAGTCTTATTTTTAATTTTTAATTTTGAGATGGGGTCTTTCTGAGGATCTTGCCAAGTTTGCTGAGGCTGGCCTCTGACTTGTGATCATCCTGCCTTCGCCTCTGGAATTGCTGGGATTACAGGCATGTGCTACCATGTGTGGTTCTTTATTTTTTAATGTGGCTGCAAGTTACTATTATCTCTTCTTATTTGTGGTTTTGCTTTCTGAGGTTTTAGTTAATGAGGGGTCAACTGTGGTCTGGAAATAATATTTGTCTTTACTCTTTCAAGAGAGAGACCATATTAATATAAATTTTATATAATTTATTTTATAATTGTTATTTTACTGTGCCTAATTTATAAATTAAGCATCACAGATTGTATTTTTAAAAATAAAGACAAGGTTCATTGTGATCTGTAATTCAGATTTTTGTATACTGAAATTATTTGAAGTAAAATACAGTTACATTAGAAAGATGTATTTTAGATAACCCAAGTTTTGGGAGTATTGCCTTTCTGCTTTTAGTCTCTACTTTCCAAGTATCTATAGGCAAAAATTTCCCATTTCCCTTTGCAAAGTGCTGTTTTCTTGCTTTTTTAGCCTTTCTATTGTGTCAGACCCTCTAGACAATGAGCCAACTGTGGGTGTGAAATCTTTGGGAGGAGAGAGGAGGAAGTGGGAGGGACAGCCGTGATGAATGTTTCCCTAAGTAATATTCAAGTTCCTTGAAAGAATGTAAACCCTCACCATCCACTTTTTTAAATGCCGTACCATTTTCTTTTAATTGATTGTTTATTCTGCTATCAGCCTGACTGTTGGCCCATGGTGCTAGCTAAGAAATCATGAAGTTCAGTTATTAAAGAGGCACATAAAAAAGTATGATTTTGCCGGGCGCATGGTGCATGCCTGTAATCCCAACACTTGGGAGGCTGAGGCAGGAAGATTGCGAGTTCAAAGCCAGCCTCAGCAATTTAGCGAGGCCCTAAGCAACTCAATGAGACCCTGTCTCTAAATAAAATACAAAATAGGACTGGGGATGTGGTTCAGTGGCCGAGTGTCCCTGAGTTCAATCCCTGGTTCCAAAAAAAAAAGTATGATTTCCATAACCCTCACCCAAGCTATAGAAAAATAATGGGAGCAAAAAAAGGAAGTTTGGGTTCTTGGTTGAAAAGGACAGAAAGGGACTAATTAAACTTAGAAAGGAATTTTTTGAAAAGTACTAGGCAGCTAGCTCATAGTTTGAGAACCTGGCTTGGAAGACAGAAGTTCAGGGAAGCAAAATATGACCAGGAGGTTGTAACAAGATCATTTGGCTTAGAACATTGCTGCGTGGACACCTGGTGAAGTGCAGGTACTGCTGCCATGACTGTATACTGGCGACAGTGCTCATAAACTCTTAGCAACACTGGTCATGTCTATGAAGAATCCCTGACACCTTCCATTGCCCTCACTCATTGGAATTCAATGTCCAAAGCAGAAGGGCCTAATTGGCCTCAGGCCTATACATGTAATGAAAGATGAGGAAAGAAATACCTGCTTCTGATCTCTTAAACTTCTCTTCAGATTTTAATGGTGTTTGCTGAGCAACCTAAAGATAGTAAATGCCCCCTACAAATTTCTCGTGCTTTATATTCCCTACCTTCATACCCTATTCCCAAAAATCTAGAGCTAAAGATTTGTTTTTTTAAAAATGGTTTTATTGTTCATGCACTTTTTAAAAAGAACAAATGTGGAAAATACTACACATTCTTCTACACCTCCTCTCCTGCCCCCTCCTTTGGTGCTGGGATTGAACTCAGAGCCTTGTGCTCACAAGACAGTCACTCTACCAACTGAGCTATATCCCCAGGCCCTGCACCTCCTTTTTATGTTCAGTATATCTTTTATATTAGCATGGACATCTAATGTTATTTTTTTATTGGCTACCTTTAATTTCATTTTATTATACCATAATACTGCCATAAGATGAATATTTGTTTCCATTTTTTTTTTTGCCATTGAAAACAGTGCTCGGATAGATTTTCTTTTTTTTTTTTTTTTTTTTTTTTTTTTTTTTTGGAACAGGGATTGAACTCAGGGACACTCGGCCACTGAGCCATATCCCCAGTCCTATTTTTTTTGTATTTTATTTAGAGACACGGTCTCACTGAGTTGCTTAGGGCCTCGCTAAATTGCTGAGGCTGGCTTTGAACTCGTGATCCTCCTGACTCAGCCTCCCAAGTCGCTTGGATTACAGGCGTGCGGATATATTTTCATATAGGTATCTTGGTGTTCTTTTCCAAATGTATCCTTAAAGGAAAGGCTGTGGAGTTGCAAGGTCAATTGAATCCATGATTTAAACTTTTCTCTTCAAAAATGGCATTTTATATTAGTGCCAAAATGTTTGAGTGTTTCCTCCCTTCTTTACAACCTCTGTAGACTGAATATTGTCAGACGTTTAACTTTTTGTAATTTGTTGGCAAAAAAGTTTGATTTGATTAAATTTCTTTACTTGTGAGGCTAAGTGACTTTTTGCTTTTTTTAAAAATTTTTTTGTTGTATATGGATACAATACCTTTATTTTATTTATTTATTTTTATGTGATACTAAGGATCTAACCCAGTGCCTCACACTTGCTAGGCAAGTGCTCTACCACTGAGCCACAACCCTAGCCCCCTGTTTGCTGTTTTTTGGTGGCATTATATTTTTGTTGGGGTATGTTTATGTGTATATTGACCCTGTCTTCAAATTATTTTTTTTCAAGATTTTTTTGTTAATGATTTTTTAAAAAATAAATTCTCTCAAAAATAAGGAAATTAGTTTTACCCTTTCTGCAGACAGTTTATAATGTCCTGCCTTTCTTGGCCATTTGAATTCTGTGACTACAAAAATAAGTAGTGAGAGATTAGAGAAATTGATGGGTTATCTGTGTTTTGAATTGATTGCTCTTTGGTTTAGTAATGTGTATAATGAGAGCGTATCAGAATTTTTTTGTTGGTAGTTGTTTGTTTAAAAATATTCTTTTTATTTTTTAACCCCTGCAGTGCTGGGGATGGAACCCTGAGCCTCACATATGCTAGACAAGCACTGTACCACTGAGCTACAGCCCCAACTTAAAGTATTCGTTAAGAATAGTTTTGCTTAAGTTACCAAGTAGAAAATACTTTTAATCCAGAGGAATTGTCATGGAGCCATTACTCCGGACTTACTGAATCAGAGGAATTTTCTGGACAGAGAAAATAGAAGTGAAGAGGGAATTTAGGAGTTCTTGCTTTTTTTTTTTTTTTTTTTTTTCCCTTCTAGTAGTGTACAGCTGCCTAACTTTTGGAATTCTAGTTTATTTTAATTTCTTTATGGTTTTGTTGGGTCTCCCTCCCCCTCACCCAGCCTTTTATTTTTATACCACTTCTATGTACTTTATAAATGCTGCTGTTTTATATTCATCTATAATCATTTTCTCCCATTTGACCATTATAAGTGTACCTTTTAAATCTAAGTTCAGTGAGTAAATTTCTTCACAGCTAAATTGGTTGATCTTCTAAAAAGTTTGTCTTTCATCCTTTGTCTTTTTAAAAACTAGAATTGTTTGTACAGAATTTTAGTTGTTAAATCCTCTCTACAGCCTTTCCTTTTAGGTTGAGTTATGAATTCATAGCCTGTTATTTAAATGAAGCTTTTGAAATCTGTTTTACTGATCTGTATCATATCTAACCATGCCAGTATTTCCTTCCTTGTCTGACGTGAACTCTAAAATTACATGAACACTTTCTCTCTGTTTCCTGGCATTTCCACTCAAACATGTCCCTCATTCTTTGTTGGAAATATATTCAGAGTTGTAGTTTCCTTCGTTGTTTTTATTAATCAAATGATAAAATTAACCAAGCTTATCAAGAACTTGACAGAAAACTGCATATTGTTAAAAATTGTGAAGTCCCTAATTTTTACTGGATTTTTCCTGTTTTCCAATTTATGCTTTCTTTCAAGAATATACCATTTCTATATGTGAGTAGGAGGCATGGGTATGGTGTTCAGTGAATTTTTAAAGATCTCTGTTACCCAGTAGACACATTTAAACATAAATGAATTAAAGTAAATTGATTCATTTGCACTAGCTTCATTTCAAGTACACAGCAGCTACATGTGGCTACATGTGTATTGGATAGCACAGTTCTAGAATGTTTTCATCATTGTGGAAAGTTATATTGGATATCTTCTTTTAGATAATCAGTGCTGTTCTGTTGCTTATTCTAAAAAGTTGTAATCCTTACGATGATGTATTCCTTCTATTGCTATCCCCTTATATTAAAATAAATTTGAGAATTTTTTAAAAAGTAGGTTGCATTTTACCAACTGATATTTATAAATCAGGCTATTTGTGTTACTTTTTTGTTGCTCAGCTTTATTGAGTAACAAATGTACCCTAAAAAGTGTACAGTTCAATGAGTTGACATAAAAACCATACCTACCCACCCACCACAATCAAGATTTAGAACATTTCTATTACAAAAAATTTCCTTGTACCCATCTCTGTCACCTGCTTTCTATCTGCCTTCTATCATTGTAGATAATTTTTGCCTGTACTAGAATTTTATATAAATAAAGTCAGAGTATGCACTCATTTTTTTTAGATATAAACTCTATGGCTTCTTTCTCTTAGAGTAGTATTTTAAATATTTAATTGTTGCTTGTTAACGGTGTAGTCTTCTCTTGGTATCCATGGCATTGGTTCCAGGACCCTCCTGCATATTCCAAAATCCTCAAGTCCCTTATATAAGTAAGTTATATGCAAATACTTGGAGTATTTGCATGTAACGAATGTACATTCTCTGTATACAGTTTTGTTTTGTTTTTTTAAACAGTCTTAGGGATGGAACTCAGGAGCACTCTATTACTGAGCTACATGCCCAGCTGTTTTTCTTTTGAGACAGGGTCTCATTAAGTTGCCAAGGCTGGCCTCAAACCTGCAATCCTCCTGCCACAGCCTCCCAAGTAGCTGGGATTACAGGCATGTGCCTCCTTACCCAGCTGTTCTGTATATTTTATCTCTAGATATTTACAACACAATGTAAATGCTATATAAATAGTTGTGATACTGTATATTTAGGAAATAATCACAAGGAAAAAGCAGTACAGATGCAGCCCTCCCCATCTGCTGTTGATTGAATTTACTGATATGAAACCCATAAACATGGAGGTAGACTGTCATTTGTTTCTTTTCTTTTCTTTTTTTTCTTTTTTTAAGGTACCAGAGATTGAACACAGGGGTGCTTAACCAACCCTTTTTAATATTTTATTTAGAGATAGGCTCTTGCTGAGTTGCTTAGTCCCTTGCTAAGTTGCTGAAGTTGGCTTGGAACTGGCGATCCTCCTGCCTCAGCCTCCTGAGCCACTGGGATTACAGGCCTGTGCCACCAGTCCCAGCTTCTGTGATTTGTTTTTATTCCATTGTATGAACATGGCCTAATTTATTTATCCATTCATCTGTGGTGAACATTTGGGTTGTTCTCAGGGTTTATTATGAACAAAGTGCTGTGAGCATTCATGTACAAGACTTTGGGAACATATATTTTTATTTCTGCTGGTTAAATACAGCATAGAATAGAGATTTCATAAAAAGTTTTTTGAAGAAGGTGCTGAGGTTAATTTGCTAGGAAAGAATAGTCTTTTAACAAAGGTGCGGGAACAACACAAAACGAAATAAACCTTGACATGTACCTCTAATCATACTCAAAAATGAAAATAGATCATAGGCCAAAACATAAAAGTTTTAAACTATAAAACGTACAGATACCAGTATGGAAGAAATCTTTGCGACCTTTGGCTTATATATTCGTATCTGTTTTTTTTGTTTGTTTGTTTGTTTTTTTGCAGTGCTGGGGATTGAACCCAGGGCCTTGTGCTTGATGAGGCTAGCACTCTACCAACTGAGCTATATCCCCAGCCCTTATATTAGTATTTTGTAGACATAGAAAATTACTTGTATAAGAAAAAGTGGACAAATTGAACTTCGTCAACATTGGAAACTCCACTTTGAAAGGCACAATTAAGGAAATGAAAAGGCTAAGGATAGTATTGAAAAAATATCTGTAATACATATCTAACAAAGGACTTGAATCTACAATATATAAATGTGCTCTTACATCAGGAGAGTATAACCCATAAAAGAGGAAAAGATACAAAGTTTATCAAAGAAGATATACAAATAGTCAATAAACATTTGAATAAATGTTTCAAATCAGTCATGAAGGAAATGGAAATTAAAACACGAAGTGCTGTTTCATGTTTACTGGAATGGCTAAAACTTACATGATTAACAAGGGTTGGCAGGGATGTAGATCAGTTGGAACACTCAGGCGTGTTGGTAAAAGCACAGAATGATTCAACTTCTTTAGAGCAGTGTTTGGCATTTCTTATATTACTTTTGATGGCCAGAATTTCTTCAGCGAGTTATAGGTTCCTTCTGCTATGGCTTCTTTCTTTTCCCTTCAGTTTTATACCTCTCTGATACAGTAGATTTTCTTGAGTACTGGGAATCACTATTTTCAGTGGCATTATGTGGAGCTGTTATTTTGTCTCTTCTGTTATGTATGAGAGAACTACTGTGATGGTAAGAGTTCAGTTTCATCAACACAGTTGCTTTCTTATTGGATATGTGGGAAACAGTAGTTAAGGACTAAAATGTTTGGAACTTACCTATATAAATGGGATTAAAGCAGGAATGATTATGTTATTTAAAAAATGGTTCCATGTATTGGTAATAGCTGTAATAATTATATTTATACTCGGGTTCTAAGAGCAAGTGTTGAACAAATCTCAGTATAGCAGGGGAAATATGTATGGTTCCCAAATAGCTACAGAAGGATGTAGCAAATAAATTTTGCTTTTCTAGATGATAATTTTTCTGTTTCATCTACTTTGGAATTACTGAGAGGTGTCCAATGTCTTTAGGCTATTTTAGGAATAGAATACCCTTTAAAAGGATTCTCTGTTTCTCAAGCTGTTAGAAGCCTTCATAATTACAATTGTCAGTACTTAGAGTTATGTTACTACTGTGTCTATAGTAGCTCTTGTTCCATAGCAAGTGCTTGACAAATATTTGCTCAGTAAAATTTTGAGAAATACAGTCTGCCATGCCTTTCTTCTGCAGTCTCCAGTCTTCTGTTAAAGCTGTCCAATAGATTTTTTTTCTTAGGTATTGTACTTTCGAAGACTGGATCTTCTCTCTTTTATATTTTCTGTGTCTTTATTGAGACTTCTCATTTTTTCACTCATTGTAATCATTTTCCTTGACATCCTTGTACATATTTATAATCACTGCCTTAACGTCCTTGTTTGCTAATTCTAACATCTGGTTTATCTTGGAGTCTGATTCTGTTGACTTTTTTTTTCCCCCTCCTTGGTTATGGGTCATATTTTTTCTGCTCTGCCTGACTAGTAAATTTTAATTGGTTCTTGAATGTTAAAGGGATTTGGATTATTATTTTCTTGAAGGGTACTGAGATTCATTTTAACAGCATTTAAATTAATTGGTTGATCTGATATTGTTAGGCTTGGTTTTCTCTTTTAAAACTGGCCTATTTCAGATTTATCTTTTGTACAGTGTTATGGTCCCTATTTCTAAACTGTGACTTTTCTGTAGGCTCAGCTGAATATCTGGGGTACTCAGGTCTTTTCTCTCTGGGTGGGCCAGAATTCCAGCTGCTTTCAGTATTGTACTGCCTCTGGTGTCTTCTCATTATACTTTGAGATTCTATGTATCTGCAGAACAGCCCTTTGCCAAAGACCTGAGACAAATCCATGCAAACTTCTTTTTCTTTTTCCCTGTGCATTACTTCATCTCAGGTACCCTGCTTTACAGACTCTCGTTGCCTTAACCATCCCAGATCTCTAATTCTCTAATCTGCCTTTTCATCTCAGGGAAACCTTTCATAACCTATCTGTAACAATTATAGTGTGACATAAAATATGCAACTTTTACTAGTGATAAAGTTTGAAGTATTGATTGTACTACTGTGTTAACATGGTTTTTTTCACGTTCAAGTTCATGGACTCTTTTTCTCCTCCCCATCATACACATATTTTTAGACTTCCTCACCATTCTGCCTTCTTCCAGTAGTTATATTGTAGTTTTGGTTATATCAATATTGAGCTTTTTACTAGATAAATGCCATTCATGGTTAAGCAATATTGTGACTTATTTTTTTCACTGCATATTTAGTTTTCCCTGGAATTATAATGATCTTTCTTTCTTCCTTTCTTTTTTTTTATTGTTTTGTTTTCTGCTCTTAATTTTAATTGATTCACAGTCTCACCCCAATTCTATAAATCT
>JAJEJO010000557.1:160079-207654 GCA_020662805.1 Glaucomys volans | reverse complement strand
CTCTTAATTTTAATTGATTCACAGTCTCACCCCAATTCTATAAATCTACCATGTTTGAGCACGTTTGGCATTCTTGTCAGTTTTATCATCTCCAGGATCCTTCTGATTGACCCTAATCTGGATCAGTTGCTCTCTAGACTTGCTGTATGGAAGTCTGCTTGATGCCCCTTTACCATCATTCTGAGGATTCACTTGTTCTCTCCTGTGAATTGGATTCTTCAGTTCCTGGAACCTTATCAGTTTTCATTGTTTCCTACTCTGGTTTTGGCATCTCTTAGTAACTTCCTGAGAAAGTATAGGAAAACAAAATTATTTTAGAATTTGCTTATTTTGAAATACTTTAATTATATACTCATTTGATTTATAGACTCTGTATTGGTGTAGAATTCTAGGCTGGAAATATTCATCAAAATCAGAAGGTTTTGCCTAAATTTTTTTTTTTTTTTTTTTTTTTTAGCTACTAGATAGAGTGGTATGTGTCTGTAATCCCAGTGACTCAGGAGGCAGAGGAAAGAGGATCTCAAGTTTGAGGCCAGCCTCAGCAACTTAGCAAGACCCTATTTCAAAATTAAAAAAAAAAAAAGAGAGACTGTAGATAAAGCACAGTGGTAGAATGCCTCTGTTGAATCTTCACTATTGACAGAGAAAAAAAGGTCACTGTCATTCTGATTCCACATTCTTTTTATGAAAATGTTTTGGGCAACTTTTTAGGGTCTTCTTTTAGTCTCTTTAGCGTTCAAAAATCTCAAAATTCTAATGGGTATTTTTGTTTGAAAATTCGTTTGTTTTTTTTTTTTAAGTCTTCTGTTTATCATTTGTCTTTTCTATTTTTTCAGATAATTCTTCAGCCTTATATTCTTGTAACTCTTCCATTACCTACCACATAGGGTTGATGATTAAACAAATTTACATACATAAAATAATTAAAATTGCACCTGGCATATAGTTAAAGACTTGTGGTGCCTGTAATTGTTATTGTTTAGTTCTGTAACTAATTGTCTTGAGGGCATAGTCTTTGGTTTTGATGCTTTGACTTACTAGTTTTGAGACCTATCTGTAACATATGAATAAGCCATCCTCTCAGATGTTTGTGAGAGGCAAATAAGAATATATATTTGAAAATGCTTAAAATACCTTGTACAGAGTTAATAGTTGCTGCTTGAATCTTTCAAATATTAAGCTTTTAGTTTGAAAGAAGATGATGGCTGAATTTCAAGAGTATTAGATTGCTTTGTGACTTTCTTGCAAATATGTATGAACTAGGTGAACTTGAGTTAAATACTAATTGCAGCCTTTTCACTAAATTATTTTTTAATACTCAATCTTGTTTTGTTATCCCAAAAAGATGAGTAAAATATTCATTCTGTGAAAAGCTTTGACTTTACTTCAGATTGTATAACTCTATGTTTGTTTGTTTGTTTTTTTTTAAAAAGAGAGACTGCAGATAAAGCACAGTAGTAATTATTTAAGAACAACATGATTATTAGTTTAAAACCCATGGAGGAAATATTTGTTTGGGTTATTGATTTATTCTTACTTAAAGGTATTTGAGTTTAGGAAAAAATAGAATCTGTCTTTTGGTTCTTCTCAATAGTATAAATGTAATTTCAAATGTTAGCTCATTTTTGTTAATGGTGGCTTTTTGTTTGTTTGTTTTGTTTTAAGGTTTTTGGATTCAAAGCATAAAAACCATTACAAGATATACAATCTGTAAGTATGTTTTCTTATTTGTATGCTTGCAAATATCTTCTAAAATAACTAATAAGTGAAAGTTATTTTCTTGTTAGTGTAAGGTAGAGTTATATATTTTACTAGAATTGTATTCCTAAAACAATTAGTTGAAGAAGTCTGAGAACACTGTTAGATCATTTAGAAAGTATAGTGATGAGGTAAAACAATGTTGGCACAGATTCTTGTTACTTGATCTGCTTGAAATGACTTGGCATCTAGCCCATCTTTGAGCCCATAACCATGTGGCAATTTGAAGTGTAATCCATAGCAGAGCTTCTGTTAAAGCATTAATATGTCTTCCATGGAGGCATTCTCCAGAGTGGATATGATTTTGTTATTCTGTCTCCTGATGAATTAATTGAAGAAGCTATTAGAGTATTCAGTTTGTAACATAATAAGTTATTTAAAATTGTTGAATTGGATGGGTTCTATTGTCTTAGGCAGGTTTTTAAGGGTTGCCTATTTGATAGGTCTAGTTGACTAACTTTCTGCTTTTGACTCTGGGAGTAGAAACATGAAAGGGAAAAAAGAAAGGAAGGAAGGAAAAAAAAATACTTAGGTAATTTTGCTCTTGAAGATTGTTTTTTGCTTCCCAGGTATTAACCATTTTCCAATTTTTGAAAAACAGTACATTTTGAAAAATGGTGTTTGGCCTTTATTTTTCTTACATTTATAAATGATATAATAGAAAAAAGTTATAAAGTTATATATACTTATTCTTGGTCACAGTTGTTTTTTTAGAGTTATTTAGAACATGATTCTCTTCTGCCTCCAGTGGGCATTTAAATCTTTACCAAAAAGAATGAAAGATTGTTTATGCCTTGTTGTTTTGTGATATTTCTGTTCTAATAAAACTCAGAAGTACTGGGTGTGGAGTAGACACTAATGTTGTTGACTAGTGAGTTTTCACTGAATTCTTACAGAGGTGCAAATATTTAGTGCTTGCCAATTGTTAGACACTATAAAACACATGGAGGGGGTATAGAAATGATAAGACACCATTTCATTCCTCAGGTAGCTTGTCCTCTAATGTGAAAATTAGACAAAGTATTATAGAGGAAGTAACTCTTGAATAGAGGGCATTGAAGAGAATAGTAATTGTGTTCCATAGCAAAGGTTTCGTGAAGGATATTTGAGTTATAGTGAACAGAATCAGTAGGGACTGACTCTTAGGCCAAGGAGAAAGGAAAATGGCATTGCAGACAGAGCGAATGGCAAGTAAGGAGATTGTTGGCATAATTGTGTTTGGAATGTGGTAGATAATTAATTTTGGTCAGATTGTGGTGTGTGTATGTGTGCCTGGGGAGTTTCAGTGATAAAACATACTTAAGTTTAGGTGAGCCCAGTTTACAAATGATCTATGCATTTAGGGGTCCTTTCTAGATTAACCTTTCCTATAGTGCCTTGTTTCTTTGGAAAAAAATAAAAACCACATAGCTTTGTGCTTTTTGAACAGCTGGATTCAGAAATTGAATTTAAAAAAAGACAAGAACTGTCAAAAACTGAAATCCATTAAATAGATCTTGTCAGTCTTAGACTCTCAGAATTGGGGAAGTCAAAAGACAAATTCTGCATTTGTCAAAATTTTATTCCATTTTACCATATCCAAAGGGAAGGAAATTCTTTTCATTCCTGTATGTAGAGGTTTCCTGCTTTCTAGAATTTAGGATTTAGGCTTTCACTATTGGTGTTTTGGGTCACTTACTACGTTATTATCATTGTTATTTGTTTCTTTCTGGGATATCCTGGGAACATGAATGCCTGATTTTGTATTTCCAAACATTGAACACCCAAGTTAATGAAATAACTCTTTATTAATTGAGAGTAACTTTTTTAATGCATATCAACTCCCCTTCCTAACATGGAATTGTAGACTTTCAGAACTGGAAAGTACCTGAAAGAAATCTTTTAGTACAACTTTCTTATTTTACAAATGGGAAATATGAAGCCTAGAGAAGTTAAGTGAGTTGACAAAGTTATATAGTAGCAATCTATTCACCCTTGATGCCAGTATTCCCTTTGTTTTTTGTTTTAACCTCCCCCAATTTTATTCACTTTACAAATTTCTAGAACTACCAATCTGTAGCATGTTTCTGATATCACTTTCCAGCCTTGATCTTCTTTCCACTCCTGCTTTTATATATCTGGTTCTGGGTAAGTGAGTCTAGCATCATTAACAGGTGTTTCTATTTTATTTCTTCCATTTTTAGGATAGTAATTACATGTGATATCTTTCTCTTTGGAAACATACAGATAGGAAGATATTAAAATACTTACACTAGGCATACCCACATTGAGTAGTATGTTAAACCTTTTATAGCAATTATGACATACATATACATGAATAAAGAAGAGTTCTTAATGTGAAGTTCTTAATGTGAACTTTCTAATAATTTACTATGTCTCTAGTTTATTCAGGCTTTCAATAAATTTTTTTAAGAATGGGAAAAATTGGCCTTATATCATTATCCAAATCAAGTATACTGATACTTGTTAATCAGTTTTTTTAGGGTACAAGTATTTTTCATTTTTGTTTCTTTCTCTGTATTTTATACACACTGGTAGTGATAGGGAAGGAAGGGAGATAGGAATAAAGGCAATATAGTTAATCTTAGTGCTCATGAAATACTAATTTTCAAAAGATTTACATATTTCATTGCATATTTTGGTTGATATACTTAATCCTTTTGTGGTAAACCTTTAACTAGTATGAATTTTTAATTGTTTTCTTGTGTAAGATAAGGATAACTTCATTGTAGAGAGTAAAGAGGAGACCTTACTTAACTAATTATGTCACTTTGGAAACTTCCTATTATCCCTTTCTTAACTCTGCCTACTATTATTTAAAAAAAACTCAGTGCTTCTTCATTTCTCTTGTCCTATATAAGCAATATAAGGGTAATGACAAAAAAAAGATGGTATCTTTTGAGTTTTAGTTATAAAGTAATTGAAATGATTAAATTCCAATGGTTTTCTGTGTATCTTTGATTTTAATATATTGAGACTTATCACTAACATACTACAAAAACATATCAAAGAAAATTTGTGCATGCATGTATATGTGTGTATGTGTGCACACATGTGTGTTTAGGGAGAACATTTATCAGAGATGATCATCAAAGTTGTCATCTTTACCCTGTTAGCTCTTACCCTGAGCATTTGTACCACCAGTCCTAGCTTATACTTTCCAGACCCCTATGCTTATCTGGTCATCATAACTTTTTTCTTGTTTTTCATCATCTCTGTTGGTTGGCTTTGTATTTTGTGATGATATTGCTCGTATAGGAAGGCTGGCTTTGATTAAAATTTGAATAAAATTTGTTATTGCTTTCATATTTAAAAATTTTAATATTTTTTATTATAAGTAGAAGTATGATGCAGTAGTAGAAAATGTTTGAGTTTTGTAACCAGGAATACTGAGCTTGAGTTCTGATTCTTCATTTACATATTGTGATTTGGGGCAAGGTTTTAAATGTTCTTCTGCATCTTAGCTTTCTCATAAAAATATGAGGCGAATATTAGTTATTATACATGGCTGTGAGGATGAAACAGAAACCATAGATACTCTAGAAGATTTGTACATCTCATAGCATTTAGTAGTCATTATTTCTTCCTTCCCTTCATACATTCATCTTAGACTATTGTGCTGGGGATCAAACCCAGGGCTTCAACGAAGTGTAGTAGGCAAATGCTGTACCACTGAGCTACAACCTTCAACTCCCACACCAAACATTTTGAGATCCTGAAAAAGTATGGAAAGTTTAGAGAACTGAATCTACATGAAGCTGACATTTATTTTCTCGAGCTGTTATGAAACTAGTTTCTTAGAGTTATTTTATAGCTTATATCCCACCTTCTAAGCCTTTACATGATTCCTTATAAAATACTGCACTCTGAATTGTTCACTACTGATCAGTCTGCTAAAGAAAGTGTAACATTTGACTGTTTTCTTGGTTGTTTCTGTTCTTTCTACTCATCATGTTTTTCACACTTGTATGAAATTATTTAAAAAGGATGCGTACACCATTATTAAATACATTTTCTTTTTAGCAAAACACAGTATTCTCAATTACAATAGTAAAAAGAAAAAAACATGTTTTGTTTTGACCAGTAATGTGAAAATTGATTTATTTTAGGTATGACCAGTTAAAAAAAACCAGAGGGTTTGTTTATAATTAGTTCAATTTTCTTGTGAATTTGATTTTGAAACTTTAGAGGAATTATATGGATGTTTTGCAGATTTCTTAATGTATAATATAGGTTCATGGTGTAGCTTATTTGAAATTTTTGGAGCTAGTTATGTTTTAATATTCTGAATTTTTCTGTTTTCAGAAAGGTAATACACAAGCATTACTTTCTATTATATAAATACCCTGGTGGGATTTGGTATGGAACCCTTAATAAAGTGTTTGACTCTTGAAGTGTATTAATTAAGGACTACATACAATGTCATAATTTCAGATCAGGTTTCCTCCAATTGGATTGCTGTAAATTTAAGAGAAAATGTTTGATCTTTTGTAAGTTTAGGATTTTAGAATTGTAGGTTAAGGAGTAGTAGGCCTTAATTTGTTCTAAAATGTTAATTTTTATTTTAAATAGCTTTTTAAAATCTGATTTGATTAATAGTTAGAGTTACTAGGATGCTGCTGACCACACTGATATAAAGGATTTCTTTTTAAACCTGTCAATTATGAGTAGCTCAGTACATAATAACAAAACATGTCACTACTATTAAAAAGACAAATATTTGTATGCTTTATGAATGCAGTGTTATAATTTTACTATCCTGTATTGATATTATTATTCTTTCATTGCTTTCAGATATTAACATTTATAATCTGAAAGATTATTGAGAAAGATGACTTTGGATTATCTAAAGGGAGAAAGGTTTGGTTTAAAAAAATTTTGTAAGCATTGTGCCCAAATAGATCAGCATCACTCAGTTTTCTTTTGTCCTTTTGCTTTTACTATTTTTAACATGTTTTCAAATAGTAGTCTGAGAATTCTTAATAGTAGAATCGAGAATTGTATATGCTCTTCTGGTGAGATGAGGACAACATTGAAACTATTTTTATAGGTACTTGTGAAATAAAAATACATTCTAATAACACATTTTGGTAGAGTAAATTTGAAGGTATAGATGCAAATGAATTTGTAGGATTGTATAGTGGTGGCATACAATTTTTTTTCTTTTTTTTTTTTTTTGCGGTGCTGGGGATTGAACCCAGGGCCTTGTGCTGCAAGGCAAGCACTCTACCAACCGAGCTTTATCCCCAGCCCCGCATCACAAATTTCATAAGCAAATGTATAAAGCTCTGGTTGCATTCACTTCATATTTCAAACCTCCACTTCCTTAATCATAAAATGGGGATAGTATTAGTACCTACCTCCCAGAATTCTTGGGATTAAATGAAATAGTGAATATGAAACACTTAGTACAGTACCTGGTTCTAGAAACTTTTCATTATTATTAATATTTTCTTTGCCTAAGTGCAAAAGGTAACTGTATATCACTTTATTTTTCTTTTAGATGTGCTGAAAGGCATTATGACACCGCCAAATTTAACTGCAGAGGTATGTATAAATGTACTGTAGTATGTTGTATAACTTAAAACCAGTTGACTATATTTTACTATCATAGCAATAATGAGTTATCTAGATTATTAAAGTATTTGTCTTAAGGATAATCTTAACTTGGAAAAACTAATTTTGCTGTTGTGCTTTAGAGAAAGCAAGTATCTTACAAATCTCTCTTGTCTGGAAGATTAAAGTGTAGAATAGGAGAAATTACTAGTCTATGTTTGTATCATAAGGAGGTGGTTTTCCTACTGTTTGAATCATTTGATGTCATAGTAAGCAATTACAGAGAGTAAACAGAACTACTTAACTTTTCTGCCTTGATGAATGACTTAAAAGATAGGAAGGATAAAATAATTTGGATAAAGAGGAGCCTTGTAGGTGAGAGCAGGGAACTGTTTTAACTAAATTTTATTCCAGTCATAGGTAAATTCTGCCTCAGAGCCCATGGAAATTTCCACTGTATTTGTAGAACCCCTTGAACCACAAGAGAACTGGAGAGTTTGAGAAGCTTGCAGATGTGAGCTACAGATGGATGTATTTGACATTGATCCCTCCTGAAAATTTAGAATGGACTTTTAAATAGATGGTTTGAGAATTCTGAAGCATTAATGACTGAGAGTCAGTGTAATTTCACTAAGAATGTTTTGGGGTGTGTGTGTGTATGTGTGTAGGTAGAGTTAGGCCTCTGCTTACTAGGCAAAGCATGCCATTGGTTGAGGTTTCTTGCTCTCTTTTTTTGGCATCAGGGATTGAACCCAGCAGCACTTAACCACTGAGCAATATCCCCAGGCCTTTTTTTTTTTCCTTTCCCCCCCGCCCCCCAGGCCTTTTTATTTTTTATTTTGAGACAAGGTCTTGCCAAGTTGCTTAGAGCGTCAGTAAGATGCTAAGGCTGGATTTGAACTTGTGATCCTCTTGTCTCAGCTTCCGGGGTCACTGGATTATAGGAGTGAGCCATCATGTCTGGCAAGGTTTATCTCTTTAAGTAGACATTTAACAAATTTTTCTGAATTTTTTTGTGTGCCACTTGGGAAATGAAGATGAAATAATAGTATGATTATGCAAATGACTAAGTGAAAGCTGTCCCACCAACTGTATGTAACAGTAGATATTATCTGTCAGAAGACCTTTACTGTCATACCAAAGGATTTAATTGATTGTATCCCCTACTATATTATGATGACTTAAAGATTCAATACATAGTGGTTCATGTCTTGAATTCTCCGTCAAGTGGTACATGTCAAGACAGAGAATAATTAGTGCATTGGTATCAGGATGCTTAAGGATCTTAAAGACTGAAACCAATGCAGATACTCATATAATAAAATTTAATAGTGATCTATCTAAAGTCCTATTTCTAGACAAATTTTTAGAAAACCTCAACTCTAACTATAGGGAACAGAGAAGTCTTGGATTCTTATTAATTCATGTTAAAAGACCTGAAACTTCATTTGATAAACTTTACTACAATTCTATACTTTTTGTAAGTAATTTTTTTTGATATCTTTTATAAATGCTTTTCAAGTCATGCATAGATAATATTAAATTTGTAAAACCATCTCTCTCTCTCTTTTTTTTCCTTTGGCACTGGAGATTGAACCCAGAGTTGCTTTACTACCAAGGCACATCCCCAGCCTTTTTGTTTTTAATTTTTTGAGATGAGATTTCACTAAATGGCTTAGGGCCTTGCTAAGTTGCTGAGGCTGGCTTTGAATGCCACCCTCCTGCCTCAGCTTCTTGACCACTGGGAGTACAGGTTTGCGTTACCATGCCCAGCTGTAAGACCATCTTTAAATAACTCAAAGCATTTTTATTTTATAAAATATAAAATACAGTCCTTTCCACAGTTGATTCTATTGGTAACCTACACTTTTTTGAAATATCTTTTGTCATGGTGCCGTATTGTAAATATTGTTATTCCTTTTGTTAGAAAACGCATTGAGAGACCCATGTGATATTTCATTTGGGATTCAGGTATACCTCTGGTGTATTGTGACCTGCTCTCTGTCTTCCAACAGCTTCCTCTTTCATGAAGTGAGAGACATAATACTTGGCCATCCTAATGGGTACTCTTAGGAATTAGCAGTAGAGTATTTTTCTCTTCAAAAATCAGAAAGTTAACAAGCAATAAGTTATTTTTCTCTAGAATTCAGTTTTTCTTTTAAACACCTAAGTTTATAATGCAACATTTCTAAAGTTTACCTAATTTTAATTAAAATTCAGGAGAGATTTTTTTTTTTCTTACTCTGAGGTTATCTTTTTATCACAGTTGCACAGTATCCTTTTGAAGACCATAACCCACCACAGCTAGAACTTATCAAACCCTTTTGTGAAGATCTTGACCAATGGCTAAGTGAAGATGACAATCACGTTGCAGCAATTCACTGTAAAGCTGGAAAGGGACGGACTGGTGTAATGATTTGTGCATATTTATTACATCGAGGCAAATTTCTAAAGGCACAAGAGGCCCTAGATTTCTATGGTGAAGTAAGGACCAGAGACAAAAAGGTAAGTTATATTTGATGTTTTCCCTTTCTTCTTTTAGATCCAAGAATTTATGAGAAGACTGACTTTTTTCTTTTTCTTTTTCTCTTCACCTTTCTTGAGGTATCATTGATAAATATTCAATATATAATGTGATTTTTTAAAATTTATTTTAGTTGTCAATGGACTTTCGTTTTATTTATTTATTTTTATGTGGTCCTGAGAATTGAACCCAGTGCCTCACATGCTAGGCAAATGCTCTACCACTGATCTACAACCCCAGCCCTAATGTGATGTTTTGATATGTGTGTGCATTGTGAAATGATTACTACAATCGGTCTGCTCAACATAATCACCTAATTGTCTTTTTCTCTCCATGGTGGGGAGAGCAATTTTGAGATCTGTTCTTTTAGCAATTTCCTTCTTCCTTCCTCCCTCCTTCCCTCCCTCCCTCCCTCCGGTACCGGAGATTGAACATCTCCACTGCCCCCTCCCCACCTTTTAAATATATTTTATTTTGAGACAGGGTCTTGCTGAGTTGCTTAGGGTCTTGCTAAATTGCTGAGGCTGGTCTTAAACTCATGATCCTCCTCCCTCAGCCTCCCAAGCTGCTAGGATTTCTCTCAGCAATTTTCAAGTATGTAGTACATTATTATTAACTATAGTTACCATGCTGATCATTTGATCTCCAGATCTTATTTATCTGACCTAACTGAAACTTTGTATACTTTGAGTAATATCTCCTCATTCCCATCTACCCCCAACCTCTAGAAAACAGATTTTAAAAAGATAGTTGCTAATAATTCTTACAAAGTTTTTAATCAAATTCTGCTCCAACTTCTGCATGAGCAGACAACTAACTGATTCATTTAATTTTTCTGATCATGCTGCCATTTTCATTTCATCCTAGCAAATCTTACCCATTAACTGTATTACAGATTTGGTCTCACAAAAGTCCTTATAAAACAACATTTTTAAAAGAGCATATTGCTGGGTATGGTGGTGCGTGCCTATATTCACAGAAACTTAGGAGGCTGAGGCAGGGGTATTATGAGTTTGAGTTCAGCTTTTAGTGATTTAGCAGGGCCTTCAGGAACTTAGTGAGACCCTATTTCAAAAGAAAAAAATAAAATAGGCTAGAAAGTAGCCCAGTGGTGAAGTGCCCCTGGGTTAAATTCCCAGTATACAAAAGACAGACAAACCAAAAACACCCCAGCATATCAATCAAAAAGTAAGCTTATTGGGCTGGGGATATTGCTCAGTTGGTAGAGTGCCTGCCTTGCAAGCACTTAAGGCCCTGGGTTCAATCCCCAGCACCGCCAAAAAAAAAAAAAAAGCTTATTGTTGCTGAAGTTTGCTTGAGAATAAAATGTTTTGGGATAATTGCCTGAATATGATTCTTACCTAGTAAAGTGTGATCATTTATAATAAAATTCATTCTTTCATGTTAATACTTATAAATGGAGTTATGATTAATCAGATTCTTCAATTATTTAGTAAGCTAAAGACTTAAAAATCAGCAACAGATTTAACTTAGTGCATTTGTTTTTATAGTGATTTTCAAAGGGCCAATTTCTTTGAATGGTAAGTATAAAAAGTATGTTTTGTATGTTTCTCTATCTCTAAGTAGGACAAAACCCAGATCTCTCCATATAGATGAGAAAAAACTCTTTTAGGGAGGGAGACATCAGTCACAACTTTATTTAAAAATTTGTTGTAGTTTTAATAATTTTATAATCAGGCAGGTTCTACTCCAGGGTAAGCCAATTTATTTTTCATTCAGCTTCAGAACACATAGAGGTTATCATATTCATCACTTTAAGCTGAGTAGTTGCATCAGTTCATGGTTTCTTTACATCTTTCTCACCTCTTGTTTTTCTAACCATTTGTTTGTGACTTTTTGAATTATACAAAGTGCCATTTATTGGCAGTAGTTCACAAAATTGGCTCTTAAAAATCAGCTAAAAATTTTTTTTGTGTGTGAAGTAAAAAAGTTGTGTGATGAGCAGAATGCTAGATTTAATAAGCTAGGAGCTTTAAAAAATGTTCATGTTATATAACTTAGAAAAATCTGATGAAAGCTGGGTATGGTGACAAACACCCATAATCCCAGCAACTTGGGAGGCTGAGGCAGGAGGATCACAAGTTCAAAACCAGCCTTAGCAATTTAGCAAGGTCCTAAGCAACTTAGCAAGACCCTATCTCTAAATAAAATACACAAAAGGTTGGGGATGTGACTGAGTGGTTAATTGCCCCTGTGTTTAATCCTTGGTACCAAAAACAAAGACAAAAAAAATCTGGTGAAAGCTATAAATGTTCTTCCATTAAACATGGGCATGAATACATAAACAAAATTTTACCTATGGTTTTTAATTGCACTGAAACTTACTTAACAACGTAGAAGATAAAAAGAACCTTCAGTTCAGCTGTGAGTTTTTTCCATACAAATACCTTTGGCCACTACATATGAGAGTAATGAATAAATCAAAGTGGTATAAATTAACCAAAATTAAATTTTAGTTCTCTTAGTAGTAAATTTCAATGAATGGGTTGTTGTTATTTAACTTCTTAAAATAAGAAGTAAAACTGTGCCATTTTCTTTGACTTTGCAACTGCAACTTTTAGGTCATCTTTGATATTCAGTCAATTTTGACTTTGTTTTTGGCATAAACAAAAGCTGAAAACTGTATCTTACAAATAAAAGAACCAAATGGAATATGTGGATTCTTTTGTCCAATGAAATGAAGTTTGTGTCAAGAAATAAGAATTCCTCAAGATCCTCAGATAAATTCATGTTGCATCATTTTCTTTGCCTTCAAGTTTATAAGATCATTTTTGGCAATATCTGCATTATGTTAGGAAGGAAAGCATTATGATTCCACATTTCAGTTTTAAAGTTGAAGAGTTAAACTCTTCTAAAAGAGTTTGTATTTTATTGAGTGCGTTGTTTAGCTGACTAAAATTTATCTTCCAAACATCAGTAAACTTATCTGTAGCAAAAAACTTCCATAGTTGCTCCCATTCTTGACAAAATCTCTTGAGAAAGTCTTGATAGAAAATCTTGGCTTTTATGAATTTGGCAACTTTCACAACAGATTTTTCATGACAGTTCTTGCACAGTCTATGATTCAAAGCTTGGCACTTCCAAAGCAGTAGAATACTTTGACAACTGACAGATAAAGGTTTCTTTCAGGATTAATGTAAGTCTTGCCACTCTGAGGCAAATGGATGAACAAAGCAGTGAGTGACCTTGGCATGGAGAGCTTCTTCTATCTTCACCACTGTAGCAAAAGCAGATGTGCTCCCTGACATTAAGGTGTACCATTTGTTTACAAAATATTGAGGTTTCTTCAAGGGAAGTTTTCTCTTTTCTTTTGGCAGAGAAACTTCACCATTTTGAAAATGTTATCAGTGTTTCTCAAAGTTTTCAAAAAGAACTCTAAAATAGGCATTATTCATTGATTGTGTCACCATGCATGCATTTGATGAAAACTAGCAGCGGGGTGCACTCAGAAGTTATATGCTGAAGGGAGGTGGTATTTCCAGGTATTTCATGACCTGTTTCATAGTCTCAGAGAAAAATACCAATTTTTTGGAATGGGGAAAATTATCTGATAGAGAGCTTGAAGCAGTATTTTCTGCAAGCTACAAACATGTTTTGACTATTTCTAAGATACCTGCTTTCATCATGTTCAACTGTGTGTCTTTTTGTTTGTTTGACTTTAACCAGTAGTGTGGTAGGGTACTTCACTCAAGATTTTGAGTTGGAGCAAATAAGGGTTTTGTAATGGTCTAGGCTTTTCTAAGCTGTGCTCTCAAATAATTCTTTCTTCTTCTTCCTCTTCCCTTCCTCTTAAGCACACTTTCCCATCCATATGTATGCATACATACCCTGTCTGATAATAGGTGCTTCTTCTGAATAGTTGGCTATGTGCTGCTGACGGTGATAATTTGCCACGTAAGAAGCACTTGGATAGTCTGTATCATCATCTTCAAGATAACAGTAAAACCTGAGGTTGGGTTAAACTTTCTTATATTTTATTTTCTCTGTTTCTAGTTCAAGTTAAATCCAAGAGAAGTTTTCATAGTCAAAAAGTGAGGACATATTTAATTTGTCAGAACGTATTTAGTCATCACGAACTGGTAACATTGCCAATTCTGTTCCTCTCTAGAGGTGAGGAAAGGGTGTTTGATGAAATGACAAAGCCCCATGGAATATTATGAGGTAGGGCCAGTGTGAAAAAATTGCTAGAGAAGTATTTATGGAAGTAAAACATAAATCCTACCTGTCATGTGATTAAAAAGTAGTAATATTTACTTTGTCAGAACTGCTCTCTGTTGGCATCTTCCCCAAGTGAATGTGATGGGCTAAAGGGAAATAGAAAATGTAGGTCTATGCAGACTGTCAGGCATGTATTTGATGAAATTGTCATGTTTATCTGTTACATGATATTAAAGCTCAGTTAAGTAGTTTTAACTAAATTGATCACTTTTAGTGTCTTAGAATAAAATAAATCACTGAGATCTGCTGTACTTAGCTCATGCTTAATTCACATACCTATATCATGTTTTGGATGAATTATTCACAGGTCCTAAAGGAATGTACTCCTACCTTTTATCCCTGTGTTTATTTTAAAAGGCAAAAAAGACATTTGTGAGCAGATGCTGTTGACTAAGCCGTGTTTTACTTAATGTTTGCATTTGTATTTTAGAGTGAAACAGCATTAGAAAACTGAGAATAATGGATAAAAGTCTTATTATTGAGGGTTCCCCACCTTCTCTAAAGTTTCTTATTTTATAGATGCTAAAACCAGTCCAGGTAAAATATTGTGATCAGTGTTATCCATACAGTTAATGACAGCATTCAGAGTAAAATTTGAGTCCTTGCTGCATTGTTAAATTTCTTTCTGCGTTATCAAGTTCACAAATCCTGGAATTGCAAAAGAATTTTGAGACTCTTCAGAATAATTAATATCTCTATAGATATTAACCTGAAAGGTTAGATAATACTGATGAAATAGGTCTTTTTTTTTTTGAAGGCTCCTCAGTTTATATTCTTTACAGATCTTAGAACATTTGAAGACCCCTGATTTAAGGAGAAAGGGGACAAGTTGAAGATATTGGTCTTACAGACTTAATGCTGTAGACTTTCTCAAAATCTCTGCAATTTAGTTGTCTTAAAACTTTCAGAGATATCACTTGTTTGATGGTTAGAGTGCTAGTGAAATTGTATATGTATGTTATATATGTTATATATACACACATGCATATTGTATATATACATAAGTATATGTATATGTGTGTAGTTTGTGTGTGTGTATATATGTGTGTGTATGTATATATGTATGTATATGTATGTATTGGTGGGGTTACTGGGAATTGAACCAGGATGATTTACCACTGAGCTGAGTTCCCAGCCCTTCTTCTTCTCCTTCTCCTTCCCTCCCCCTCCTTCTCCTTCCCTCTCCCTCCTTCTTCTTCCCCTCCCCCTCCTTCCCCCCTTCCCCTCCTCCCCCTCTCCCTCCTCCCCCTCTCCTCTCCTTATTCCTCCTCCTCCTTCTCCTCCTTTTTCTTCTTTCTTCTTCTTCTACCAGTGGCCTTAACCACTGAGCCACATACCCAGCCTCTATTTAATGTTTTTTTATTTAGAGACAGTGTCTTGCTGAGTTGCTTAGGGCCTTGCTAAATTGCTGTGATTGACTTTGAACTCAAAATCCTCCTGCCTCAGCCTCCTGAGCCACTGGGATTAGAGGCTGGATTACAGGTGTGTATCACTGTGCCTGGCTTATTCTTTTGAGGCTGATTCTCCCAAAGTTGCTTACAGCTTTGCTAAATTGCTAAGGTTACCTTTGAACTTAAGATCCTTCTGCTTCAGCCTCCTGATTGTCTGGAATTACAGGTGTGTACTACTGTGAACAGCTGTACATATTTTTATCCTTTTATGTATAGCTAATTTCATCATAAGAGAACTTAGCTGAGCATGGTAAAGCCATTGTTATATAACTGTGAAGTTCTTCCTGAGTGTTATCTTATTATATATATATGATCATCCAAACTACTTTTATTCTTAAAATATCTGGTAGTAGATTTATTCACTTTTATCAGTATTTCCTTTTAGGTTGAGCTTGTGTGTTCACATATGTATATTTTTTAAACTGTGAACCACAATTACAGGAGATGAATACATTATCTCTTTTGCAGTTTGTATAGAATTAATTTCACTAAAACTGTCTTAAATGTTATTTTGCTTATATCATTAATTATAGAGAAACATAAGAAACTAAAGAAAATTGTGTTCTGGTGACATTTATATAGGAGCAGTCTTTTTTTTTTTTTCCAACTTGTTTTGAAGAGAAAGGAGGTAGTCATGAAAAATTTGTAGACTTTGTAGAGACTCTCAAAATATTCTGACCCTATTACAATCTGACCCAGTTATGACATATCTGCAGCAGGCAGTGGTGTAAATTACGTGGCACAGTCTTGGGTGCAAACTGACCGTAAAACATAGCATTATGTTAGGAATGCCTTAAATAGTACTTAAGGCTGTGACTTTTTGCAAAGAAGTCAAGCAATTGAAACCTCCTATAAAAAAATTTTTTTTTTTTTTTCTGAGAGTGAGATAACTGCTTGAGGGGAAGGATGACTCCTTTTATTCAATACCTTTTAAGAATGCAGGTATGTCAGACTTCCCTTGGGATTTTTCATTTGTATATTTGATATTTGATTTTATGAGGGTGTGCTAAATTATTCAAAAGCAAGCCATTTATGTTTTTTTCCCTCCCTTTCTAAGAAAGCATGTTTCAGGGTTGCCATCTCTCCTATGCCCCACACTATGTGCATCTGTACTTACTTTGCAATATTATAAAAGATGTCACATGTATTCTCAGCTCTGAAAAAAGAGTTGAAACATTGTAAGAATGCTGATAAGTTTGATTTTGGAAGAATTCCTGAACTTTCTAAGTTTAAAGAGGTCAATTTCCATTTTATGACAAATCTACCAAAAATCACTGCTGTTCTCCTCTTCCATTATCTCCGTCTCGTACTTCCAGAATCGCGGCAAGTAAGCACATTATATATATTTATATATATATATATAATTTTTATATATAAATATATATTTTTTATATATAAATAAAATTTATTTATTTATTTTGCTAAACTTTTAGGGGGCAAAAGTTTGGGCAGCTTTCATTTTCTATTTCTTTGTTTTCAAATCAGTTGTTAGAGAAAAAGTTTCTATATATTATGAACTCTATCCAGGAGTACATTCAGTTTACCTTTAATGAAGATTTAAATCTTACAGAAATAATACATGTTAATTATAAATGATCTCAAGAAAAGAAATTCTTTAGTTTCCCTGGGGGTTGAATTTTTATGACCTAATCGCATAATCAGGTTATTTTTTCCTGGTTGGTTTACTAAATTTCCCTATATTGTAACCTAGTGAGCTTTTTATATTTCTTCATTTGAAACACATAAAGTATATTCTTTTTTTAAAAAACTCCTAATTCTTATTTTTCCTAACATTAGTTCTGCTGGGCTAAACTGTGTTCCTGTGATTGATAACATGCTATTTACAATAGATTGTTTATACCTTGAAGGATCCAAGCAATTATTTAATTCAAACCCATTCTAATATAAATGATAAATGGATCTGCAGAGTAGTCTGTCCTTAGTCATAATCTTTTTATCAAATAACTCAAAACTATATCTCTTAGCTAACCTCAAACCCAGTGTTCTTTCTGTTATCTAATTGTTTTTTAGTTATTTCAATCCCCAAAGTAGAAACTAAAACTTAAAAAAAAGTAAAATACAATAGGTGTTTTACAGCGTATGAGGACTTTTTCAGTTTCAAGTAGCAGAAACCTAACTCTCAAAGTAAGCTTAAACAAAAGGATATATTTATTAACTTATGTAACTTAAAGCTTTGGCCTAGATACAGATGCTCGACAGGTATCAGGAATCTGTCTCCCTCCCTCCCTCCTTCTACCTCATCTTCTCTTCTCTCTTCTGTATATATTTTCATACAGGCTCTCTGTAAGTAATGGCAAGGTTATTCCTTATAACTTTAGGCTTGCATTCTAACTACTTTATCAACTGTGATGGGAAGAGACTACAACTTGAGCAAAAATTTCTCAGTTGAGTTCTGATTTTCCTGGACTGGGCGTGTGCCCTTCTGAACCAGATATTCTGACCAGAAAATGGAATTTTCTGATTGGGGCAAATATCTGAAGCTAAAGAAAAAAGTTCAGCATCACTAAACCATAGGTAAAATGATGGCTTCCTAAAAAGCAAAGAGAAGAAAAGATGCTAGGCAGAGATGTCTGCTACACAGTTAATTCTGAAGGATTCTGTGAATCATGCAGCACTATTTAATATGTAACTCACAATTAGTTTCATAGAACTGGAGCATAATAATACTCTAAACTTTGAAAGATTCTTCATAGATGTAAAAAATAAGAGCTTAAAGAGGGTATGACCCTCATTCAAATCACATAGTTAATATGCCTGCTATTCATAAAACCTAGGACTCCTGAGTAAAAGATTCAGACTCATTCACATTTAGGTTCAAATCCTGGTATTGAATGAAGTAATTACATGCAGTTAGACTGTTCTCTTATCCTTAAAATAGAGGTGATAACATCTTCAGTTATTAAGTTCAGATAGTGTTAGGAATATGTGTAGAATATTGGCAAGTGGTGACAGTAGCGACTGTTACATGTTGTCATTACAATAACAGTCATTTCTAAAGCCATATAATAATTTTACTGTGATCAACCTGAAATACAGCTTTACAGGCTTTAAGCAAACACTGTTAGGTTGAAACATCTACATTATTTCTGAGTTTATCAGTGCCAGGAAAGTACTAAAGTAGAAAATCACTTTTTTTTTTTTTTTGGTACTAGAATCGAATCCAGGGGTGCTTTACCAGTGAACTACATCCCCAGCCCTTTTTAGTTTTTATTTTGATACAGAGTCTTGTTAAGTTGATTAGGACTTTGCTAAGTTGCTGAGATTGTCATTGAACTTGTGATCCTCCTGTCTCCACCTCCTGAGTTGTTGGGATTATAGGCATGCACCACCATGCCTGGCTAGAAAACCACTTTTTAAACTTGGGGAGTCAGATTGTGAATTTATCTTACAGAAGATGATCTCAGAGTATTGATGCACTGAATATGAACAAACATTATACATCTTATGTTGTGGTATTAAGGTGATAGTTTGATCTGACAGTATTGTGGCAGTATTTATAAATCTAAAGATGTGTGCAATCTATGCTTTAAAGTCTCTTTCCTAAGAGATTGATCACATACAAGAGATTTACATAAAACCATTAAGGCTTAAAAATAAATGGTTGATTAAAGACATCAGAAAAATGTAAGTTTCAAAAGTAGATGATGGGATTGTAGTATCTGAGTAGACTTTAAACAAAAATGTAAAACCGGATCAAGTATATCATTTTATATTAACACAGGGTATACTCCACATATTACTTAGCAGTTATGAACTCATATGTACTAAACTAACATTCAAATATGTCAAGTAAAAGGTGAATGAAATGGAAAAAATGGTTAGAAAAGTAATGATAGTGGAAGTCTTTAATATATTTCAAGAAGGCACAAAATAAGATATGTGGGTGGTTTGAATAATGTGATAAAATTAGCCCAAAGAATTTTTTTTTCTGTCATCCACAAAACAGTTACCAAGATTAATAATTCATTAGGCCATCTATAAGAAACAAAACAAAACAACTCATAAGTAGGAATTATACAAGCTCCATTCCTTGATTATAATTCAGTGGTAACTATAGTTTTTTAAAAAAGTTAAATTGAAGTCTATGTGGAAATTTAAAACCATGCTATTGAGTCAATGAGGAAATAGATTCGTATTAGAGATTATTAAGATTAATAGCAAGAATTAAAGATAATACAGTTTAATGAATTAGGAAATGGCAAACCATTTGAACTTATGACATAAAAAGGCCAATAAAATCATTGTATCTCTCTTAAAGCCTATCAAGGGAAAACAGAAAGGAGAGAGAAAAGAAACATAAGACCTTAAGTATTAAGAAGGAAGTAGAATTAGAATTATAGTGTAGAGGTGACATTAGAAAGGTTTCTGATGTTAGGAAATATGTAAAACCTAATAGGTGACTGCTTCCTTACTCATGCATCTTAATCTAATAAAGATTTTTGTTTTAGAAAGAGAAAACCAGAAAGTACAATTTAGGGAAAATCAAATAGTTTGATCAAAAATAGGAGTAATTATAGGCATAAGGGAATTGTGAGAGGTGAAAGTAGAAAAAAGAGATTGGGCCTCTAGTTTTATGTGATTGAATTATAATATGTGATATGTTGTTCTTATTTGGGTGGACACCAGAATGCCATTTAACATTTGAATTAATCATCAATGTGATTAAGCTTATACTTTAATAAAATTAATCCAAGAGTGGTATAAAAGATAGATTGTATAATAAGTCAAAGGCTGATAATCAGTTGCTTATTGCAGAATTACAGTAAGAAACTGAAATAAAAAGACCATAATAAAATCAAGAATGAGTGGTAGTTAGGGTGGTATTTAGTCAAAATCTAGTTTTTTGTCAATTGAAAAGGTGTGTAAGATTCAAAGATAAATATTCTTTTTTTAAAAAGACTTTGTAAAATTCAATCTTTATGGTTATGCATAGTAGTTTGGTTCATCCTGACACAAAGATGAGTATTCTAAATGAACTTTTAGTCACTGGTTTGTCTCTCATTTTGTGCTTGTGTGTGTGTGTGTGTGTGTAGATTAATTGCTAGGGTTTCTTAACTTCTCTATAACCCTGTGTATATCAGCTTTGTTTCCTTCCTGTAGCAGGACTATAGGGATTAAACAGAAGTTCTGAAATTTGCAATTTAGGTTCAGCTGGTATTCATGCATAAATTATTTGCTCAGTGAAAACAACTAGTAAATACATGTATTCTTTAAATGTTTGCCTAGCTCCTTTTGTTAAGGATTAACTGAATCTAGAAACACCTGCATTATAGAAGTACAGTCACTTGCTACTTGAGAAAACTTTAAACCTTTGAAAACCTTTTATTATTGCATGCAAACCTCTGGAAAAAATGGAGATAAAGAGAAAAATATCTACCATCTACTAAATCCCAACAAATAGTAACTTTTAACTTGGTCTTCTTATAGACTTGTATTGACTAAAAGTTTTTCGATTTGTTTAATTTTTTTGGTTAGATAATAAATTCACATGGTCCAACAAAGTATCATTCCCATCCATCTTCCCTCTTCTATTTCCTCCATTAGCAATTATGTATTTTATCTTGATAAATGTGAATGACAGGTTGTTTGATGAAGTTGCAGAAAATAATGTAATAATAAACCATTATAAGTCTAAACATTTTTAAAGTTAAACAGACTTGTGCTGTTAATTTTTGTAACACTTCTTCAAAATTCTGCTACTTTACTGCAGTTCCTGTAAGGATATATACAAATAAAATGCCAGCTATACCAGAATTATATCTTAACACAGATGAACTTTATTAAACTGTTAAAACTGTTAACCTTATATCATTTGTAGTTTCACCTTGCTTTAGTGTTTATTTCTCACAAAAATCCCATTTAAGAAGTAAGGGTACATAATATTATCCTCAGTTTCTTGAGGAAACAAATTGGGATTTGCATTTTGACAGCATTCAAATCCAAGTCTTCTGACTATAAAATGTGTGTTCTTTACACAATGGCCAAAATCTTAAATTGCTTGTTATGATTTCAAATAGTTTATATCCATTTTTCAACTGTGCGTGGACATGTATGTGGGTATAATTATAATAAATTCATGCTAACATTTAAAAAATACTGATTTTATTATAGTAGTTATCTTTATATATGACATTCAGCATATGTTTTTAAATTCACAAAGGTGTGTTTTATATTTTTCATTGAAGGAAGGGTATTTGTGTACAGAATTTTTAACACATTGGGGAGGTTTAGGTGCCAATGATAACTTAAAAAGAAATACTGTGACTTCTTTTTCCTCTTGAATATAAAAAATGATTTTTCTATAAGTTGCTTCTAACTATTATACTTAATGTTTTATTATTTGTCTTATATTTCTAAGTTGAATTTTTCTTAAGTCACATTGTGTAGTAGAAAAAAGCCTTAGATAAGCACTTTAATACCTCATTTATTCATCATCACTAGTGAATATATTGTTGCATACGTTAGATTTTTTTTAGACAATTTAGGTTCCCTTTTTAAATGTGAATTATATTTAAAGCTTTTTAAATACTTTATATTTTCTAAAACATTTTGTACTCCTCTTCAACAAAGAGGTTTATGTGACACAGGGACATCTTTAAGTACCTGTTAGTAGACTATTGGATTCATTTACGTAAACTGAATACTCTTGTTTTTCTTCTGTTCTGAGACCAGCATTTCTTTTTGCCACTGCTTTTCCTGACTCTTAAAGGCAGTTTGCATTATCTATTTGCTGATTCTGACACACTTTTGCTAGGAAAAATTCGTAAAGAATTGTGTTTAATAAGTGTCCATAAATCCTTATGGGGAGCCATTGGTATAAAGAACATAGTTGTAATACAGAGGCCTTTGACAGTTATTTTGGATATGTAGTGGCCTTTGCTAATTGAATTTCAGGGTCAAAGCATTTTTGTGAGTTTCGAATAAATGAGGTGTTATTGTATTTGAAGGAAGTAAAGTTATTCTGATATTTTCCTTTGTATTGATGTTGCTCTGATTTACTCTATTATTGAACTGAGCTGGATTTAAATATTAATTATTTAAGGTCAATTTTCTTATATGTATGTTTTCCAATGGGTACAACCCAGTTACCATAGCAATTTAGTAAAATAACTATAATGGAACTTTTCTTTTGAATTTGGCTTCTCTCTCTCTCTCTGTCTCTCTCTCTTTTTTTTTTTTCTGTCCACCAGGGTGTAACTATTCCCAGTCAGAGGCGGTATGTGTATTATTATAGCTACCTGTTAAAGAATCATCTGGATTATAGACCAGTGGCACTGTTGTTTCACAAGATGATGTTTGAAACTATTCCAATGTTCAGTGGCGGAACTTGCAGTAAGTGCTCTAAATTCTCATCCTACCATGTTTTGGAATTCTTTTATTAACACATCTAGAAGTATATATAAAAATCTAGAAAGAAATTTACTACATTTAAATATTTATTCGTAAGAGTATATTTCTGAAGTATCCAAATTAATTGACTCTATTGTTCATCTCCTTGGATGGAAGAAGCCAAGAACAGTGGATTTTAATGTTTTTGAAGTCAAATATTTATTAAGGAAGTATTCTGTGTTACAACCACCAAATGCAGCTTAAATTCTGAGCAGATGATTGAAAAACCTGCCTCATCAGAGGTTCAGCATGAGAGTGATAGTAGGATTCATCAGTTTTCTGGTCTTGAGGCAAGGACCAATTCTTTCATCTTAAGAAGACTGGATATTTACATTTATGGTGACAGAACAATGAAAAAGAAAGGAAGAATTGATAAGACAAAGCAGCAAGCTCAAGTATAATGAATGGAAAAAAAAAAAAAACCTTGAGTTTTAGAGTATTGGAGTCAGGAAAAATACCTGGATTCACATTTGATTTCCAATCTTAGTTCAGTCATTAAAGTACTAAGCAACTCTGGGCATACCATCTACCCTTCTTTGAGTTTTCTCATCAAATGAAATGCAGGGATTATAAAATCTGAAACTTCCTGAATAAGTACAAACCATGTCACTGATGGCTGCTTCTAGTTTATTTCTCTTTTACCCTAACTTTGTAAGCTTACTTCATCCATCCCTATCCTATTCTGCTTCTCTGCTATTCTTAAGAGTTCTTAGCTAGACTGATGGGAAGCTTAATACCTGGATCTTAAGCAGTTAATCAAGAGACTCATAACAATTTTTAATTCTGGAACTTAAATACTACCTGGAAGTGGTCAGTACATTTGCATGTTTAAGAAATATATTTTATTAGGATTTAAAGGACAGTTTTGTGGTTTCTAGATTAAATATCACTTCATTATTTCTTTTAGTTACTAATATTTCAGTGAAATTTTGCAATGTTAGTGGTTTTAAACTTTTTTCCTTTTTCTTTTTTCTTTTTTTTCTTTTTTTTTTTTTTGTGATACTAGTGATTGAACCCGGGGCATTTAACCACTGAGCCATATTCACAGCCCTTTTAAAAATATTTTGTGTAGAGACAGGGTCTTACTGAGTTACTTAAGTACTCACTAAGTTGCTGAGACTGGCTTTGAACTTGCAATCCCCTGCTTCAGCCTCCTGAGCCGTTAGGATTACAGATGTGTGCCACTATGCCTGGCTAGGTTTTAGCTTTAAGCTGTGTTTCTTGAAAATATTTGTTTAATTTAAGCATACTTTAGCCCTAAATTAATTTAAAAATTACTTTGTTGATTTTTTTGAAATCTTTGACATAGATGGGATTAACCACCAGAGCTTTTCCTGTTTAAGAGCAAGGCAACTTTACCAAAGATCACAGATTTATTAATACAGCATATTAAAGGCTTCTTAGGAACCTCATTAATTTTTTTTTTAATCTCAGTATAATTTTTAAAACCTGAGTGCAAGGCACTGGGATGTCAGAGGTGATTAATGTAGGTAGGGACTTCACAGAAACAGGAAAAGAAAGGAAAAAACTTCTTATAGTGTGGATTTCAGTGTAAGAGCCAAATGGAAGGTATTATGGAGATAATGAGAAAAAGGGAACATTCAATTTAGTAATCTTATTAGTATAATATTTTCACATTGACCTTTCTAGCAAAAATTTCTTTTCAGTTCTACTCAGCCTGCCTATATTTAAACCCTGTTTTGTTTTTTGGTCTCACAGTATTACATTTCTAGACTTAAAATTATTAACTACTGAAATATTTTAAAATTTTTTGATACTCTGATTTCCTTTTTATTAAAATCATAAAATATAGGTATATGATGTTAAATTGGAGGTTTTATTTATAAATTATTCATGTATTCACAAAAGAAAGTTTTGGGGATTGTCAAAACATTTTCAGCATGCGCTGTGGGTGCACTCTCTCTTTTCTCTGTCATTTTTTGTTACTGGGGCTTGAACTCGGGCATTTTACTACTGAGGTACATCCCCAGTCCTTTGTATTTTTTATTTTGAGACAGGGCCTTACTTAGTTGCTGAGATTGACCTTGAATTTGCTATCCTCCTGCCTGGGCCTCCTGAGTTGCTGGGATTATATAGGTGTGTCCCACTGTGTCTGGCAGTTCACTAGTTCTTTATTTAACATTGGGGAAAGCATACAGTTTACATTGACATTAAATCTAAAGGAAGTATTAACAGGCAGTAAGAAATAGCTTGAACTAAAGCACATCAGAAGGAAATGAACTGGGTAAGTGTAAAGATAGCATAGAACAAGAATGGAATGTCTGAATTAGAAAATCTTGAAGGGGATTCAAACTTGGTTTGATAAATAATGTAGTATAATGATAGTAAGAGAGATTTAAACCATGTGTTTAGGGTAGCTGTATAGAAAGTTGTAATTGAAGAAGGCAAAATAGTGAAAAGAAAACCAATATGACTTGCCTTATGCCAGATGTGCTAGGGTAAGCAAATGGGTGTTTAGTTTTCCCTTTGCTATTTATATACAAAGATTTCATCAGTGTTTCAGTCCTGCTCAGGTAGATGATTCACCGAAAGGAGAAGAAAGAAAAGTGAATCTGAGATTTGTAGACATAAATATTAATATTTGATTTTAAACATGATCTAAATTGGATGAAAATGAACTTTTCACATGGGGATATTCAGTGAGTACTGGGATCTAGGTTCAGATATAGATGAGAGATACCTGGTATTTTGGGATGCATAAAGAAAAAGACTTCATAAATCTTTTCATGTAAATATGTTGTGGAGTTAGGAGTAGGAAGACTTGGAGTAAAGCAAAGGGTGAGGACTGAGATGATGAATGGCAACTTGGGTTCAGGAAGAAGAAGGGAATCAGTGAAGAAAAGAAAACTAGTGGTGAAAAATAATCTGCAGAGTAGTCAGGGGTTAGCAACCTTTTTCTTACGAAGGAAAAGTTTATTTTCTAAAAGGGTTTAGAATGTTAATAAAGTAAATTGATGTTTCTCTGCACATACATACAGAATATCTATATCTAAGAAAATTTAAATTTGATTTTTATTTATTCTAGGTATGATTCTTGTCATTTCCTTAGAACAGTCAATCATGTCAAAGAAAATGTATCAAAATGGTCTCTAAGAAGTCAAAAGAATCACACTAATGTTGGACTTCTGATAGTTAGGCTTTATCTAAAATGTGAAATTCATATTGTAGAGTATTTTCCTTAGTGTTTTGAGGAAACTTACTAATTTTTGATACTGAAGTTGAATGCAGGGTGCTTAACCTCCAAGCCACACCCCCAACTCTTTTATTTTTGATTTTGACACAGGGTCCTGCTAAGTTGGTTAGGGCCTCACTAAGTTGCTGAGGCTGACCGCAAAATTGCTGGGATTACAGGCCTGCACCACCATGTCTGGCAGACTTACCAATTTTTATTAAAACATTTTAAGCTTAGTTTTTAGAGGAAATTCTACTTAATGCCAGTTTGTAATTGGCTTGTGAACTGTTGATAACAATTCTGAATTAGTGGGGTTTAAGTTAATAAGATTATAACACATTTTCATCTTGGCTAATTTATCACAGCTTTGAAATCATAAGTTGGTCTTCTGCTTATTCCAGCTAGATTTCCTTTGAAAATTTGAGTCACATAAAGACTTGTAAAATGGTTCACTGCACCTTGAACCTTAGTCAAAGAAGTGAAATTTATTGGCAGATTGTTGGTGTAATGTTTCCTCTTTTTGGGGTGACCTTTTCCTCATGATATGTGTCTTAACAAATCCATGTTAGAATAACCCCAACATACTTTTATCAAACATTTATTATGTGATTACTGATATGCCTTTAGATATTACATAGGTATGCTGGTGGGTGTTTTTTAAACTGGAAATTCATTTAGCTTGGTTTGAATTTTTGCTTCATTTGCAGTCTTTGGTCACATTGATAAAAATACGAGAATTTTTTTTTTTTTTTTTTTTTTTTTGCCTTGAAGGATAATAATGCCTTTTGAGGTGCTGAGGATTTTGACTGTGTGATATATGCAATGTATGTACATGTATGTACACACATGAGCACACACACATGTAATATTTATATGTTTCTCATATACTATATGCAAGCTTGTATTTCTATTTCTTTACTGTCTTAACTCCTGATCTAAAACAAATCTTATCTCCTAAGATTAATCGATGGGCTTTTAAAAAAATTCATGGGGGCTGGGGAAATGGCTCAGTTGGTAGAGTGCTTGCCTTGTAAGCACAAGGCCCTGGGTTCAATCCCCAGCACTAAAAAAAAAAAAAAAAAAAAAATTCTTTAGTATACTACAATGAATTATGCTTTATCAAGTTATTTAATTTGAAGTTTATAAAGCTGTAGAATCTTAACATTCATTAGTCTTTCCTTTCTGTCACCAAAGTTATTAGCTATAAATGAATTTTTGAGTAGAATTTTAAAATAAAAGAAAAATCTTTTCCTTTCCATACTTCGCTACTTTTTTTAGTTGAAGTGCTAACAAAAAAAATGATGAATTTTGAGCAGTTGTACTTTACCAGCTGTTTTAAAACAAATACAGCTCAAAATTAAAATGATTATTAATGTGTTTTGGAGGCAAGGGAGGTTCTGCTGTAATTTACACTTAAGGTCTGCTGCATATCTTAGCAGACATCTCAAATCATTTCCTTTCTTATGGTGGTACTTTGTATACTTTTAAAATAAAATGTGGGCTTGAGGTAAAAAAATGGTTAATATTCTTATAAATGCTAAGTGTGTTATGCAGGAATTTATTATGACTTTGTTATAAGTTATATATTCTCTTTCCTCTTGTGAACATGTAATAATTTTTATTTTGTGATTTTTGGCACAGGCTAGAGGTTTTAAAATACTACAGCAAATATGTGTTTTAAAAGTTACCTTTATGTAATTCACAAATATTCCAGGAAATTATTAAAATTATTTTTATACTTTATATTAAGAATTTTGGCATAATTTAAATGATAAGTCTTGATGTTACTATATTGCTAGATGTCTTTTCTTAGGACTAGTTTATGAGATAGGAATTGACTGTCCTACCACTGGAACCTTATTTTATAGATTGAAATTGGAGAAAACCATACCATTCATATTATTGGCCTCATTTATTTCTGCTGATTTGTTTTAGATCAGGAGTACAGATGTGGAATTACTATTTTGTAAATAATGCTGATAATTGATCATTAAAATAGCTTTTGGCAATTGAAGGCATTTCCTGTGAAGTAAAATAGTATGTATTTAATCATGCAGATCCTCAGTTTGTGGTCTGCCAGCTAAAGGTGAAGATATATTCCTCCAATTCAGGACCCACACGACGGGAAGACAAGTTCATGTACTTTGAGTTCCCTCAGCCATTGCCTGTGTGTGGTGACATCAAAGTAGAGTTCTTCCACAAACAGAACAAGATGCTAAAAAAGGTTTGCACTTTACTTTTTTGGGGGAAATTATCAAAATAGCCATACCTTTAAGAGTAACCCTGGATCTTTTACTTAAAGCTTTTAGTTAAGCAGAAGTCATTCTATAAAGGAAGATTAAAAGGTATATTTTATTTTATGAGGAACACTTAATGAACTATGGTTAGTTTTCTTCCATAGTTAGATCTATGGGTGCTCTACTTTTCTGTGGCATTAGTGGAACATCACAATAGTAAATAATTTTGTTAGAAGGAAAAGTCTGAATGACATTGTAACATGAATTTTTCTTGACTTGGTTTATACAAAGAAGTTTTGTAAAAGTGTTAGATTGTGCACATATCCCCCCATTCAGTCAGTTATAATCCTCTGTAAAAAGATGGTGAATTAACTGAAACAAAATTAGCATGGGACCATAGGTTTTAAAAATGCCAGACTTACAGACAGCAGTAAGATCTATTCTGTGGTCTTGTGTAATGACACAAACCACTTTTCCCCATTTTGGTTATGTTTCTTGAGAATTGGTTATTTTATATTTAGTCCCCAGATTTACTAAATGTTTATTTTTTAGCTAGGAGAGTAATAGTTATGAAGAGGAAGTAATAAGGAATGAAAAAATATGGTATTTAAATATGCAGGTTTAGAAAGTTAGTGAGGGTTGTACTTTACTGAGCTGTATTTAGAGAAGACAAGAACTCAATTATAAACTATCTTGGTTTAAATATTAAGTGTGAACATTAAAAGTGAGCCTAAGGTGCAAAATTTTTAGGTAGGAAGGGAAGAAAAGCTTTAATTTTGTATAATGTTTCTGCCTCATTAATCGTACTAGATATTTAAACATTACCAATTTTTAGACATGTCAGAAATAGGATTGATTTAGTTTTCTCAATTTTTAGGTTTTCTTTTGCAGGAAAATTAGAGGAAGTTTCATTTACTACAAAAATTTTTAACACTGTTCTGACTTATCAGAAATGTTATTTCCTTTATTCAGAATCCATATATCTAGGGGAAAAAAATCACTGAATATTAAAGTGATATTTTTCACCAGAAACATTTTCTACCCCCTTGTTTAAATAAATATTAAATATATCTCAGTAGCCTTGAAATAATATTTTTTGGGAATCCAGAAATTGTTAGCAGATGCTTCAAAATCAAGATAATTAGTAAGCATTGGGGTTTTGTGTGTGTGTGTGCTCGCATGTGTTTGTGTGTGTGTTTTCTCCTATACTTTATCTGACTCTGAAATACATATACACATAAAATTGTATATTGTGCTCTTAAAAATACATAATTGCTTTACTATTTTCCTGTAATTTCAGGAGGGTGTTAATTTTTTTTTTTTTTAACTTATTGATTCATTGAACACAAATGGAGTACAGCTATTGTTTCAAGGGTTGTACACAAAGTAGAGTCACACCATCTGTGCTTTCGTGCATGTACACAGGGCAATGGTATCTGTCACACACTCTGTTATTAATTTTACCCCCCACCCGAGGGTGTTAATTTTTATTTTAGATCTTCTGTGCTTGGCACTAACATAAAATCAGAGATTAAATATTTACATTTTTGTGTGTATCTTATATTACTTTACATTAGTTTTCAATTTTTCATGATTTTTCCTGTTTTATTTAAATGTCTGCTCTGATTTAAACAAGCAATTTTAGTATAATCAGTACACATAAGAAATTCATATTTTTAGAAATTTTAAATATTAGCTTATTTTCTTCTAAATAAAACATTATTACTCAGTGACCTTTCTAAAATACTTGTAATTAACAATTTTTAAAAAGAACTTGTCATGTATGAGATTGCCTTGCTAGGTATTATTAAAAGAATGAAATTTAAGAAATAAGAGTCTTAGCATATTCTTGGGGCAAAAACAAAATTTCAAGACAAAATAGAAGGTTTAAATGGCAGCATAAGGCATCAGATAAGATGTCACAAGGCTCTACTTCGTTAATTGTCAAATGACCACACAGACTTACTTTTATACTGGTAACCCTCCCAACCCCCACCACACACAATTTTATAATGAAAGTTTTCAGGCATACATTGTCATAAAAGAAAGTGGAGTCAATTAAATTTAAATTTTGCTGTAGAAGTAAAAATGTATTTGCCTTGCTTCATGAGGGAAGTACCTTGCAAGAACTTTTATTAAAAATATCTGAGATTTGTTTACATCTACAAATGCAGAAACTCAAAATATTTTTAACCCATTTTGTCTCATCATCCCAGAACTATATAATTATAATAGAATTATAATCAATTGATATTAATATATAATTTTGATATTGTGATTTCCAACTTATTTTAATGCATTTGTGTCAATTTTGAAATATTTGCAGAATTGAAAACTTGGAACTTAATGGGTTAAAGCTAGTATTGGACTAAAATGGAATATTTTACTTATAATTTTAAGACAAAAGTAAGTTATCTCTGATTTTAGGAGATTATATTTTTGGTCTAAAATTTGAAGAAAAGAAAAATTCTCATAAATGTGAATGGAACAGATAACCCACAGAATGTGTTTAACTTTATTTGAAATATCAAATGGTACACAGTTTAATTTGTTGACTTCTTGGGGGAAATGTTTTATAGGTGACATATATTTCTTTTAAAAAAATTAGTAATTTGTTTCTTTTATTTTTATAGGATAAAATGTTTCATTTTTGGGTAAATACGTTCTTCATACCAGGACCAGAGGAAACCTCAGAAAGAGTAGAAAATGGAAGTCTATGTGATCAAGAAATCGATAGTATTTGCAGTATAGAACGTGCAGATAATGACAAGGAATATCTAGTACTTACTTTAACAAAAAATGATCTTGACAAAGCAAATAAAGACAAGGCCAACCGATATTTTTCTCCAAATTTTAAGGTCAGTTAAAAGCATTGTGGGGTATTGGTTAAGACATGTCTTCCATGCATGCATCTGTGTGTGCACGCATATGTGTATTTCTATTTATAGAAAAGATTCTTCAGATTAAGAAAGGCTATGGTAAACATTCTGGAATGGTTGTTTGCCATTTTTCTTCTCTTTTTTTTTTTTTTCCTTTTAACATACCCTTTTTTTCTTTTATTATGTTTTTAAATAGTTTATAAGCACATTACTAGTAATTCTTGAGAGGGAGAGCTACATGTTTCATAAGAGAAAATAGATGTAGTATTAAATATCTTTGGATCTTAAAATTTCTGTGTTTAAAAGTTTCCTTTAGAATTCACAGGCTTTCATCTCCTTTTTTTCCTCTAAATTTGAATTTTTTTCAATAATTAGACTTTAAAATCTCTTTCTCTCTACTTTTATTGTTTTCTCTTTTAATATTACCGGAACTTTTATATTTGTGATTATAAATAAAAGCTATTTTAGTTATCAGTATACAGAATGTTATATTATGATAAGTGCTATGAAAAATAAAGGTAGGATAGAAAGTATCCTTGTCATTTTTTTTTTTTTTTTTTTTTTTTAACCCAGAATAGCTTGAGAATGCCTGATCAAGTGAATGACATTTAAGTAGAGGCCTAAATGAGATGAGTGAGTTATACAAATATCTGGGGAAAGAGGGCAGAGTAGTTCAGTGCAAAAGCCATGAGATAGGAATAAATGTTCAGTATATTTGAGTAACATTAGTCATTTTGACCAAAAGGAAGTGGGTGAGAAAACCAGTTCTGGGGTAGAGACATTATGTTTTTAGCATAAGAAAGATGTAATCTGAATTTTGTCTTAGGGTGGAGGCTAAGAGATCAGTTAAGAGGCTGTTAGCAGTGGTTTAAAACATTCAGGTTAGAGGTGGTTGCTTGGATGAGAATAGTGGCATTGAGGGGTAATGAGAAACTGTCAGATTGCGTATGTAGGGTATTTTAAAGGTAGAACTTAAAGGATTTACTGATTAAATGGATGTTGATTGTTGAAAGAGAATTGATAATGACTCTTGAATAAGTAGGGGATTAAGATCCCACATTCACGACCAGGTATGTGTCCTCTAACATGTTCCTTAGCTTTTCTGGGCCTTTGTTTCCTTTCTATTTAAAATGGAAATACCTAATATATTAGGGGTGTTTCAACAATTATTTTAGTTATGCATGTAAAGGCCATTGACCCACTGTTGAGGCCATTTGATGGTCTATGTTAATTTGCCTCTCCTCAATTTAGGTGAAGTTTTTAGGGCTGTGTATATCATTGCATCAGCATTTATGTTTGTATAATATGGTTAGTATCAGAAAATACATTGCATTTCAGACAGGTAGTAAGAGAAACATTTTTTCAGAATTCAGCTATTTGTAGCTGGGCGAGGTGGAGCACACCTGTAATCTCCGCAGTTCTAGAAGCTGAGTCAGGAAGATCTCAAGTTCAAAGCCAGCCTCAGCAACTGCGAGGCGGTAAGCAACTCAGTGAGACCCTATCTCTACATAAAATACAAAATAGGGCTGTGGCTCAGTGGTCGAGTGCCCCCTAGTAAGAATTCAGCCATTTGTGAATTGAATTTTGTGATTGAAAAATTACATTGTGTGAATGCTAGATGACCTTCAATCTGCATTTCTTTGTAGGATTATTTAGTTAATGCTTTATAAGCTTATGTTTCTTTAAAAATAGTACATTAAGATCCCAGCGTGTCTTTTCAATACTTAGCAGGAAAGAATATATAGGAACTATAAATAAAAAGAGGCTTATTTGAAAGGCAATTGCCCCTTAAAGATATGTTTGTTATAGTATTTTAAAATGAATGTATTAAAATACATGTCTTTACTAAGTAATTTAAGATTAGTCATAATTTTTCATCTTCTTTTTCTAGGTGAAGCTGTATTTTACAAAAACAGTAGAGGAGCCATCGAATCCAGAGGCTAGCAGTTCAACTTCTGTAACACCGGATGTTAGTGACAATGAACCTGATCATTATAGATATTCTGACACCACTGACTCTGATCCAGAGAATGAACCTTTTGATGAAGATCAGCATACACAAATCACAAAAGTCTGATTTTTTTTTTTTTTATCAAGAGAGATAAAAATACCATGAAAACAAACTTGAATAAACTGAAAATGGACCTTTCTTTTTTAATGGCAATAGGACATTGTGTCAGATTACCAGTAATAGGAACAATTCTCTTTTCCTGACCAATCTTGTTTTATCCTATACATCCACAGGGTTTTGACACTTGTTGTCCAGTTGAAAAAAAAAGGTTGTGTAGCTGTGTCATGTATATACCTTTTTGTGTCAAAAGGACATTTAAAATTCAATTAGGATAAATAAAGATGGCACTTTCCCATTTTATTCCAGTTTTATAAAAAGTGGAGACAGACTGATGTGTATATGTAGGAATTTTTCCTTTTGTGTTGTCACCAACCTAAGTGACTAAAGAGCTTTGTGAATTACAGGTTCACATCCTACCCCTTTGCACTTGTGGCAACAGATAAGTTCACAGTTGGCTAAGAGAAGTTTCTAAAGAGTTGTGCTACCTTCTAATGCATGTATTTGGGTTGGGGGAATGGAGGGAATGCTCAGAAAGGAATATATTTTATGCTGGACTCTGGACCATATACCATCTCCAGCTATTTACACGCACCTTTCTTTAGCATGCTATCATTATTAATCTGGACATTTGAGGAATTGGCCGCTGTCACTGCTTGTTGTTTGTGCATTTTTTTTTTTTTTTTTAAGCATATTGGTGCTAGAAAAGGCAGCTAGAAGGAGTGAATTTGTATTGGGGTACAGGAATGAACCTTCTGCAACATCTTAAGAATCCACAAATGAAGGGATATAAAAACCATGTGGGCATAGATAAAGAAACACAGCAACAATGACTTAACCATATAAATGTGGAGGCTATCAACAAAGAATGGGTTTGAAACATTATAAAAATTGACAATGATTTATTAAATGTTTTCTCAATTGTAATGACTGCTCCATCTCCTGTGTAATCAAGGCCAGTGCTAAAAGTCAGATGCTATTAGTACCTACATCAGTCAACCACTTACATTTACTTTTTAAGTTTTCAATCATATATCTGCTGTGGATGCTTCTATGTGCTGCCTGCAAACTTCTTTTTTCTCATTAAATATAAAATATTTTGTAATGCTGCACAGGAAATTTCAGATTCTACAGTAAGTGGGTTTTTTTTTCTTTAAAGATTTATGATGCACTTATTCAATCTAGTAGCTGTCAGCTGTTCCACCCTTTTGACCTTACACATTCTATTACAATGAGTTTTGCAGTTTTGCACATTTTTTAAATGTCATTAACTGTTAGGGAATTTTACTTGAATACTGAATACATATATGTGTATATTAAAAAAAGTGTTAAAAAGGAAATTAGAGTTGCAGTAAATTTTCAACACTGCACAAATAAGGCTTTTAATTTTTCAGTAGAAATTGTCCTACACATGCTTTACTGATTTGCTATTGAATAGTTTTTTTTAATGTGCAGTGTTAAGTCATAGTGTTAGAGTTGGGACTAGGGCTTCAATTTCACTTCTTAAACATCATCACATATTTGATATGCCCAGACTGCATATGATTTTTAGCAGAATACAACTACTATTGTAAGGCTAATGTGAAGATAAAAAGGATTTTTCCCCCAGAAATTTGGTGTCTTTCAAATTATACCTTGACTTTGACATTTGAATACCTAGCCATTATATTTCTTAATGGTGTAGAATCCTGTTTTCAATAACTTATTGGTGCTGAAATTGTTCACTAGCTGTGGTCTGACTAGTTATAATTTACAAGTACAGATTGCATAGGACCTACTAGAGCAGCATTTATAGAATTTAATGGTAAATAGATTAGGCAGAACTTCATCTAAAATTTTCTTGGTAAATAATGACATTTTCCATACCTCATCAATTTCACTCAACAAATAAAATTTTTAAATTTTTAACAAAGCTCCTAGGATTTACACATTTGTAATTAAACACTGATTATATAGAGTATTGATGACTCATGAGTTAAATTGGTAAAGCTTGAGACTATTCCTAAGATCTCACCATTAAAATTTATGATACCTTGTGTTTCATAAAAGCTGAAAATAATTGACTAAAATGAAAATTGCTATTCCTGTTTTGAAATTAGTTATTAATATTGTTCTTTATTATAGTTTTGGGCACAACTTATTAAAACACAACTTGTATTGTTCCAATATGTAACATGGAAGGCCATAATAATGATATTATAATGGGCTTTTGCACTGTTATTATTTTTCCTTTGGAATGTGAAGGTCTGAATGAGGGTTTTGATTTTGAATGTTTCAGTGTTTTTGAGAAGCCTTGCTTACATTTTATGGTGTAGTCATTGGAAATGGAAAAATGGCATTATATATATTATATATATATAAATATATATTATACATACTCTCCTTCCTTTATTTCAGTTACCATACCCCTAGAATTTGACAAGAATTGTTATGACTGAAAGGTTTTTGAGTCCTAATTAAAACTTTATTTATGACAGTATTCATAATTAACCTGAAATACATTCTGTAGGTAATCTCTCACAAGTTTCTGGAATGTTTTCTTAGACTTTTTGGATGTGCAGCAGCTTACATGTCTGAAGTTACTTGAAGACATCACTTAAGAAAGCTTAAATTTGGCCCTGTACCATCCCAAGTCCTCTGTAACTCCTCTTGGACATTTTTGCCGTAATTATGAAAGGGTAGTTGAATAAACAGCATCACCATTCTTTGCTGTGGCACAGGTTATAAACATAAGTGGAGTTTACCGGCAGCATCAAATGTTTCAGCTTTAAAAAATATGAGTAGGGTACAAATTACATGTTTAGTTATAGAAAATTTGTGCAATATGTTCATAACGATGGCTGTGGTTGCCACAAAGTGCCTCGTTTACCTTTAAATACTGTTAATGTGTCATGCATGCAGATGGAAGGGGTGGAACTGTGCACTAAAGTGGGGGCTTTAACTATAGTATTTGGCAGAGTTGCCTTCTACCTGCCAGTTCAGAAGTTCAATCTGTTTTCATATAGAATATATATACTAAAAAATTTCAGTCTGTTAAACAGCCTTACTCTGATTCAGCCTCTTCAGATACTCTTGTGCTGTGCAGCAGTGGCTCTGTGTGTAAATGCTATGCACTGAGGATACACAAAAAAAAAAAAAAAAAAAAAATGTGTACAGGATAATGCCTCATACCAATCAGATGTCCATTTGTTACTGTGTTTGTTAACAACCCTTTATCTCTTAGTGTTATAAACTCCACTTAAAACTGATTAAAGTCTCATTCTTGTCATTGTGTGGGTGTTTTATTAAATGAGAGTATAATTTCAATTGCTTAAATCCATTGAAATTTTAAATAATGGGCAGCCAAATATTAAGAAGTTTACTGTAATTTTTTTTCTGCTGTCCTTCAAAACCTACTATTTATTATAAAAGAATAGCCTTTGTCAGTTTGAGAGTAGAGTGTATGTCTACTCGTGGCTTTTCTTTATAATTCTGTACTCTGCCATCAACATAGGGGAAGCATCATCTACTCAGTGTGACTTGTGCCATATAAAAATTGATATTCCAGAATAGTCTAAAGGACTTGTGTACTTGAATTTAATATTGTTATTTGTTTATATTCTTGAAAGCTTAAAGACTAAGGTATATCTTTTCAACAAAACATAAGGTATAGCTTATGTTTTGTATAGCTTGTACAAATGTTTTGAAAGTAAAGCAGACCACTAATGTAACAGTGGAATTTAATGTTATTTCAAGTTTTACATGTTCTCCATGTGACTTTCTAAAAGTAATTGTGAATGATGTGTGATAATGTAAAGAAGTATGAAGGCATGTGTGTATTCACACTTTTTTTATAGGAATTCTAATTACTATGGATGAAAACAATATGGGAGTCAAGTATTTTGATTTATAAGAAGATATTTTGGTGATGTTTGAAAAATAGAGTTTACTGGCATTTTGATATTATATCCTCACTATGCTGTAATTTGAGCTAGCTTGGTTCAAGTGAATGCCATCACCATTTCCATTGAGCACTTAAAAATCACCAGTGTTTAACATGCAGGCTTCCAAAAAATCAAGACCCTTACATTTAATTTACTGTTAACATGAAACTCTCTTGGTTCGAGTTTAGTCTTAAAGTGGCTTAACATGTAACTTTTAATTAACAGTTGCTAGTGTAGAGAGAAATATTTTTGAAGGGAGCAGTTAATACTCAGTCCAAACTGGTGAAGGAACAGTACCCAAAAACTAGTAAATAAGGTAATGGAGAAAAACTTCAAGATGAGAGAGACTGATTTTCCTAGAGAATTTTATCACGATAGGAAGACTGGTGATAAGGTAAAGCTGCTTTAATCTAGCTTTTTTTTTTTTTTTTTTTTTTTCCTCCAGTACTGGGAATTGAACCCAGGGGTGCATTACCACTGAGCTACATTCCTAGCCTGTTTTATTTATTCTTTTGAGAGAGGACCTCACCAATTTGCTGAGAGTGACCTCAAACTTTCGATCTTTTAGCCAGTCACCTGAGTCACCTGTATTATAAGCATGTGCCACTGTACCTAGCCTGTTTTTCCATCTTTCAAGGGATCCTTTAAGTGTCAGAATGTAGGTAGCCACTGTGGCAAACTGATGTTGGTTGGTAGCTTTAAATGTTTGTAATGTGAAGAAAGGAAAGGACAGAATAGTTTCACTGGTAGTACTCTGGTTCTTAAATTGGCTATTTTTAGAATACTTTCCCAGCATAACAACAAAATAATCATAATCCCACCACCTGGAGACATAGCCATTATTAATACTTCAGTGACTATACAATCATTTTTTCTGTATATTCAGGTATATATTTTCTTTAAAAATGGAATTTATACTGTGCATATTCTCAAAGCCTTTTAACTTTTGTGTTTCCATCGTGAAATTGTAGAATGTCCCATTGCCTCAGAAAATTAACAGTGATTTGATTACTTTCTAATGCTACAGAAGCAGATTTTGTGAGGTTACTGAGGGTCCTTTCCAATTCAGTGGGTTAAACATGAATGTTTAAATATTGTTGGCATTAAATACATGTCTAAGTAAAAGTTACATTTATTTAGCATAGACAAGCTGAACTTTAAGAGCCATTTTAAACGAAGGAGAATGTGTGAAACTGTTAATTTCATCACCTTTCTATTCCTCTTTTAGATTGGAAAAAAAATTAACTTTGTTTTTTGTAGTTCCCAAATAGCTGCTCAATTTGGAGCAAATTAATTTAATCATCCCGCCCTACCCCACAAGTAAAACTGCTTTTATCACTGGTTTAGGCATTCAGTTGTCTTCAGATCTGTGCTTATGTGACTTACATCACATCAAAAAACTTGAAATTTCATGCATACTTAACCCTTTAGCTCTGAAACCATGTTTAGTACTAAGGTGGGTTTAGAACATATAATTCTTTCTGACAATTATTTGAGAATTTTGGTGAAAAAACATTCAACTGAGGGCAGTGTATAACTTACAAACCAATGTATTGATACTTTAAAAACCTTTTTACATATATGAGTAAAGTTAACTGCCATCTTTGAGCATTACCACATTTAAAATAAAGCTGCCTATTTTTAAATGAAGTGTTTAACAAGGATTTATATTTCTCATTTTTTAAGATTAAAAATAATTTATATTTTCTCTGTTGCATGTGGATTCTTATAATGTAGAGATTTGTTTGTGTGAAATGGAGTAAGGCTTGTAGTCATGGCTCTAGTGATTCAGTTTGCCAAATTTGTTTAGTGAAATTCTTAATGTTTAGGTGTGATTTTGTGTAGCTATCACTGGCTATTATTTATATGCGCCTTTAGGATTTTCTGCCTATTCTGTAGAGTTGTCCAAACAGTATCCCACATTTGCAAATGTCCTTTTGACATCTAATTTCTGTTTCTATTAAATTGCCCTTATGCCCTAATGAGCAGTTTGTGAGTGTGTGCATGTGTATGTTTGTGGATGTGTGTATGAATGAATTAGATTTTCAAGAATGCTAAACTCCAAGTTTAAAGATAAAAAAGTTTGGTTCAGATAAACATTTCTCAGTGGAATTTCACAGTTCATTGTAATGAAAATGTTAATCATAGATGACCTTTGACATACAGTAACCAATCTTGAATATAAATGGACTTGTTAGTAGCATCTTGATATATGCATTAATGAGTTATTTTAAAACTTGTGCGTTAAACCAAAGTTGGTGTTTTGAAAATGTTTATATTGAGTTCCATTTGGCTACTGATGGACATAAGAATAGAAATGCCTTCCTATGGAGAGTATTTTTCCTTTAAAAATTAAAAAGGTTAATTATTTTGACTATATGTTTTTTAGCTTTTTATTCTTTCAAACACTTATTTATCAAGTACCTGCTATATATAACAGGTATTTGGAATATATTAGTAAGCAAAACAAACACACCTTGTCCTTGCCCTGGATGAGTTTACACTCCAGTAGAGGAAACAGACTTTACTGAAATGATATGCTGTGAGATACCAGATGCATATGATACAGTGATGATCATCAAACATTCCATACACTCCCTAGATTTCTACCCCTTGGAATTAAATGGGGTGCATGAAACTAGTTCATTCCAATGAAATACCAATGAAGTAAAGGCATGAAAATAATCCCCTGTACCATCCAGTTTTTCTCTTTGCCTACTGCAGTGAACAAGGGATTTGACACGTTCTAGATGGTACAGCTAGCTGAGAGCCTGAGTCTTGAGTCACTATATGGATCAGAATTGTTCAAATCTCCTCACCCACACTGAACTTGTATGACAAGCACAAGCAAGAAACTTAAAATTAGTTTACACATACTTTGGGATAACTTGTTTCTACAGCAAAGTTTATGACATTCTGACTGAAGTAGTGCTTTGGGAAGCTCAGGGAAAGTTTTCATCAACAGAGGGAGTTAAGAATGAAGCAAAATGAAAAATAACATCTTTAAAACAACCTGATGCTATAAACTAAATTGCAATACTTCCAAAAGTTATTGAATGATAGTTCCTGGAATAGGTTACTGAAGCATTGTTCTAGGTACTTTGGTATACAAGTGCATGAACAGCAGATCCCTTCCCTTGTGGAGCTTCTGTTCTAGCAAGAAAAAATGGTAACAATAAGTGTACCACATGTCAGGTAATAGATACAATGGGGGAAATGTGGTCATCCAAGGGAGATCAGGATTGCAGAGTAGAGAGACTGCAGTATTGAATAGGGCAATCCAGGATAGGCCTCACTAGAAGGGTGAAGTTTGAATAGACTCCTCAAACATTGGCAACAGTGGCATTAGAATTTTCTTTGACCCTTTCAACCAACAAGATGCACCCAGAATCCTCTAAAATTTTATTCTAATCTTGCACAACTCTTCATTAATTTCTGGGTTTCAAAATTATTAATAATATGTGGGGGAGAATTTTTAAGACTAATACCCTAAATAGCCACAATGTTCTAAACCACTTTGTTTTCTAAATTGGTTTGGTAAAGCCTGTGCAAACACTCTTCCTCTTGATTCTCAGAGTTGAGTTCAATTTTTAGTTTTGTGTGTGTCTGTGTGTGCATTTTGAAAATACTACTTTGAGAAGTTAAAATTCTATTATGACAAACATTTCTGTAAGGCTGAAAGGAAATGTCATTTATGATTTACTTATAGGAAATAAGTTATAAATTTTGAGTTAAGAAAACAGGTGAGGTTTATAGCCTAATGTTATATATTTTAATTCTTAACACAAAACCAAAAATATGGAAAATTAACCAGTATCCACTTTGCAAAAGAATGGTTTTTTGTTTATTTTTCACAAAAAGGGAATTCCTCTCTCCCAACCTCAAGGATCCAAGAACTTTTTTTAACTTTATGGAAATTTGCAACTATTTATTCATCAGAACATTATTAACTTTTTGCTAGTGATCAATTTGTTCTGAAGTCAGATGTATACAATTGGCTGAACTCTTGAAAGAAATTGTTGACTATTAGCTTTCTCTCTTAATTCTAATTTAAAAATAGATTTTAAGCAATTTAAAAGATGGGGAATTTTTTTTTTTTTTTAACCTTTCCCTTTGTTTTTTTAAAGGTAGCAGAATGGATTTCCCTAATGTAAGAACAATCAGCATATAAATTTAGAAAAAAATTTTATGTATCCTTAGATCTCTGCTGGAGGGTTAAAATTTACATAGAATGTCTCCTCAACCTGTATCATTGGATTTCTAGAGTTTATTCCAATAGTATTTTGAGTTGCTCTTTTAAACATCCATAGATAGGCCCCAAGCCTAATTTTCAAGGAAGTAAAGTAGTACTTTTACTGTAGTATTTACTCTTTTGGAAAAACCTGAAAATGGAACAAATTTTAGTAATATATTTCTATTTAATCATATACACGGTTCAGCTGGTACAGTGGCACACACTGGTAATCCCAGTGACTTTGGAGACTGAGGCAAGAGAATTCAAAATTCAAGGTCAGATTCAGCAACTTAGTGAGACCTGTCTCAAAATTAAAAAGGCCTGGGGATGTAGCCCAGTGGTAGAACATCCCTGGGTTCATGATAATGATGATAATAATTTCAATGTGATTCATAGATATCATGAAACAGAAGTTCAATCTGTAAAAAATATTGTGTGCCAAATCTCTAATAAAACTTAGAAAGCTCAAGTAGTTCAATTAGATATTAGAACACTCTGATACATGGTTGAACTATCTGCAAATAAGTCATATTTACACTTTCTTTTACAACTATGATCAAGTTTTTGAAATTAGATCTCCCCATTTTTTAATCCCTAGTACCTGTAAGGAAGACAAGTATATTTAAGTTCCCCAAATGGCATATGAAAATTACTTAAATTTTTAGTTTAATATTTTCACAAAAGTGTTATTGGCAGGAAAGGACAAGATTTTTATTTGGTTATCTTTAACAAGGGAACCACAAGTGATTCTTTAAATAATTATCTAATAGCTTATTTACTATGTGTAGCTATCATAAATCATGAATTATGCAAAGGCTTCTTATGCTTAGTAGTATTGTATTTTAAATGAATTTTCAAAAGGAAAATAACATTTCTGTAGAAATCCAATAAAGATTATTATTTACTAAGGCAAAATCTTGGCTAGGAGGCGTGTAAAAGTCTCAAGCAACTTGAATCTTGCTCCAAAAAGTTAAACACAGTTCTACATCAGAAGACTTGAGTCACAGGAATGATGTGAGGTCAACTCACTGCCTATCTGCTAAAATAAAGGGGCAGAGAGAGCAAAAAAGTGGAAGCAGGAGGAAAAGTTCCTGGAGAGCTCAAACTACCTTTTTATTCTTGGAGGACTGCTAGAGTGATAGGAAAATTATAAATAATTGTTTCATGATTTTGTATGGAGTATATACACAGTATCACCCTTTATGATTTTATCTCATAAAGAAAATTTAAGGTGCTTAAATTCACAACTAGGAAGTAGAGAAGTAGAACTGAACCTAGGACAGTCTATTAGTCCTACAGTACTACCCATGCTCTCTCTTAAGCAGAATCAAATTTTAAAAAGCACACAAAAAAGAAGCCAGGAATCTACAGGTCATGGAGTCATGTGAATACTCTTTATTACCGACAGAAGAAAAGCAAACTTTAGTGAAAGGTATAAACCTTACAAAGTGAACATCGAAGATAAGAAACATTTAAATATTGTTCATGCTATAAAAAATATTCAAATTGCGAAGTTCTTGTAAGATGGGAGAATATTATCACATATTATTCTCTCAAGACTTAGAATTGAGAACTCTTTGATTTGTGAGTTTGGCGTGAAGACCTCTTAACAAGCTTGTACTTTATTTTTGCTTGAACTGGAATATCCAGACTGTTTAAAATTATTGATTTTCAGTTTAGCAGGCTTACCAGCCATCCAACTAGTCTATTGGAATTATGATAGTGCAGAAGTCAGAAAAATCATACATTTTAAACAGAGGGAGGAGCAGGTGCAACGACTTGATTTTGAAACAAATGTGGCAATTTAGGAAACTGGGAAGAGAAAGGCTAGAGTAGAGTAATGATGTGAGACTGGTGAAAGATAAATTTTGGGGAAGTAAGCAGAGAAACAAATGGTTTCCACTAAGGCAGAATAAAACTACTAAAACTTATCTCTCCTGCTAATGACAACTAAAGACAAAAATGTACCAAAAGTAACTGAGAATTTGAAAAACAAAAAACAAAAGTAGATAAATTGTGTGGAGGATTAAAAAAAAAAAAAACAAAAACCAACCCTACCTATATAGGGACATTTGCTGGGGTTTTGTTGTTTGTTTGCTTGCTTCTTTAATTTAATTTTTTTTTTATTTTTACAGATTGCATTTTGATTCATTGTATACAAATGGCATACAACTTTTTGTTTCTATGGTTGTGCATGATGTGGATTCATACCATTCATGTAATCATACATGTACTTTTTTTTTTTTTTTTTGCCTTTACTCTTTGTTGTTTTTTGTTTTGTTTTGTTTTTTCTTTTTCCTCTTAAGATGAGCCCCACTTGCGGAACTGCATGGTGGTAGTATCATGAGCAGCTAAAAAAGAAATACAGGTTTCAGGCCAGAAGAGCCAGGGGCCATAGGGCATGGCAGATGTGGGTGGGGTATTGGGAAAATCCTGATGAGAAGTGAGCTGGAAAAGGGGATTCTCTCATTCTGTGTCTGAAAGCAAGTTTTTCCACAAGTTCTAGGTTCACCCCTGAGCTGGCATGCACAGGACAGACTCAAAGGAGCATACCAAAGTCTTCAGAGATGAAACAGATTGGAATTTCCACCCACAGAAGGTGAGACAGAACTTGCAATCTGAGCCTAATGGTTGATTGCCTGTATCAATTAATCAACATTTTTCAGAAAATTCTAACAGACCCCAGAGTTTATACAACTCAGTATCCAACATTACTTAAATAGGAAGAACCAGGAAAATGTGACCAATTCCCAAGGAAAAAGATAATCAAGAACATGCCAACTGCAGGATAACCCAGATGTTGGAATTACCAGATGTAAAGATAGCTATTATAATTATACCCTATGAGATAAAAATACACTTGAAATGAATGGAAAGATAGATGTTCTCAGCAGAGAAACAAAAACCTCATCAAAATTTTACAAGTAGAAATTGGAATATCTGAAATAATAAAAAGAACACATTAAATGGGCAATAGAAGAATAGAAATGCCAAAAAGAAGGAACATTACACTAGAAGACAACTGGATAAATATCTAGTTTTAATTATGGCTTTAGAGTCTTAAAGGTGGATGAGGCTTTGAAAAGAAAATGTATCTGACTGTAATTAGCTACAGGGAGCCTTACTAATATACTAATTCAAGTGCTTTTATATGGCTCCCACAGATACATATGAAGTTCTTGCTGTTTATCAATTACATTGAGTAAGGAATTAGTATTATTGCAGGTCCAACCATAATGATTATGAGAATTTTCTGTTATAGTGTTATATAGGATTAAAATGTTAAAACATGTTTTGAAACCTCTGTGGATTACAAATGTCCAAGTTTTCTGATTGGGTCCATTAAGTTGTATACCTCCAGTAAAAACAATTGGAAACATAGCAAAGTCATCATTAGATAATTGTCAAGTTCATCTCAGTCAGTGCCTAGTAATTGCTCATATTAACTCTTTGGTGCAGTATTTGCAATAGGACCTTTTTCCACGTGATGTTTTTTATAGAAATGTCATACATGTTTTTCAACAACAATGAATAGAAAAAAAAAGCAATGTTTAATATTGCTTGTATTGAGAAATCTGTTAAAGGAAGCAATTTGTTAAAGGAAACAGTGAGTTTGGAGAAAAATCTAGCTGGTATTACATTTGCAGAAACAGCTTCCTGATGGAGGAGACCTTCAAGGATTTGGAATACCTCCCACTGTTATATTAGAACCATATCATTCTTGAAAGGTAGTAAAAATTCTTGTAATGGCAATGACAATTCTTGGTTTAAAAGTTTAACAACTATTGCATTTAATTCTCATAATGTAGGAAGTACAATTCTATACAACCTACACATGAGGAGCTGAAGAGCAGAAAACTCAAGGCTGTTGAACATAGCAGACCTAGTAAGTGGCAGAGCCAGGACTTAAATCCAGAAGTTACAGTTTGGGTGGTGAATATCCCCACAGGCCAGTATGTTGAATACTTGATACCCAGCCTGAGGTGTTATTGGGAGGTGGTGGAACTTGGAAAGGTAGGGCCTAGTGGAGAAAAGGTGTTAGGGGTGTTCTTTCAAAGGGACCCCTTTCTCTGCTTCCCAGCTGCAATGAGGTGAAAAGGTCTTTTCTACCATGTGTTCCTGTCATGATGCCCTGCTTCACCATAGGCCCAAAACAACAGTGTCAACTGACCTTAGACTAAAACCTCTAACAAAGGTGAGCCAAAGTAAACCTGTCCTTTGAAATTTAGTATCTCAGGTATTTTGTCACAGTGATGGAAAGCTAATATGCCAGGTCAAGTTGATTGCCAAGCCTGGGCCATTAACTACTGTTATATATAATTTCCATAAAAATTGAGACCTTTCATTTTCTTTTAAGAGTGTAATCTTTAAATTGACATAAGTAGAACAGTGGTATAAACAGAAGGTCTCAAGGTTTGGGTCTCAGGACTCCTTTTACCCTTTTGAATTTTATTGAAAACCTCAAAGAGCTTTTGTTATATTTACCATATTTGATATGGAAACAGACATTGTTATCTGATAGTTGTTAATTTAAAAATAACAATAAAACTCATTACATGTTAGCATGTAATGTATTTTAATAAAAATTACTTTTTTAAAACAAAAATTTTAGTGATGAGAATTTTAAAAATCATGTCTTTTGAATACTTGAAAACCACTGAATTTTCATAGGTTTCTATATTTGATATGAAACACTGTTTTATTGGCAATATATGAAGAAAATATGACCTCAAACAAATATGTAGTTAGAAAGGAAAGATATTTTTAAAGCCTTTTCAGGTAATTGTAGATATACAAATTAGAACAAATTTTTAAAAAATCAATTGCTGGGTGCTGTGGTGCATACCTGTAATCCCAGTAGCTTGGGAAACTGAGGCAGGAGGATCTGAAGTTCAAAGTTGGTCTCAGCAATATAGTGAGGCACTAAGCAACTCAGCAAGATCCTGTCTCTAAATAAAATACAAAAAAGGGCCTGAGGATGTGGCTCAGTGGTTGAGGGCTCCTGTGTTTAATCCCTGATTAATCACTTTAAGATATATGGAACCCCACCCCCACGTGTCAACTGTTTCAAAATTAAATTGGACACTTCTAAATATCTCAAAGGTCAAGGAAGAAATCACAAGAAAAGTAAATAAAAAGTGCTCTGAACTAAGTGATAATAAAAGCTTAAAATATCAGGATCTCTGTGACAAAACAGTTCTCAGGTGAACATTTATAACAAAGTACTTGTATCTGAAAGAAGCAAGAATAACCATCAAATTATTTTCAAATTATGTTGTAGGAAGGCAAAAATAAGAGCAGGAACAGAAATATATGAAATAGAAGAAATAATACAGCTAGAATTTAATGAAAATCAAGTCTCATCAAGAAAAAAGCAAGAATACAAAAATTAATATCAATGGAAAGGGAGCTTTGGAAATAACCCTAAAGATACTAAAAGTATATTAAAATAATATTACAATTGCTTGCCAACATATGTGATAACTTGCGTAACATTAGAGAAGGATCTGTGTGCTGCTAAGACAGTGTATTCAATCGTTGGTGGATAAAATATTCTCTATGTGTCTGTGAACTCTAAGTTATTGATTGTATATTTTACTTCTATAATTTCTTTATTTAGTTTTTGTGTGGAGGATCTATCCAGGGGTGACAGAGTATTATTGTGTCATCGTCTATTCAATTCTTGAGAAGGGTTTGCTTGATGTAAGAGGATGTTCCATTGTATGGGGCATAAATATTTACAATTGCTATGTCTTATTGATGTATAATTCCCTTACGCAGTATGAAATGTACTTTTTTGTCCCTTCTGATTAACTTTGGTTCAAAGTCCACTTTATCTGATATGAGGATAGAAACCCCTGCTTGTTTATGCAATCCATGTGAGTGACATGTTTTTTCCCCATCCTTTCGCCTTCTGTCTGTGAATGTCTTTGCTTATGAGGTGAGTCTCTTGGGACAGCATATTTTTGGGTCTTGTTTTTAATCCAGTCTGCCAGTCTGTGTCTTTTGATTGATGAACTTAGGCCATTACTGCTCAAGGTTATTATTGAGATATGATTTGCAGTCATTTTGGTTTATTTCTAATTTTTAATTTGAATTACTT
>JAJEJO010000557.1:142182-159979 GCA_020662805.1 Glaucomys volans | reverse complement strand
TAGCCCTATTTTGTATTTTATTTAGAGACAGGGTCTCACTGAGTTGCTTAGGGCCTCGCTAAGTTGCTGAGGCTGACTTTGAACTCGAGATCCTCCTGCCTCAGCCTCTCAAGTGCTGGGATTACAGATGTGCGCCACCTCGCCCAGCGGGTATAGGATTCTTTATTGGCTTCCATTTTCTTTCAGAGCTTGGTATATGTTATTCCAGGACCACATAGCTTTGAGGGTCTGTGTTGAGAAATCAGCTGAGATCCAAATTAGTTTCCCCCTGTACTTAATCTGATATTTTTCTCTCACAGCCTTTAAAATTCTATCCTTGTTCTGTTTGTTAGGCATTTTCATAAAAATGTGCCTTGGTGTGGGTCTGTTATAATTTTGTACATTTGAGGTCTATCAAGCCTCTAGTGTTTGATTTTCCATTTCATTCTTTAGGTTTGGGAAGTTTTCTGACATTATTTCATTGAAAAGATTGTGCATTACTTTGATTTATATCTCCATGCCTTCATCTATCCCATTAAACCTTAAATTTGGTATTTATGTTATCCCATAGTTTTTGAAGTTCTGTTCATGGTTTCTTAACATCATCTCTCTGTGGTCAACTCTATTTTCAAGATTATATATTTTGTCTTCATTGCCTAAAACTCTGTCTTCCAAGTGGTCTAGTCTATTGGTGATGTTTTCCTCTGAATTTTTAATTTGGTTTATTGTTTCCTTCATTTTGAGGATTTCTGCTTGTATTCTTTGAGAATCTCTGCCTTTTTATTGAAGTGATCTTTTACTTCTTGTATTTTCTCTCTGATTTCATTTCTTATACTGTCCTTTACTTCACAGATCAGTTTAATGATGTACATTCTAAAGTTCTCTGACATTTCTTCCACTGTGGTATTGATGGATTCTGTTACTGGAGTATCTTGGTCTGTTTGGGGCAATTTGTCCCCTTGCTTTTTCATGTTGTTTATGTGTTTACCCATCTAGGCAGCAGAGTTTCTAACCTGTAGATAGATAATTGTGACCTTATAATGTCCCTGAGTTCTTAAGTACCTCACCATTTATGGGAGATAAATAATAACAACAATTAATACAAGCAATATACAGCATTAAACCACATAGTTTCTACTATGATGTCTATAATGTTAATTATCACAATAATCAGAAATGATATGATCAATTATTGCTGACAATAAAAAATAGCAGGTTTTCTAAAGGGCTTATAATTTCAAATTGTGGACAGTTTTTTGTGAACTAGAATGTTGGATTAGCATATTTTAGTTTTTTTTTTGTATTCTTTTATTTTTTTAAATTTTTTACTTTATATACAAAAAACCTAATCCATGGAAAAAAACAGCCTTCAAAAATGCTAGAAATGAGCAAAAAATATAAGTATGTATACATGCCCATGTACCATAAGGTCACAATTAAACAGAGAAAAAGAAGAAAAACAAAAAAGATCTTGATGAAAATTTAAGGAATTCTTTCCATCAGAGTTCAAAAGATTCTCAGCTTCTCTTCTCAGCAGTTTTAGGTGGGGTTGTCTGGAACATGATGCTCTACCCTCTGAAATGCTGGAATGAGAGAGGTAATCCCATAGGAGGAATTTCTGGAGGCAGGGTTTAGGCTTAGGTGGATTTCAGGCTATTCACTGAATGCCAATTGCTCTGGAGATTTTAAATCAGCACACCTTCAGCAGGCAGTACTTGCTGGACTATGCTGGAAGACTACCCCAGGGATTCCCTGGGTTCCACTCATGTGGTGGGGGACCCAACTCTTAGTCCACTTTGTCACCTTTGGATCCCATGTTTCCTGGTCTTGGGTTCAGTCTCCATACAATCTCTCCAGCCCATGCTCTTCTGAGTTTCTGGCCAGATGCATCTTTCCTAGCAGGTCCTGCAAGAGGTTGGATTGGAGGAGGAGGTTAGAGTCAGGTGGGTTTCCTCAACCAGTTGTCCCCTGATTTTAGTGTAAGGGTAATACTGGCTTCATAGAATGAATTTGGAAGTATTCCTTCCTTTTCTATTTTATGGAATATTTTGAGGAGCATTGACATTAGTTCTTCTTTAAAGATCTGGTAGAATTCAGTTGAGAATCCATCTGGTTCATCTTTTTTTCATTAGAAGAACTTTTATTATTGCTTCTATGTCATTGCTAATTATTCAACTATTTAGATTTCTTATATAATCTTGATTCACTTTTGGCAGGCGATATAGGTCATATAGGTTTAGAAATGTATTCATTTCTTCTAGTTTTTTCAGTTTTTTTGGAGTATAAATTTTCAAAATAGTCCCTAATGATCCTCTGGATGTCTGTGATGTCTGTGGTGATTTATCCTTTTTCATTAATAATTTTTATTAATTTGGGTCTTCTCTCTTTTTTCTTTGGTTAGTTTGGTTAAGGGTTTATCAGTCTTTTCAAAGAATGACTTTCATTTCATTGATCCTTTGTATTTTTTAAATTCTCAATTTCATTGATTTCAGCTGTGATCTTAATTATCTTTCCTTCTGCTGCTTTTGGAATTGATTTGTTTTTGTTTTTCAAGGGCCTTGAGATGCATTATTGGGTTATTTATTTTGGATCTTTATGATTTTCTTACGTAAGAACTCATATCTATACATTTTTCTTTTAGAATCACCTTCTGAGTGTCCCAGAGAAGCTGGTATATTGTATCACTATTTCATTTGATTCTATGAAGTTTTAAATTTCTCCCGATTTCTTCTATCACCCAGGCATGATTCAAAAGTGTATTGTTCAATCAGCTGGGCATGGTGGCTCATGCCTGTAATCCCAGTGACTTGGGAGACTGAGGCTGGAGGATTGTAAGTTTGAGGTCAGTCTCAGCAACTTAGTTAGATCTCATCTCAAAATAAAAAATTAAAATGACTGGGAATGTGGTTAGTGGTTAAGAATGCCTGGGTTCACCCAGTATCAAAAAAAGTATATTATTTAATCTCCATTTTTTCAATTTGTTCATATAGTTTCTGTAGGATTTTTCAATGTTAATTTCCAATTTCATTCCATTATGATTAGATAAGATGCAAGGAATTATATCTATATCTATCTATCTATCTATCTATCTATCTATATACACATATATATATATATATATATGTATTTTTTTTATTTTCTGAGAGTTTCTTTGTGGCCTAAAATATGGTCTCTCTTGGAGAAGATTTCATAAACAGCTGAGAAATGACTTGATTTTGCTGTTGTTGGATAAAAATTCTATAGATGTCTGTTAAGTCAATTTGATTTATAGTACATATTTTTTAGATCCAAAGAGTCTATGGATGATCTATCTACTGGTGAGAAAGTTATGTTGAAATCACCCAGTATTATTGTACTGGAGTCTATGTGTCTAGTGTATGTTTTATGGTATAAATATTTACTATCATTATATCTTCTTTCTTGATTGTTCCCATTGCCAGTGTGAAATGATCTTCTTTTTCCTCTTTTGATTAATATTGGCTTGGCATTTACTTGCTGACTATGGAATAGCTACTCCTTCTTGTTTTCAGGCTCCACTTGCATGGTGTATTAATTTCCATAGTTTCACTTTCAACCTGTGGCTGTCTTTGCCTGTTAGGTGAGTCTTTTGCAACAACATATAGTTGGATCTTGTTTTTTAATCCATTCTGTCATTTAATTTGAGAGCTGATACCATTTACATTCAATATTGTCATAAAAAGTTGTTATTAATTCCTGCTATTTTGATTTATTTCCAATGCTTAATTTAGACTTGTTTCTCATTTGCTTAGTTACTGTTCAAATGAGATTTATTCATTTGTGAGTTCTGGGGTTTGTTTTTGATGTCTTATGTGTGAAGTATTTAAGTATTTTCTGTAGTGCTAGCTTAATAGTTATGAATTCTTTTAGTTTCTGCTTATCTTGGAAGGTTTTTATTTCAATTTCAATTTTGAAGGATAGTTTGCTGGATAGCAATCTTGGTTGACAGTTATTTTATTTTTGGGCTTGAAACACATCATTACCAGCCCTCCTTATTTTTAGAGTGTGTGCTGAGAAATCAGAAGTAATTCTGATTAGCTCTAAATGTGACCTCTGAAGTTATTCTCCTGTGGCTTTAAAAATTCTGTCCCTATAGAAGAATAAGGCATTTTAATTATAATGTTAGGCATTTTAATTATATATTAGGCATTTTAATTATAATGTATCCTGGAGAGGCTCTTTTTTGATCTTTCTTATTCGAGGTTCTGAAGGCATCCTGTATCTGTATGTCCACCTCATTTTCAATGTTTGAAATTTTTCTGTTATTATTTCCTTGAAGAGATTATCCATGCCATTAGCATGCATCTCACAAATCTCTTGAATTTCCATGATTCTTAATTTTGGTCTCTTAATGTTGTCCCAGAATTCTTCATATTCTGGTCATGATTACCGTCTGAATATTGAAGGCCAGTCATATTTTCTTCCAGCTCTGAGACTGTCTGCAGCATGATCTAATCAATTACAGAGCCTTCAATGGAAATTTTCATTTGATTTATTGTCTTTCATTTCCAAGATTCCTGTTCTTTTTCCATATCTTTCTCCCTTATTGAATTTCTCATTCATATTCTGTACTGACTTACTTTATTAAATCAGTTATTTTTCTGTGTTCTCTGGGAATTCATGGATCATTTTTATAATTATTCTTTTGAATTCTTTATCTGATTTTTTTATTCACTTTGATATCTTTGGAGTCAATTGCTGGTGAATTATAAACTTTACAAAGCATCATGCTACTTAGGTTTTTCATTTTTCTTGTATTCCTGTGTTGAATTTTATGCATCTGTTGTGAGGAATTTGTCTTCCACTCTTATGTGTGAGCCTTTTAAGGGTAGAACATCCTCTTGTCAAAGTGTCCTGAGTGATATAGATCAAGACCCCTCACAGATGCAGTATCCACAGCCTTTGGTGTTAATTCTCTATTTTTGCTATGGGAGTAGATATTCTATGAGTGGGACCAAAACCTCCTCCACCCCCCAGCCATTTCTACTAAGAGCCTGTCCATTAGTTTGGGGGTTTTACCTCTTCTATTCTTTGTATTAAAGTATTGCTGAGATTTGAGTGTGGTTATTTTGTGTGTGAGAAAGATACACTGTCTTTTGGCTGGGTTTAGTTCAGTAGATTAGTCTCTACCCTGTAGATTCCCAGTACCATACAGAAAAAGGGGGAATAAATGATAGTAACAATGGAAGTAAACAATATACAGCATTAAAATCAATACCCAGTGCCTATTATGACATCTATAACACTACCACAAAATCAGGAATGGTGGGGTTAGCAGTTGCCAACAACAAAAACCAATAAATAGTTGTGAACTAGATCTGGCATTAATGTAAACAGGAGGAATAAACTACACTATGCATGGTACTAATAACTGCAACAACGTGAATGGTAGGGGTAAGGGTTATATAAACCTAATAATTCTAAAAGATGGCAAAAATACAGTTCCTTAAGAGAAAAGAAAATTTGATAGGAAAGTAAAAGGCAGTTTAGAATGTTCAAAATGTGAACAGAGAAGAAGTAGATATAGAAAATGATGGCTATAAAGGAGGAGAGAAAATAGAAAAATTAGAGAGAAGAAGAGAATATAGTTGTTAGCAGGATAAGAAAGGAAAAAGAAATAAACAAAACCCAAACTAAACAAAACCAAAATAAATAAGCAAAAAATTCCTAACCCTCAGAAGACAAGGAAAAATAACTATCATGAAAAAGAAGCTAAAAATGAGAAGAAACAAATATCTCTATGTATATAGATCCACAAACCAAGCAGCACAGCAAAAGCGCGCGCGTGCACACGGAAAGAAAGAAAAATGAATCTTAATGAAAAATGAAAGAATTGTCTCCACTGAGGTGGTCAAAACTGTCAGCGAGAATGGGTGGTGACTGCTTATGCCCAACCATCTTCTTTTCATTTCTTCTTGGGCTATGTGCTGGGAGAGTGAGCCCCTTCCTGTTTTTTGTGTTGCTTACCAAGCTGCCAGTTGGAGGGTTCTAATACTGAAGATGGTTGAAATAGCTCTCAGCTCACCAGAATAAGGTCTGATGGAATGGGAAGTACCATTGCTAGAGTTTTAGATGCACAGACTAGATCAAAGAACTCCCAGGCTGAGGCTACTGCAGTGTTCTAAGAGGGGAGTTCTGGCTGGTGGGGTTTTGGTCCAATCAGGCATTAGGGGCTTTGTTGGGTGATATCTGCTCTGGAGAGATTACATCAACCCAACACCGAGGGTTGGGCAGATGCTGATCTCTGCTGAGAATCTGGATCTCAGACTTTGAATCCTGAGTTTTCTACTCAGTCAGGGGAGCTGACCCTCCACAGGTCTAACACACTGTGCTGCCCACCAATACGACCTTCCCAGGCTTAGTCCCTGAGTGTATTCACACCTGCCTGTTCAGATTCCCAAACTGCTTTAGCGGGTCACGTGAGATACCATGCTCAAAAGGAAAGCAAGTTGGACTCCCTTCCCATTTCTGACTTGAATCACCCTGGGTACAATTTTCTCTGTGCCTGTTTCACTCACATTCTTGTTAGGCACTTGCTGGGGCCTCATGGCAATGTTTGCTATGCTCTCCTGGCTTCCTCAGCAGCAGCTGCAGCATGGCTTCCTCAAGACGGCTCCCACCTCTACTCTCTGCCACAGATGAGAAACAGCACTTTTCAAATGCCAGTTTGCTGTACAGTCTCTGGATCAGCTATGTTCAGTCTGCTTTTCTGATCTACAGGTTTTCCCATGACAATTTGTCCACTGCAATTCTCTCTGTGGTGTCCCTTCCTTCTGGGGCGAACCAGCACCACTGCCACAACTAGCTTATCTGATCCTGAATTCCAGTGGACTCCCACTTTTGCCCACTTTGCTCAGAAGCAGTACTCTCCCTCTGCTTGAATCCTTAGCCACAGAGCACTTGGAACTGCAGCTTTCCTATGTCATCATTTTTAGTTGAATCACTATTAAGTATTTGCATCACTGGACTAAGTAAATATTTCTCTTGGCTTTGCCAAGTAGCATAATGATTGTTTCCTTTCTTGTTTTTCCTATAGTTTGTAATTGCCTGATTTATTTTTATTTCTTCATTTCCCTGTTCCCTCTGCTACCTTTTATCCCTCCTTTCAGTATAATATTGGCACGAAACCACCGACTTCATTTATTTTCCTGAAATCATTCCTTTGATTTTTATAGGTTCGTCTTTAAGCCTGGTAGCCTGCTGTCATCCTGGTCCTTTTCTTGGCTTTTCTCTTGTATTATATTTCATTTCCTCGCTGCTATATCTTTCTCTTTCTTAGATTGATTCCTATTTTAGTGATGCTCATAATTTTGGAGCTCCCCGAGGAAAGATATAGAGAAAGTGAATTTAAAAAATACATTTAGCATGACTGAAAAGACTTGAACACTCCTGTTCAAGAGTTTGAATTAGGTGTTGATGTTGAGTGGTGATTCATTGACCTTCAGAACTTTAAAGACTTGTTCAATTTATCTTCTTTAAATTCATTTGGGAAAGAGTTAAATAGCAAATGTTGGGTGCCGGATATTCCTCTGAGCACTTCCTAAATATGAACTTATCTGATATGCATAACAGGACTCTGAAGTAGTCTTCATAATTGATTTTGCACGTGAGGAATTAGCTGAGCAAGAGCATGTTGCACGTAGAGTCAGAATTCAAACCCGGGCAGCCAGTTCCCCACCTTGGCTCTGTGCACTGCTTCTGAAATGGCTGTGGAAAGTGACATTTGGATGTCTGTTCCTTTTATGGGATTTTTTTCTATGGAAGTTTTTAGGATCTTCTTTTTATTTTTGGTGTTCTAAAATTTTACAATCACGTGTCTTAGGTATTTTTTAAAATCCATTTTGTGAAACAGTTTGACTTTTAAATTTATATTATTATGTCCTTTAATTCTTAGAATCAAATGTGTGTGTGTGTGTGTGTGTGTGTGTATAAAATAATTTCCTCCCCACTGTTTTCTCTGTTCTGCCTTTCAGGATATTCTTCTCTGGATCAGTACTTTAATTAAAATCAAAAAAACTTCCTTTCCTGATTCTACTTTCTGAAGAGATTTTCTTGATTTTATCTTTCAATCCTTCTACTGATTTTTTTTTTAAAGGCCTGTTTGTTATATTTGGCTTTCTAGGATCCCATTCTAGTTCTCTGAAGTTTTCTTTTATGTGATTCCTATTATTAATTTATAGATGTGGTATCATTTTGAGAGTAAAAATTAGTGGGTTTTTATTTATTTATTTATTTTGCTTTTTCACTTTTTTTTTTTTCCTCCTCTTCAAGTTCCTTTTCTGATTTTGTTTGGATCTCTTTTTCCCACAAATGTTTGGAGATGCTTCATTGCCCACTCACATTATGAAGCAAGAGATCTCAGTGCCCAGAGCTCTGTTTTCAGTTTTCTGCCCTGTCTGTAACACAGACCCTGCACACCTTCGGGGGTTGGCAGCATAGATGGAATTTTTCATCATCAACCCCTCTCCCTGCATGCACTTAAATTTCACATTCTACTGTTCTGATAGGTCATAAAGATTCTTTCATCCCTTTCAATCATCATGTTTTAGGGCTTTACAGATGTGTCCAATTCATTAAAGTTGGGAAGTGTGCTTGTTATCATGCTGCTTGTTATTTAGAGGACATTTTGGAAGAAAAAAATGAGAAGAAGCATCTTGACTTTGCTATTTAAAATGGTGGTCACCCATGCCTTGTAGCACATTCTCTTTTTGGCTTCCTGGACTCTGTGGTCTTTGAGTTCTCCTCCTATCTCCTTTTCCTTAACAACGTGTCTAAACTTGGGGGTCCCTCTGGCTGTGGTGTTTGACACCTTCCCATCTTCCTCTGTGCTTTTATACAAGGTGCTCCAATCCATCCATATGATATTCAATATCTTATGTATCCTGATTAATCCCTACTTCATATTCCCATTCCTATTTCTCCTTAGAGTCTCAATCTCATCTGTTTTTCACATGCACCTCAATATTAACTGTCAAAACTGAATTCTTGATTTCCCACCCTACCCCTGTTCTTTCTCGTTTTTCACATCTCAGTAAATAGGAACGCTCTCCATCCAGCTGCTCAAGCCAAAAGTCTAGTAATGTCTTCCTCTTGTTCAACAATCCCCCCAAATTTAACCTATTTCAAAATAGAATCAAATCTTTCTGCCTTGATGTAAACTATTATAATTTTTCATTTGAATTACCAACTATCCCCCTACACCTGCTTTTATCTTTCCATCCCATTCTTCAGACAGCAGTCCTAAATGAACTCGAAGCATCACTCAAACCACCCGTTGATTCTTTTTCTGATGACCCTAGCAACTTCTTATTGCCTTACCAAGAACATCCAAGCTCAAGTAAGACTGGAAATGTGCTGTTTTTTCTTTTTTTAATTTCTTTTTAGTTGTCATTGGATAGTTTGTTAATTTATGTATGTATGTATTTATTTATTTATTTGTTTGTATGCAGTGCTTAGAATCGAACCCAGTGCCTCAGACATGCTAGGTAAGTGCTCTACCACTGAGCCACAGCCAGCCTGAGCGTGCTGGTTTTTGCCCATTTATATAATTTTGTTTCCCACAGAATGGTTAGGGTAGAGAGAAACAAGAGTGTTTCTGGCCTCAGGGCTTTTGTCTGTGATGTTATTTTTAACATGTTTCACTCTTTCACACTTACTTCCCAGTGGAGGACTCAGTTTCATCCTTTAAATCTCACCTTAAATGCTACTTCTTGCTGGGCGTGGTGGTGCACGCCTGTAATCCCGGCCACTCGAGAGGTTGAGGCAGGAGGATGACAAGTTCAAAGCCAGCCTCAGCAACTTAGCAAGGCCCTAAGCAACTCAGTGAGACCCTGTCTCTAAATAAAATACAAAATAGGGCTGGGGATGTGGCTCAGTGGCCGAGTACCCCTGAGTTCAATCCCTGGTTCCAAAAAAAAGTGCTACTTCTCAAGTGGCCTACTCAATCAACCAATCTAAAGGTTACCAAGACATTTTCTCTCGGATGACTTCCATATTTTTCTTCAGTAACTTTCCCCAGTTCATATTGGATATTTGCTTACTTGTTTAAAATTCTTTCATACTAGAAGATGGAAATGCAAACTAGTGCTAAGATGTTTTCTATTCACCATTATCATTCTAGTGCCTCCTCTGTGAGGATCCTCAACATATTTTTAAATCAAATGAATAATATAAAAAATAAGCAAACAACAACAAAACCAAAATGAGATAAATGACAAAATTCTGCCATATAAAATGAGGTATTTTAGCATCTCAGAACCAAAGATGAGCATACTTCAGGAAGGACAATTAAATTTTAGGGTGTCTTTGCTTCTTAGCATTTTCAGGGTACTTAAATGGTGAATTCTTTCAATAAGAGATAAAAGATACTGCGGTAAGACAATAGACTGAGAATTAAAGGAAAATGTAAGATTGAAATGTAAGGGAACAAGTAAGACCATAACAGACAGACATAACAATGTCATAGAGCAGAATTCACACTGCAGAGAATCAAATGGGTTCAGTGAAAGATGAGTATAATAAGCTTTTGAACAACACAAAGGAGACAGAGATTAGAGAATTAGAAGCAATACAATAGATTTGGAAGATAAATATGAATTGTATAATCTGTGGGTAATTGGTGACAATAAAAGGGAGCAAAAATTTATGAAAGAATGATCCAGATACACTGCTCATGATGTAACATCAATGACAATGTTAACAACATGCAGAAATATCTTGGTGACTTTCTTGAATTTAAAGTTTTGTGAAATTATTTATACTTGGGCTGGAAAACTCATCACTAGAATGTAAGTTTTAGGAGGGCAGGGACTGTGTCTCTATCGTTTTTAAATATGCCCTCTGCACCTGGCACATGGTAAGTACTCAATACCTACATTCCAATTTAATAGTTCAAAATCAGAGCAGTTTCTTGCCAAAGCTTTTTCTAACTCTCTTAGGATTCTCTTGTGCCTGATCTCTCTCTTTCACATGCACACACACACACACACACACAAAATTTTTTTGTTGATTATTTTGTTTGGTTGCCTTCAAACTTATACTCTCTTTACCTGAACTGCAGAAAATTAGTGGGGAAGAATCTATGAACATTTATGACCAAATAATTCTACATTCAGTCAATTTGTCATTCACAAAACAATATGTTATTTTTGGACACTCAAGGATTCAAAATACATACTACACCATACACCCATTCTGAAAAAAATTAACTACAGTCAACCAAAAGTTTAAATACATATAAGTAAAGCTTCCTGAATGAGGAAATCGGGGTACCGGAGGGTTGGTGATGATATTGACCCTTGAAACCATTAAATTTACAACAGGCACGTAAGAATGTGATAAATATTGTTACACAATAGATCACAAAAACCATACCAATGAAGAAAAAAAGTTTAACCATGTAAAGAATAATACATACTATAAACATTTAACAATAATATAACTGGAATGAAAATCCTAAATCTTAGCTAGGCATGGTGGCGCTCACCTGTAATCCCAGCAACTCGGAGCTGAGGCAAGAGGATTGCAAGTTGAAAGTCAGACTCAGCAATTTAGTGAGGCCCTAGGCAACTTAGTGAGACTGTCTCAAAAACAAACAAACAAAAATGGGTTGGGGATGTTGCTCAGTGGTTAAGCATCCTGGGTTCAATCCCTGGTACTGGAAAAAGAAAAATCAGAAATCTTAACTATGCACAAATTGGTAAAAGGGAGGCAATAAGAGAGAATGTAATGTATAGGAGATGACAAGAGATACTGCTCATTTGAGATATAGGATGAAAATATTAGAGAGAAGCATAGATTTAAGTTGTTTTATTTTCTTTTTTAAAGATAACCAGTAGTAGATCTAAAACATTCCAAATTTCTCTAGAAGGGAAAACATCAGAGACCGATGGATCAAATTATTGAGGGTCTACAATGTGTGTTAGACACTGTTCTAGACCCTGGGTTAAACATGTAAGAATTAACAGAAACGTACCATGAAAATATAAGCAAAAATAAATTTTAACAAAAGAATGTTCTATGTTCTTATGAGAATCAACAAACACAGCCAAGTATAGTGGCACAGTGAGATGGGAGGATCACAAGTTCAAGGCCAGTCTCAGCATTTTATGGAGACTCCCAGCAACTTGGCGAAACCCCATCTCAAAGTACAAAATAAAAAGGACTGCAGATGTAGCCCAGTGGTAAGGCATGTCCCTGAGTTCAATCCCTAGTATTAAACAAACAAAATCCAAAACAAAACACACCCCAAAGAATCAACAAACAGAACAAAGATTAGTGAATTTTTTGTTTGTTATTTATTGTTGTTAACATATACGATCCTCAATAAATACCTAGTGACATTATGTAGACTAAAGAGTATAACTATTAAATAATGAGATATCTGTTTGTGATGTGTGAAGGAAAAGACCCAAACAATTGTAGTGGGGAATATTAGCATATTCCTTTGAGTCCTTAACCAACCAAAGAGACGAAAGTATATATGATTACAGTAGTCCTTCCTGATCTGTAATTTTCTCTTCCACAGTTTCAGTTATCCACAGTCTCAAAAAATTAATTGGGAAGTTTCAGAAATAAGCAATTCACAAGTTTTGAATGACATGTCATTCTGAATAGTGTAATGAAATCTCCCACCATACTGCTCCAGTCTGCCTAGGGTGTGAATCATCATTTGGTCCAGTGGAGTCGTGCTATATATACTACCCTCCCATTTGTTATTTAGTAACAATTTTGATTATCAGCTCAATTGTCACAGCATTACAGTACTTATGATCAAGCAACCCTTATTTTACTTAATTAGGAATCCAAAATATAAGAGTAATGATGTTGGCAATTTCATTACAATACATTGCTATAATTTTATTATTAGTTATTACTGTTAATCTCTCACTGTTCCTAATGTGTAAATTACACTTTATCATATATATATGTATATATATATATATATAGAGAGAGAGAGAGAGAGAGAGAGTGTGTATAAATAGGGTTTGGCACTATCACAGTTTCAGGCATCAACTGGGGGTCTTGGAACATATTCCCATGGACAATGGGGTGAATTGAATAATATAATTAATGAGGTTTATTAGAATATGACAATTCTTATTCTTTGCAAAAAACCCTTATTTTTAATGTCCATGGATTTAATTAATGAAATTGTTTAAATGACAAACTATTATCGAAAATTGTACAAAAAATGTAATTTTACTTAAAAATTGCATCCATATACTGTATACAGATATATTTGTATAGATAAAAATAGAGTAAAATGGAAATCACAGTATTAATAGTTTTTTTTTTTTTTTCCTGGCTGGTGGTATTTCTACTATCAACATTTCCTCTTATTTATAAGTGCTGTCTAATATTCCTAGAATGACGACATATTGTTAGTATAGTTTTTATTTATTTTAATTTTTCTAAATCTTTTTTCCACATTTTTAATTTATGCATTATAGTTGTATATATTGATGGGATTTGTTGTTACCTATTCATACATGCACACTTGTATAGTTTTTAAAAGTTAAGGAGAACTAGCTAATCTATGCTAAATGAAGTATCACTAGAAAAGAGATGGCCCATTGTAAGAGGAGGTGATCAATAGGAAGGAGGAAGTGTGAACAGAGAACAACTTCAGTGTGTTTTGGGAGGATTTATTAAACTGCAAGAAATGAGGGAAAGCCAAGAAAAATACATTATGAGTTCATATATGAGAAAGGAAGCCAAGTCAGTCCAAAACTAGAATGAAAATGCTTATCATTGGCAGAATGTGTTTCCAAGCAGAGCATACCACATAGTAAAGAACGGAAAGAGAAACAGAGCTCAAAGCAATATAAATATTAAAATTAATGCAAACCCTGGAAGGAATATTTTACTCTGCTGTTGATTTTGGAAAGCGAGCAAAATTTTAAGCCTCTAGAAATGATAAAAGACACTGGTGTATTAAGAACCCTGTGGAATTGGCATACTTGAGTCAGAATTCAAGGTCTGCTACTTAACCGACTTGTGACCCAATTAAAGGTCTGTGACACTCAGTTTTCTCATCTATAAAATGGGAACTAAATGCTTTCTTTGGATGATTAGATCATATATACACATATCTGTATGTACACATGTATGAATATATGTATCCATGCAGATATGCATCTAACATTAGTGTAAAGGAATTCTGAAGATGTTAAGAAAAGATTTTCAAAGAAATTGAGCTGGTTCTTTTCTTTTTTCTTTTTCTTTTTTTGTGGTACTAGGGATTTAACCCAGGGACACTCTACCATGGAACTACACCCCCAAACCTTTTGTGTTTTTATTTTGAGATAGGGTCTCACTAAGTGCAGAGGCTGGCCTCAAACTTGGAATCCTCCTGTGTCAGCCTCCTGAGTCACTCACTGGAGTTGCAGGCATGCACCACTATGCCTGGCTTGAGCTGGACCTTGAAGGATTAATTTGGTCTATCTGTATTGAGTACTTACTATGTACTAGGCACAGGGGAGACAGAAAGAAAAGATAGAGACATAGTCTCTACTTTCATGAAGCTTACATTCCAGTGATGAGAATTTTATAGACTCTTTCCTGAGCTAGAGAATAATGGAAGTTGGCAATATACATCAAATACTGTACAAATAAGTATAAAAACCTTGTCCCCAATCTGTCTTAATTATTCACGAAAACCTTTAAAGTACTCATTTACCTAGTATTACAGCTTATATCAAGGAAAAAAATATATTCTTTCAACAAACACTGGTAATCTTTGAGACTCTGAAAGGCCCTTTAAGCATAACAAAATAAGAACATATATATGCTTTTTAAAAAGAATCTGCTGGGCTGGGGATATAGCTCAGTTGGTAAAGTGCTTGCCTTGTAAGCACAAGGCACTGGGTTCAATCCCCAGCACCGCTAAATAAATAAATAAATAAATAAAAGTAATCTGCAATGTATAATATGTCAAAATACATTCTATTGTCACGTGTATCTAAAAAGAACAAAAAAAGAAAAACAAGGAATCGGCAGTAGAGTAGTGTTGTGATTTGGAAGTGAGGTGTCCCCCAAGGGCTCACTTATGAACAATGCAGGGAGGTTCAGGGGAGAAATGGTTGGGTTGTAAGAGTCTTGGCCCAATCAGTGAGTTCATCCCTGGTGGGATTAATTGAAGTGGTAGGGTGTGGCTGGAGGAGATTGGAATTGGGGTGTGGCTTTAGTGTGTGCATTTTCTATCTGGAGAGTGGAGTCTCTCTCTTTGCTTCCTGATGGTGCAGGCTGCTTCCCTCTGCATGCTCTTCTGCCATTATGTTCTGTCCCACCTCAAGCCCAGAGGAATGGAGCTGGCCTTCTATGGACTAAGACCTCTGAAACCCTGAGCCGTCAATTCCTCTTCTAAAACTGTGCTGGTCAGATCATTTAGTTACAGCAGCAAAGAATAGCTGACTAAACCAAGTAGGAAAGTTAAGATGCAGACAGTCATGCCTACAATACGGTGTAAAAATATTAGAGGAGGGATTACATTAAGGACAGAGAGCATTGGACATCATGAAAATTGCAAAGAGTTGAGATGTTGACATTCACTGATCTTGCAGTAAAGCTTGAATCTGGACATACCAAGTTGTCAGTAGTAGAAAGTATAATAGAGCACATTCCTGGGATTAAAAAAAAAAAAAAAAGAAAGGCTAGAGAAGAAAAGTAAAAAGTTATCAACAGATTAATTGGATTTGATTAGATCAATAATAGTCACAGAATCGCTTTCACTTTCTACACAATGTTGAACTTGTTGCTCGGGACAATGATGCAAACATTATGGACTTGAGTAGGTAATTATGAGAAGTTGCTAAAAATCAGATTCTTAAGTCTATCAGCCTGTCTGCCTGTGACCAGTATTTCTTGAAACCAGTGGAAAACGAGTACCCGCATGCTGAGTATGACATTCATGAGAATGTCAGGAAGTCTGTTTGTCAACCTGAATTGACAACTGATGTTTAAAAGGCAATAGAGTGAGTCTCATAATGTAACAGGGACATATTGCTATTGAATGTCAGAAGAGGAAGAATTAATATAAGGAAAAGACTGTAAAAAAGATAAAGCTGGAAAAATCATCCCCTTTTTTGTTTTAGGAAAATGGAAAGTAGTAGTGCCCCAAGGATTGTTGGCAATATCATCATCTTTGAAAGCTACTACTTAACACAAATTCCGGGAACATGGAGGCTTCTGGGTAAAGTGAATCACAAGGAAAGAATGCCCCATTCTGTGGCAGAGACTTTTTAATGGATTACTGGTTGATCTTAGTAAGAAGGTCAGGGGTCATGGTTGGTTTGGATGAATTTTCAATCAGTTCCTGTTGAGGTCCCTATATAAAGCCCTGACTTCGGTTTGCTTCTTTCTTGGCCTGATCATAATATTTCTTTCTTTTAAAAATATTTTTAGTTATGGATGGACACAATACCTTCATTTTATTTATTTTTATGTGGTGCTGAGGATTGAACCCAGTGCTCATACACGCAAGGTAAGTGCTATACCACTGAGTTACAACCCCTGCCCTGATTATAATATTTCATACAAATGGGAGCCATTTGCTTCTTAAGGGACATAGCCCTTTCCAGGTGTATGGATTTTGCTCAAGACAGAGCTTAATGAATATTAAATGAATATTATAAGCACTGATTGCATACATGGTTTCTGCCTTTGAGGATTTTGCTTTATTGGCAAGATTATAATCTAATGTATACTATAGAGAGAGAGATGTATTAATGTATATGTGAGTTACGATCTGTTCAGTAAAACAGAAACCACCCTGCATTCTAAATCAGAGGCAATTTAATATAGGGAATTGATTATACGAGATGTGAGAGAGGATGGTGAGGAAATCAAGGGATTAGTAAGAGAAGAAACCACCACTTCCCTACGGCAGGGCCACAGCGGGAGGAGATGGTACTACCAGAGCCCAGGAGCCTTGGTGGGGCCTGACTGGTGCAGTTGGTCCTGCAGAGGAAAGATGACCTCTTCCTAGAACATCAAAGATAGCTGAGGGGGAAGGAGGCCACTTTGGCTACCTGAGTCCTGTAGTTTTCAGTCTTTCACCCAATGTCTTTTATTGTCCAAATCTATCTAGAACTAGAGGAGAGGGAACCTGGAAAAGGTAGTCGTCTGCAACACAGAACTGAGTAAGGAAAGAGTGAGAGCGGGTGGGCACAGGGAGAGGAGCGCCTCATCAATGGGTGCGCTGTAATCAGTGATGAAGTAGCTCTCTGCGGAACAGGTCAGGGGAGCAGGGTGTACAAATCTCTGGGAGCCGGAGATGACTTCAGGAAAAGCTACTTAATGAGTAAGAGGTTTATGGCAGGAAAAGTAGGGTGAAGGGTAGAAGAGGGACATCGCTTTGAAGGAGATGGTAAAAGACTTGGAGGGGTAAAACTTATAGTTAAGGAATTATAAACACCTCTGTGGGTTTGAAGCAACAATGAATGGGAATAGAGCAGGGGAGGAGGCTGGAAAGTTTGGGACCTAATCAGGACTGGTCTTGTGCTTAGGATGAACAGTTAGGATCAGAACTGGCAAGAGAGTCAATGAAAGATTCTACCAAGATCTACTGCAGTGTGAAAATGGGGTGTAGAGTGACAGATGGAAGAGATGAAAGACAGGTAGCAGAAAGAGGGGAAGGGGTTTAACCTACCCTGGAAAAGCATAGAGAGGGAAGGGGAATCTAAAAATACCAAGAAGGTAGAATGTGTTGTGTTTGGTGCTGTGTGTGTACACCACGAGGGGAGATAAGGCAGAGGAGGTAATCCCCGAGGCTCCTGCTCGGGAAGCGAGTGATAGTGAT
>JAJEJO010000557.1:0-142082 GCA_020662805.1 Glaucomys volans | reverse complement strand
TTTTTTTTTTTTTTTTTAAGAATTATATTAGTTTGCTGAAGAAACTAGGTTGTCTTATTCCATAGTCTGCATTGTGGTCCCTGCGGTGTTAGCATGTTTCTTTCCTCCCTGTATTTCAATATTAAGATGTCATCAAAGAAAGAAGGGATAATGAACAGGTAATTTTGCTGCATGGTCTGGTGCAAGGGTCTGTATTTGGTCTAAAATGAATACATTATCACAGAATGAAGTTCTGACACAGAAGAGTGAATTTGAATTCTTATTTTCAAATGTAATCGTTATTACTATTTTATGATTACTATGAAAACGGAGTAGTTAAATTTGAGGACTTTGTTGTTGCAGCATAGAACCAATCCTTCCTTAGTACTGTCTCTTCTCTGTTGTCTCCTGTGGTCAAGGACCTGCCTGCTGACAATACGGAATTGTTGGCTTTCAGTTGATGTCAGTGAGGGAGCAAGATATTTGGGGTTACCCCATTGAGTCCATTTGCTTTTCTATATCTATTATATTCTTTTAAAAAATATTTTGTTTTTAGTTGTAGGTGGACAAAATACCTTTATTTTATTTTTATGTGGTGTTGAGGATCAAACCCAGGGTCTCACGCATGCTAGGTGAGCACTCTACCACTGAGTTAAGTTCCCATAAAGTTCCCATTATGGTCTTTCCTACGTTTACACTAAAGATAACTTGCTGTGTCTAGATTTTGGAGAGCTTCCTATTTGTGACACTGAGGTGGCAAAGTTTACCTGTTCCTTTCAGTTTATCTCACAAGACATTAAAGGATCCCAGATGGGACTATTTCTTGAAAAATTTGTGGCTTAATGCAATTAAATAATGGAAAATTAAATATAACTGTAAAAAGTGATTTCATATATTGTTATGAATGTCAGTATTAGTTTAGTATTAGAACCCCACAGGACTAAACTTATATCTTATTTTTACTATTTTGATTTGTATGGTTATTATTTATAATTTTATAATTATTTGTCCTTTCAAGGATGTAAAACTTAATGCTAAAAATATATAACTAACATCCTCTTTACATCTATAAGCTATAACACATCAGTTAATATTTATATGAACTGAAAGGTGTTATTTAGCTATTTGAAATCCTTTAATTGCTTTTTTACATGAAATTGGTCCCTTTCCCAATTGTAGTTTTTACAAATTTACTCTTAGAGTGGTACTTATTTTTTAATGGATAATTTCTGTATATGCATTGAAATTTTTACTCTGTTAAGTCTGGAATGTTTGTATTTATTTACAATAAATCTGAATAATAAATTTATGCTATCGCATGATTATTGGTTATGCACAAGTTCAGGGATGCCAGAAATACAAATGAAATTGGTATTTGGTTATTTGATCTTTGAAAGTTGAAGCTTTTTTAGAAGCATACTGAGAGTGTCCAGAAAAGCAGGGGAACCAGGAAATAGTAATGAATTAATCCAACAAGCATTTATTCAGAGCCTCTTGTGGGCCAAGCACTATTCTAGGAACTTGAGATACATTAGTGAACAACACACAGATCCCTGTCTTCATGGAGAATATACCTTCTCATGTAATGGAATCAAGGACACTACAGAGGAAGGAATTTCAAGGAGGGAAATGAGGTCAATGGTTTTAAGTAGGTCACTTAAAATAAGGACTGGAAAGTGTCCATTGGGTTTAGCAATTAAGTAGTAAACTCACAGTCTTGGTGAGATTAGTTTGAGAGGAATTGTGTTGGAGGCCAGATTACCTTGTGCTGAGTAGTGAATAGGAGATGAAGTAGTCTGTTTTTGCTGCGATAACAAAATGCCTTAGACTGGGGAGCTTATAAACAACAGAAATCTATTTCTCACAGTTCCAGGGGCTGGGAATTCCAAGATCAAGACATCAGCCCATTTGGTGTCTGAGGGTTCATTTCTTTCTTTCTTTCTTTCTTTCTTTCTTTCTTTCTTAATAAATTTTTAAATTTGTTTTATTAGTTATCCATGACAGTAGAGTGCACTTTGATACATCATATATAATGGAGTATAATTTCTTATTCTTCTGCTTATACATGATGTAGAATCTCACTGGTCATATAGTTATATTTGTACATAGGGTAATATCTGATTCATTCTACTATCCTTTCTGTCCTCATATCCCCTGCCCTCCTTTCAATCCCCTCTACTTAATCTAAAGTAACTCTATTCTTCCCTAGTTGCCCCTCCATTGTGAATTAGCATCTGCATATCAGAGAAAACATTTGGCTTTTGGTTTTTGGAGATTGGCTTATTTTGCTTGTCGTGATATTCTTCAGTTCCATCCATTTACCAGCAAATGCCATAATTTCATTCTTCTTTAAGACTGAGCAATATATATATATCACATTTTTAAATTCATTCATATGTTGAAGGGTGCCTAGGTTGGTTCCATAGTTTAGCTATTGTGAATTGAGCTGCTGTAAACATTGATGTAGCTGCATCACTATAGCATGTGATTTTAAGTCCTTTGGGTATAAAATGAGAAGTGGGATAGCTGGGTCAAATGGTGGTTCCATTCCAAGTTTTCCGAGTAATCTCTATACCTCTTTCCTTAATGGTTTCACTAATTTGCATTATCACCAGCAATGTATGACTGTACTTTTATCCCCACATCCTCGCCAACATTTGTTATTGTTTGTATTCTTGATAATAGACATTCTAATTGGGGTGAGATGAAATCTTAGCATAGTTTTGATTTGCATTTCTCTAATTGCTACAGATGTTGAACATTTTTTCATGTATTTGTTGATTGATTATTTCTTCTGTGAAGTGTCTTTTCAGTTCCTTAGACCATTTATTGATTGGGTTTTTTTTTTTTTTTAGTGTTAACTTTTTGAGTTCTTCATATATCCTGGAGATTAATGTTGTATCTGAAGTGTGTGTGGTAAAGATTTTCTCCCATGTTATTGATTGTTTCCTTTGTTGAGAAAAAACATTTTAGTTTGACTCCATCCCACTTATTGATTCTTAATTTTCCTTCTTGTTAAGGAAGTCAGATCCTAAGCTGACATGGTGAAGATTTGGGTCTACTTTTTCTTTTGTTATGTGCAGGATTTCTGGTCTAGTGCCTAAGTCTTTGATCCACTTTGAGTTGAGTTTCATGCAGGGTGAGAAAAAGGGGCTTAATTTCATTTTGTTATATATGTATTTCCAATTTTCCCTAGCACCATTTATTTAATAGACTATCTTTTCTCCAGTGAATGTTTTTGGTGCCTTTCTCTAGTATGAGATAACTGTATTTATGTGGGTTGGTCTCTGTGTCTTCTATTTTGTACCATTGGTCTACTTGTCTGTTTTGGTGCCAATACCATTCTGTTTTTGTTACTATGGCTTTGTAGTACAGTTTAACATCTGGTGTTGTGGTGCTTCCTGCTTCACTTTTCTTGCTAAGGATTTCTTTGGCTATTCTGGGTTTTTTATTTTTCCAGATGAATTTCATGATTGCCTTTTCTAGTTCTATGAAGAATGTTGTTGGATTTTATTTGGAGTTGCATTAAATCTGTATAGTGCCTTTGGAAGTATGGCCATTTTGACAATATTAGTTCTGCCTATCCAGGTGCATGGGAGGTCTTTCCATCTTCTAACGTCTTCTTCAATTTTTTTCTTTAGTGTTCTATAGTTTTCATTGTAGAGGTTTTTCACCTCTTTTTAGATTGATTCCCAAGTATTTTATTTTATTTTTTTTTAAGCTATTGTGAATAGGGTAGTTTTCCTAATTTCTCTTTCAGTAGATTTGTTACTGATGTATAGGAACATGTTTGATTTATGGGTGTTGATTTTATAACCTGCTATTTTGCTGAATTCATTTTATGAGTTTTAGAAGTTTTCTGGTGGAATTTTTTGGCTCTTCTAAATATAGAATCATGGGCTGGGGATATGGCTCAGCTGGTAGAGTGCCTGCGTATCAGGCACATGGCCCTGGGTTCAATCCCCAGCACCGCAAAAAAAAAAAAATAATAATAATAAATAAATAAATATAGAATTATGTCATTGGCAAATAGTGATAGTTTGAGTTCTTCTTTCCCTATTCATATTCCTTTAATTTCTTTATCCTATCTAATTGCTCTGGCTAGAGTTTCAAGGATGATGTTGAATAGAAGTGGTGAAAGAGGGCATCCTTGTCTTATTCCAGTTTTTAGAGGGAATGCTTTCAATTTTTCTCCATTTAGAATGATGTTTGCCTTAGGTTCAGTATATGTAACTTTTATGATGTTGAGGTATGTTCCTACTATCCCTAGTTTTTCTAGTGTTCTGAACATGAAGGGATGCTGTATTTTGTCAAATGCTTTTTCTGCATCTATTGAGATGATCATATGATTCTTGTTTTTAAGTTATTAATGTGATGAATTACATTTATTGATTTCTGTACATTGAACCAAACTTGCATCCCTGGGATGAACCCTACTTGATTGTGGTGCACTATCTTTTAAATATTTTTTGTGTGCAATTTGCCAGAATTTTATTGAGAATTTTTGCATCTATGTTCATCAGATATTGGTCTGAAGTGTTCTTTCTTTGCTGTGTCTTTGTCTGGTTTTTGTATCACAGTGATTTTAGCATCATAGAATGAGTTTGGAAGGGTTCTCTCCTTTTCTATTTCATGGAATACTTTGAGGAGTATTGGTGTTAATTCTTCTTTGAAGGTCTTGTAGAACTTGACTGAGAATCTATCTGGTCCCGGGCTTTTCTTGATTGGCAGGCTGTTGATGGTGTTTTCTATTTCATTACTTGTATGTTTATATTGTGTATGTCCTCCTGATTCAGTTTGGGTAGGTCATATGTCTCTAGAAATTTGTAAGTGTCTTCAAGGTTTTCTATTTTATTGGAGTATAAATTTTCAAAATAGTTTCAAATTATCTTCTGTATTTTAGTCATATCTGTTGTGATATTTCCTCTCTCATCACATATTTTAGTAATTTGCATTTTTTTCTCCTTTTCTCTTCATTAGTGTGACTAGGGGTTTATCAATTTTATCTATTTTTTTCAAAGAACCAACTTTTTGTTTTTTGAATTATTTCTTTGGTTTTAATCTCATTGATTTCAGCTCTGATTTTAATTATTTCCTGTCTTCTGGTTTTGGTGTTGATTTGTGTTTCTTTTTTCTAGGACTTTGAGTTGTAATGTTAGGTCATTTATTTGTTGACTTTTTATTCTTTTAATGAATGAGCTCAATGCAATGAACTTTCCTCTTAGCACTGCCTTCATAGTGTCCCAGAGATTTTGATATGTTCTATCACTATTCTCATTTGCCTCTAAGTATTTTTAAATCTCATCTCTGATTTCTTCTATTATCCATTCATCATTCAATAGTGTGTTGTTTAGTCTCCAGGTGTTCATGGCTCATTTCTTAACGATGGCATCTTCTCTGTTCTCCTATGGTGGAAAGTTTAAGTTGACTCCTTTCAAACTGCACTAATTCCATTTGAAGGGTGGAGCCCTTGTAACTTAATCACCTCCCAAAGGCTCCATCTCTTATGACTATCACACTGGTTATTAGGTTTCAACATATGAATTTTGGAGTAGGGGAACACCGACACTCAGAGATTATTGTGCCAGATTCCTTAAGAAGTTTAGCTGTCCAAAAAAGAAGAAAGGGCAGAAATTAGAAGAGGGACTGAGAGGATATCCATTTTAAGTTGGGAAAGTCTTGAGTGTGTTATGCTGATGGTAAAAACAAGTGTCTTTATCTAGAATAAAGAGAATAACACGAAGTCATTGGTCAAGTGTGAGGTGAGGCAGTTCTTTGAAGGAGCCAAAGCTGATGGGAAGGAGAGCTGCAGGAGTCTCCTCAGACTTACCGAAGCGACCTTAGTAATAGCCTGATATTCCCACCCGAGGAAGCAGTGACACACACAGCACTTACTTTCAAGAGCCCTGACCTTCAACTCCTGGGTCCTTGTTAGGACCCAACCATCTAAGCACAGGTCTTTCTTCCAAATGGCAGAAAAGATAGATAACCAGAAGTGGTACCCCCACTCCCATCCTGCCACCCAAACCTGAAGTCATCTGCAGGAAGTTTAAGCCATGGAAATGGGGACATGTCAGAATTTCTCCCATTTTGACTTGTTTTTCAGAAAATCAAGAGTTCTGCATAGAAACTCAGAGTGACAGAATCGTTATGGTAAGGTAAGGTCAAAGAGATTGCTCTCTTTTCAAGGACACCTGGGTTAGGGAGCAAATGGGGACCAGTCCCCTCTGTTCATCAAATGTCATGTCCAGGACCTGGGACTGCCACCCTGGAAGGGAGATCTTTCCCCCTAATTCTCACAGATTCCATATGGGCAATCAGCAGCCCTGGGAAAACTAAAAAAGATATTACTACAGGAATTCTACCCACTGGCCCAAATGAGGAAATGATTCCTGATCTTTAAGAGATTAATTCCACAATTTTATGTACCTGGAACACATTTGTGTATCCAGAGTCAAGCAGGAACTACTTGAGTGGGTATTTTTAAAAGTGCTATCTCTGTTAACCAAGGGATCACCCGTGATGAGTCACACAATAGGCAATGTGAATATTAAAGACACACATGGGAAAAATCTACAACCTCATTAGAGAACAAAGAAAGTAGAATGGAAAAGCCTGGGGGCGGCGTTTTATACCCATCAAAATTGAATGATTATGCCCTATGTGGGGAAGTTGGTGATGATACTATTACGTTCACAGGACAGCTGGCATCATTTGAGGACAAAGTCATTAACAAAGCAGCATGACAATGTGCATCCAGCACTATAAAGAGGTTCCTATTCTCTTCCCCCACACAGTTATCCCATGTCTGGAAATTTATTCCATTAAATTAATTCATGGAGACAAAAGCTTTATGTATGAAGTTGTTCACTACAACATTATCCACAGTAATAATAGGGGCTGAACAAATAATTGCTCTAGCAGTAAATGAATGTAAGTTTCAGCTACAGGACCATTCTCTGTAGGGCGGACCTACGGTAATGGGATATTTCCAGAAGTCAGATGTGCAAAATGTGTCCCACTCTTTTATAATCAAATAGCGTATGCAAATTATACAGTGGTTTCTTAGGTGATCTTTTTGTTTGTTGTTGTTGTTGTTTTTAGACGTCCATGGCAGTAGAGTGTATTCTGACATATTATACATGCATGGAGTATAACTTCCCAATCTTGTGGTTGTACATGATATGGAGTTACAGATTCATGTATGAACATAGGAAAGTTAAGTCTGATTCATTCTACTATCTTTTCTATTCCCATCCTCCCTCCCTTCCCTTTATTCCCCTTTGTCTAATCCAGTGAGCTTCTATCCCACTCCCTTATTGTGTATTAGCATCCGCATATCAGAGAGAACATTTGGCCTTTGGTTTTTGGGGATTGGCTTATTCTTAAATGATCTTAAGCAAAATTTTTACAAGGAAAATAATTTAGGCACTACTCTTCTACCTGATATAGAGTAGTGGGTAATGGGTCTCAAATTCAAGTGTACTTTGGAATCACCTGGATGACTCCCCCCACCCCAAGAATCTGATTCAGTAGGCTGGTGTGGGACCTCAGAATCAGCATTTCTAATACATTTCTAGGAGATGCTGATGTTGCTGATCCCAGGACCTCACTTTGAAGAACACTAGTGTAATTGTTTGGATTGTAAATGTCCCACAAAGGCCCAAATGCTAAAGGCTTGGTTGCCAGCCTGTGGCATTATTGGGAGGTAGTGGAACCCTTAGGAGGTGGGGTCTGAAGAAAGGAAATTAGGTCATTGGAGCCCTCAAAGGACATATTTGGACCTCAGCTCCTTCCTTCCTCTCTCTTTTTGCTTCCCACCTGGCCACCATGAGGTGAACAGATCTCTGCCATGTGCCCCTGCCAAGGTGAGCTATGCCTTTGTAGGTCCAAAGCAACAGAGCCAAGCAACTATGGTCCGAAACTTCCGAAATTGTGATTCAAAATAAACTTTTCTCCTGTTTTTTTTTTTTTTTTTTTTTTTGGTACTGGGGATTGAACCCAGGGGCACTCCACCACTGAGCCACATCCCCAGCCCTATTTTGTATTTTATTTAGAGACAGGGTTGCTTAGCAACTGAGTTGCTTTGGGCCTGGCTAAGTTGCTGAGGCTGGCTTTGAACTTGTGATCCTCCTGCCTCAGTCTCCCAAGTGCTGGGATTACAGGCGTGCGCCACCACGCCTGGCTAACTTTTCAACTTTTAAGTTGTGTATGTCAGGTATCTTGTCATGTGGATGGGAAAGCTGGCAAACAAAACTAGTTTAGAGTAACTAGCTTTGGCCCAGGGAGTAACAATTTTTACTGCATCTAGAATAAAAAGCAAAAACAGAGACATAAATTCCTGGAAATCATAAATTGTGTCCTCCTCATTCACGACTCCCCAGCACCCAACCCCATGTAGAGTCAACATGCTGGTAGAACTGAGTTGTGTTCATAGGCAGGAATTTCAATAAACAGTTCAGCTCTTCATCTTACTTTCCAATTTTTGGTGATCCACTGGATGTAGGAGCTAAATAACCACCTGGTCACTGTAGTGTTGGTGTTGAATTATGCTGGTTTGATATGGGCCCTCTGCACTGATCCTTAGAGTTGTCAAACTGCTGCTGAGTCTGGGTGATGAAGAATGTGGGGAGTTTTGCTGTTGTTATTATCTGTGCCTTTTAGACTCCTGACTCTTAGTAATGGATGTTGTAAAAGTGACCCATGGTCTAGGATGGGGTCTCATCCACTTGCAGAAGTGAAGCACCTGTGGTGTCAGTAGACTTGAGTCTATTGAATAGATGTACTTCAATTTTAAAAATACTTCAATTTATATAAAAATATATGTATATGTTTATTTAATTTGGTACTGGGGTTTGAACCTAGAGGTGCTTATCCACTGAGCCACATCTCCAGCCTTTTTTTTTTTGGCAGTGTTGGGGATTGAACCCAGGGCCTTGTGCATGCAAGGCAAGCACTCTACCAACTGAGCTACATCCCCAGCACCTTTTTATTTCTTTTAAATTTTGAGACAGGGTCTCGGTAGGTTGCTTAGGGCCTCACCAATTTGCTGAGGCTGGCCTTGAACTTGTGATCCTCCTGCCTCAGCCTCCAGAGTGGCTGGGATTACAGACATGCCCCACTGTGCCTGGCTTTCAATTAATATCTTTACACAATCTTCTTTGTATATTCACAAATTGTGGAAATGCTAGTTGTATTTGTATGGTTTTCAAATTGTTATGCAGAAGGGTTTTAAAATTTTACTTCTAGTAGTAAGTTTTCTTTGTAGTTTGCTGATATTGGATGTTATTCATCTCTTAAATCCTTTTTATTTTAGGGAAAGTCATATTTTTATTTTTTTAAGTTGAATTTTCTGGACTCCAGTGAGGTGAGGCTGAGCAAATCATTGTTTATCACTCATTTATATTTTCTTATGTGATTTGCTTGTTTTGATTTTTTGGGATATTTTTGATTGAGTTGTCTTTTTTCCTACTTATTTGTAGTTTTTATGAATTATAAGTATTCATTGCTGACTGTATGTTCTATCAGTCTGTTAATTGTCTTTTAATATTTTCATGGTGTCTCTTAGTTCATGTGCTTAATTTTTTTATGTAGTCAATGCCATTATTTTCATTTTTAGTTCTGGTTTTTCTCTTCCACACTAAGCATTCATAAGATTATAAATAGATACTTTCTATCTTCTAAACTTAAATTTTATTTTTAAATATTTTATTCTTTCATCTGTCTGGACCTTATTTTTATCATGGCATGAGGAAGTGATTTAATGAATATCTACTTTTTACACTGTCATGACTATCCTTTCTCTAATTGTTTGAAATGCTGCCTTTATAATATTTCAAATTCTCATGTACTTGTAGCACTTAATCTTGTTTCAGTGAGCTACTTCTCTATTCATTACTTAATTCTATGCATCTTTGACTTTTTTTTTTTTGTATTTATCAAGTTCCCCATTATTATTATTTTTCCTGGTATTGGAGGTTGAACCCAGAGGCACTTTACCACTGAGCCACATCCCCAGCTCTCTTCATTTTTTGTTTTGAGACAGGGTCTCACTAAATTGCTTAGGGCTTTTCTGGGTTGCTGGGGCCTCCAACTTAAGATCCTCCTGTCTCAGTCTCCCAAGTCACCGGAATTATAGGCATGTGCCACCACACCCAGCCTCTTTACTGCTGTTGAACAGAAATCTTCACTTCTTCCATTTATTTTCATTCACATGAAATTTAGAACCAGTTTGTTAAATTCTAGAAAATTTTCTCTTGGAAGTTTGATTAACTTTTAAAAATATTATATATTCCCACTTAAAAATGATAGTATATCTCCAATTATTAGGTTCTTTATTATTTAATTCATATCATTCTTGAATGTTTCTTGTTGAATTTTTCCAGTTTGTTGCTATTATGAATAGTATCTTTTTTCTTTTAATTTTCAAACTGATTAATGTAGACAATTAGAAATTCTGCTGAAAAATTTTGTGTTGATCTGCTACTATCCATATTTATTCTCATAAGTTCCAGAAATTTCTTAGTTTATTTCTTTAACTTATTAGTATTAGTACTAGTTTACAATAATATTATCTACAAATAATAATTTTCTTTTCCTTTTTATATGTATATGTCATTATAACGTTTTCTTTATTTGTTGTTATAGATAGTAAAATATTTAAAAATTTAAAAGATTTTAAAAATATTTAAAAATATTTTAAAATGTCTGATTTTCTGATATTTTTTATTTTTTTATTTTTATTTTTATTTTTATTTTTTGGAACTGGGGATTGAACTCAGGGACACTCCACCACTGAGCCACATCTCCGGCCCTATTTTGTATTTTATTTAGAGACAGGGTCTCACTGAGTTGCTTAGGGCCTCGCTAAGTTGCTGAGGCTGGCTTTGAACTCGTGATCCTCCTGACTCAGCCTCCCAAGTTGCTTGGATTACAGGCATGAGCCACCGTGTCCGGCGATATTTTTTATTTTAATGAGAATTTTTTTTTTTTTGTTTCTGCATCGATATGATGTTTACTACAGGTTTCGATCATATATCCTTACAATCTTCTTTTAAGGTTTTTACTTTCCTTTTAAAATTGGAATGTATATTGAAATTCATCAAAGATGGTTTAAGTTCTGTTAAAATTTGTATATATTTTATTTTGATCCATTATATTGAATTAATGTGCTCTAAACAGAAAACAAAATGAATGCTACTTGCTCATAACATGTTTTTGCCTTAATGTTCTGCTGGATTCAATTTTCAAATATTCTGTACCAATTCATAAATGAAATTTGCTTATGAGATTCTAGTCACATATTGATTGATCTAAAACTTCCTCCGGTTCTTGTGTTTGTTCGATCTCAGTTGAGGTTCCTGTGTTCTGCTCTATCCTTCATAGTATTTTTCATTTGTGTGTATTTCTATTTTCAAGAATTACTCATGGTTTCTTGCTACCCATGTGATTTCTGTTTTCTAGTACTCATTTGGTTAATCTTTGTAATATTAAGAAAATTTGTGTGTGAGAATCAGATGTCATTTACATTTACTCTAGCATCTTGATCCAATTTCAATATACTTGCTGTTTTAGTTAGGAAAAAAATTTTTCCTGTCTTATATCTATTGCTGTGTTAAATTTTCTTTTTCTGATTAATAGTTTTTTTAATTCATTGTTTTGGAGTTTTTAGATAGGAATGATATCATATGCGAACAACAATTTTGTTTCCTTTTCAATGAAGCTGGATCTTCCTTTTTGATTTCCCCTCCATTGGCTAGAAATTCAAGACAATGTTAATGCTCATGGTGAGAGAAGATATCCTTATCTTATCTCTGATGCTAATAGAACTCTGCCTTTCACCATGTACATAATATTTGCCATTGATTTTATTTACTTTATTTTGTTTGGGTTATATGTTTGTTATCCTTATTTCTAACTCAATCAGAAGGCCATCCCCCTTTGAATTAAAGAAATAATTGCCTGTCCTAATTGAGGTATGTCACTGTCATTCTGTTGTCATTGTAGAGCAGGATGAACAGTGTGTTAGTCAGTTTTTTGTTGTTGTGATAAAATATCTGAGAAAATCAACTTAAAGGAGGAAAGATTTATTTTGATTCACAGTTTAAGAAGTTTCAGTCCATCGTTGCTTCCCCCATCATTTTGGGTCTTTGGCGAGTCATAACGTCATGGTGGGGAGTGCATGGTAGAGCAAAGCTGCTCAACTCATGGCTGCCATAAAGCAGAGAGAGAAGAAGGGACCAGGGGCAAGATAGACCCTTCAAGGCTCACCCATAAGGACCTACTTTCACCAACTGGGTCCCCCTTCTAATTTTCTACTGCCTTCCAATAGATCATTAAATTATGACTCCCTCAGTGGTTTAACCTACTGCATGCTTCAATCCCTTTCCACAGACCCAGCTTCTGAACATGCTGATTTCAGTACCAAGACATGAGCCTTTGGTTGGACATTCTAGGTCCAACCATAGCAAACAGCCAGGCCCTATTGAGAGAAAGGCTGTCTTCTTGCCAGTGAAGATGATAAGGTAGGTAGATAGAAGAGAGCTTTTCTAACTTCTTCTTTTTCTCCCTAAGATAGTAAACAGTCTTCATTACTCTCCCAAACCTAACTCCTTCACAAAGAGAGTAGAGCCTGCAGAGCCTGGCCCAGGTGCCAGACCACATGCTGTAGCCATTGACAAGATGAAACCACCTGGAGAACAGGATGGAAACCATGACCCTGGCTTTTTGCCAACTAAATAACTAGGCCAGATATCAGGTTTTCCGTTTGCTAGTTCAACATGCCAAATGTAATACAGTAGCAGCGTTTGTAAATTTCTCTTAATGTAGCTTTGGCACCCACCCTCCATTTTGTTTGTTTGCTATGTGATAGGGGATTTGATTCTGAATTATTATATATTAGGCATTTTTTTTTATTATGCCTCAGTGTCCTATATATGAGACACTGGGACATAATGTGTTGCTAAGCTCTTAGAACTAAGTCTCAGAATTTCCAATGACTTTGGGAAAATGCTTCTTTTTCTGGACACTGATGAATGTGCCCAGTTAACTCCTATGCTCATAATTATTTTCAAAAAGATACATCCTGGACTTTTCTAACTAATTACAAGGCTAATGAATTATATATAGGGAAGTGTTTTCTCTCTCTCTTCAAATATTCTAAAGAGTCATGGAAACTGAGCCACCTTGCCATGAGTGTGAATGTAAATGCCTTTCTTAGTATTTGCACTAGTTTTTTGTTGCTGTGACAAAATACCTGAGAAAAACAACTTAAATGAAGAAATATTTATTTTGGCTAATGGTTTCAGGGACTTCAGACCATGGTCAACTGACTTCATTGCTTGAGGACTGAGGTAAGGCAGAACATCATGGCAGAAGAATATGGTGGTAGAAAGGTGCTCAGCTCATGACTATTAGGAAACAGAAAGAAAGGGAGAGGGAGAAGGAGGGAGGGAAAGAGAGAGAGCGAGGGAGAGGAAGAGAGAAATAGGGGATAAGATACAGTCCCCAAGGACATGCCCCCAAGAACCTACTTCCTTCAACTAGGTCTACCTCCTACAGCTTCCACACCTTTCAATAGTCCATTAGCCATGAATGCATCAGTGGATTAACCCATCGATGAGACCAAAACCCTCACGATCCAATCACCTTCCAAATAACCCACCTCTGAATAGTGTTGCATTAGGAACCAAGCCTTTCATGCATGAGCCTTTGGGGACATCCCAGATCCAAACCATAACAGTACTTAACAGTGTTTAGGGCAACAGTTTAAAAAGTTCACCCTAGTGATGAGCCTAGTAGGATAGGTTCCCAAACTATGAAAAAGGTCTCAAGGTTTTCTTGTTACCCCAAAATATGCTCACTGAAGGGACATCTCAGAAGCTCTGCTATGACCTCTATGCTGCCACATTCAAAGTCTGCAGCACGTTTATCATTTGGACCAGTGAAGTCTCATAGTCTGTCCCAAGCACAAGTCCCTTTTAAGAGGAAAAACTGTTCCCAGTTAGTAGTCAGCTATTATTACTGTCCCAAAACACATGTATATAACAGGTTTCTTAAGGATGACCCAGCAAGAGGCTAGTCAGTGACCTTGCTCAAAATGTGTTTTTTGAGTGATTCATGGTGCTCTCACAGTAAAGAAGAACTAGGACACTGATAAAACTGAGTCAGTTAAGTGAAGGACTTGAAGATCGCAGGTAAAGGCAGGGCAAGAGAAGCCTTAAAAGGCCAAGTACAAATTAAAGGGATGAAAGAAAAACCATGAGGAAAGAGAACAAAGAGAAGAAAAGAACAGATGTGCTGAGAAAAAGCAGTTAAGTTCTAAGAAATAAAGCAACCTTGGTTCCTGGTGGTCTCCCAGCTCCCAATCTCATGAAGCACCAGGTTGTGCTATAGTTTCTTGTCTTTGGGCTTCTGTGAGATCCCTTTCCATTGCCTCAGTCCCTACACCCCTCTTTGTATGTGTTAGTTTGGGTGCTCTTGCAATCAAGACCCAGCTTAAACTATTGGCAGGGAAATCCACCTTCAGGCTGGCAATGAAACTTTACAACTGTCTTCCATCACCCATCAGTGGTTCCTAATCTGCTTTCTTCTTTCTAGGAAACCTGGTAGAATTGGCTTGTGAATTTCTTGGTGCAGGGCAGGAATATCCAGAGCTGGAGGACTTAAGGTGAGATCTCTTCACTTTCACTCTTCTAGAGGAAGGGCTATCTTCTATCACAACAAGCCAGTTTCCTCTAGTGCTTCCTAGTCAAGAGCAATTAACTATTTACACATTCTCAGTCGAGTAGACCATCTCCTACATGTCCACTTCCTCTTCCAAACAGTTCATGGTGACAGTGTCACTTTCTTCTCAGTTCAATTGTTTGGTGAACAAAGAACCAAAGGTGAGATTTAACTGCAGGGAGGGCATGTTTTGGAGTCAACCAAGTGGAGAAAGAGTAAAAGCTCGAATGTGATACAAATCAGCACCAGGAAGTCTCTTAACACTAGGATTCTTCTGGACCCATAGCTGTCCTTCAAGATTCAATTTGTGCAGTAGCTTTTCTTGAATTTGGACTTGGAGGGTTTGGGATTTGCACATGCAAACATGAGAGGAATGGCAAATAGTGTAACTGAAGGTGTGGAGAATTACCAACACAACATATATGGAAAACTAAGGCTGATTCAGTTTGGCTGGAGTCTTGAGAGTACTTGAATGGGGGATGATGCTTGTTGAAGGAAAAAGATAATTCAGGACTAAAGACTGCAATGGGCCCTGGGAAGGCGAGTGAGCTGCTGAATTTCAGGAGCTGGAGAGTGATTTATCAGGGACCCTTAGGAATATCACCTTGGGAGCGCTGTACTGCGAGAATTAGAGCAAGAGGGAAATGGAAGTCAAGAGACCAGGTGAAAGAAAAAGGAAGTATAGTTTGAATAAAAGGAGAAAAAAAGGGAGAAGATAAGAAAGAACTTTAGACAAAAGTCTCACGTGGACCCTGAAAAGCAGCAGTCTGGTATCCCCGGAAGCTGCCTGCTTGTGTTGGAAGACCATGGTGCCTTTTAGGAAAGTCAGGAATACCACAGGAGGAGGAGGGCAGGGGAAGAGGAGGATGCAATAGGGGAGAGGAGGTCATTCTGGAATCACAGTGAGAAGTGCCAAAGATTCAACTGATGAGTTAACATCAGATTTAAACACATCTGTTTTGGTTAGGGAGAGAAACAGAAAGGTACTCTTTTGTCATGGCTAAATTAGACTGAAAAATTCATGTCTGCACGGGGAAAATGTGTTGGTCTGTGTCTTACTACATCTTTGTTACTGAATTCTTCAATGTGTTTGTAATTGGTATAAAAAAATTTTAAAAAGCCTTTCTTTTATTTTAGGAGAATTAAGCTATCCTATGGCCTACAGCCTTGGATTTTTATTTCATCGTGATGATTTTCTAATCACTTACAAGTTTCTGCATATTACCAATGTATAACTCCAAAATAGAAAAATGTAAGACTTTCTGTGTTAGCACACTGGCTCTCTGATAAGGCATTCTTTCCACAATGACATTTGAAGGATCTCTGGAGGTGACCATTGGGACAGTAATTTTGAGTGAATTTAGAGTTCTAATTACTGTTTTATTTAATTGCATGTGGATATTCTGGAAGAAAAAAGCCATCAACAAAAGAAATAATTGTTCAAAGAATTACATCTGCACTGCATTCTCTGTCAGAAATTTCTCATTAAAAATGTGTTTCTTTAAAAGTAACTCAAAGCAGCTGATGTAATACAAGAGCATGGAAAGTTTCAAATCCCAGTGCAAATTTGGATTCATCAAGGACCTTTTGCCAGAGACTGGAGTCAATGGCTACAGAGCTTCTGCCATTTCTCACATTCATTAACTGGGTTTCATACTGAGGTTCAGATATTGGCAGTTTTATTTCCATAGGTAGGTATTTTCCACATAGCATTTCCTTTTCATAATACTTTGGATGCCTCTGGAGTATTATTACTATTTGACTTTTCCCTTTAGTAATGACTCCAAGTCTTGTGTTTCTCTATTTAACACAGTGGTTAAGGAAAAAATAAGCCATAGACAGCTCTTCAAAAGAGGTGAAAATCCTGAACGCTATCCTGGGATGTCTGCGCCACTGTCAAAGACTGGTGTGTGAGAAATAGCGGTTCTTGAGATTATACCCAAATATCTTCTAGTTTTTTGGAAACCACAAAGATCAAGCCAGGCTGAAGGCCACTGGGGCAAATATTACAAAAGAATAGGACCACAGGAAAAAAAAAAAAAGAACTACCATATGACCCAGCAATCCCTCTTCTGGGCACATCCAAAAGAAATGAAATCACTACCTCATAAAGATATCTGCACTCACATGTTCATTATAGCATTGTTTCCAAGAGCCAAGGTAAGAAAACAAGCTAAGTGTCAGTGGAAGAATGGATAAAGAAACTGTGGCATATACACACCTTGGCATATTATTCAACCCTAAGAGAAATGAGATCTTGACTTTTGCTCCAACATGGACGAGTCTGGAGGACGTAATGCTAAGTGAAGTAAGACAGACACCCCTCCAAAATTCATTGCATAATCTTACATACAGAATTTAAAAAATCAAATATACAGAGATAGAGAACAAACAGTAGTTGAGGTATTGAAGTGGGGCAAGGGAGAATATGGGGAGTTGAAGGTCAGAGAATGGACACAACTAGAGATCTAACTTATAGCATAAGTTGGTAATGGAATTGTTCTATATTAGTGATTCAAAATCAAGGGCTGGGGCTATTCTCAGTGGCAGAATGCTTGTGTAGTAGCACATGTGAGGCACTGGGTTCAATCCTTAGCACCACATAAAAAAATAAACAAATGAAACAAAGGCATTCTGTCCATCTACAACTACAACAAAATTTATTTAAAAAAAAATCAAAATGAGATGTTAGTTTCTCTTGCCACAAAAACCAAAGCAAGCAAAGGCAATTATGTAAGATATATATGTGAATTTGCTTCACTGTAGTAACCTTCTTATTATCTGTATGCACCTCATGATATCATGCTCTATACCTTACATATACACAATAAAATTTATATTTTAAAAGACCATAAAAAAATCTTCTTGAAGAGCCGGGCGTGGTGGCGCATGCCTGTAATCCAAGCGACTTGGGAGGCTGAGTCAGGAGAATCACGAGTTCAAAGTCAGCCTCAGCAACTTAGCGAGGCCCTAAGCAACTCAGTGAGACCCTGTCTCTAAATAAAATACAAAATAGGACTGGGAATTTGACTCAGTGGCCGAGTGTCCTTGAGTTCAATCCCTGGTTCAAAAAAAAAAAAAAAACCTTCTTGAAGCTGGCACTACTGATGAAAGTGACGGCATTAGATGGGGTGGGGTGAGGAATGAAGATGAAGTGAGAACTCAGGTTTGAACTGATGTTCTCTAGAAGAAGAAAAGGCAGCTACCCCAGCAATCAGAGTATTGAGCACCTTTTATGCGTGGGGACAGATTGCTGAAGGTTCAGGAATCCCTGTCTTGATAGCCTCTAAACTCTTTTGAGGAGACAAGGCAGATATATGCCAAAGTGATTTAGATCATAAGGGAATGGGTAACAGAAAATTTTCTAACAGCTACTCAGCACAAGGAAAAGGTTCCAAACAATTATGAGAGAGCTCTGGTCGGGGAGACTCTAAGGTTAAGTTCAGAAAGAAAGGTTAGGATTCCAGGATTATGAGATGTCTCCAAATGAACTAATCCAAAATGGAATTTCTGATTCCTCCATTTCCTAAACCATTTTATTCCATGCATTTTCCATCTCAGTAAAAAACTCATTCATATGCCCAGTTGTTTAGGCAAGAACTCTGAGGGTTGACATTTATCCTTTTCTTACCCTTACTCCCTCACCAGCAGGCCCTCTCAAGAGTTTACCTACAAAAATCTCTCTCATGTGCACTTTCTAGCATTGCTAATCCAATCCACCTAGCTACCATCTCTTGCCTGGGAATTGAAATAGCCTCTTAGTGGGTTTTCCTTTCCCTTCCCTTCCCTTCCCTTCCCTTCCCTTCCCTTCCCTTCCCTTCCCTTCCCTTCCCTTCCCTTCCCTTTCTTCTTCCTTTCTTTCTATTTTTTGTCTCTTCTAGTCAGTTTTCCACTTAAATGAAGTTTAAACATTATAAATCAGATCACATCAAGGCACTCTCCTGAGCCCTTCAGTGGTTTCCACTGCACTTGGAAAGAACCCCAGCTTCGTCTTTGGCTTAGATTCCAGCTATGTTTGTGACACTGCACCTTTCCATCTCATCCTGAGCATGGAAATGGACTCCAATTACAGCAACCTCTTTGCACTTCTTGAAATGCCATCTCCCTTGCCCTAGATCTTTCTCTATGCATTGTAGCACTTTACCCTGGTTCAATTCCTATTTCTTCATTTTTATTTTTATTTTTTATTTTTTGTTTTTTGCTTTCAGAGCACCTTTTCTAAACTTGCACTTAAACATTTATTTGTCTATTTCTGGACTGTGTTCTCCACCACTCATTAAGCTGTAAGAATGCTGAGGGTCTGAGTTGTATTTGTTTTGCTCCTGCTGTATGTCCTGTAGCTAACTCAGGGCTTGGCACAGAGCAGGCCCTTCTTTTGAATGAATGAATAGACAAATGACAAGTTTGACTGGGGGATGTCTCAAATGCCAGTGGACTGCATTGCATGCCCAGCTAGAAATAAGGAGAAGCCATTTTCCTTACCAGAATCAACTCCAAAAGGCAGATGGGAGTGACTAGCAGTCTCTGGAGGTTGTTACCAACTGAGAACCTACCTTATATAAATGATAAAGGAATTAAATAATGACTGAACCATGCTACTAAGAAAGAACTGCATATGTTTAATTTTAGAGTAAGCATTATGTTTCCAGGGGATAAGATTCTGACAATGACAACTAACTTCCTCTTCCCTGAGGAACTGCTGAGAACCAGTATGGCTCAGGGGTGTGGGTTTCTGTTCTGGCCAGATCTGAATTCCTCTTCTTCCAGCTTCTGCAGACCTCCCTTTGAGTCCATAGCTGGTCCTTAACCTCCTCTGCCTGTTCAGGAATCAGTCACTTCCTTGCTTCAGAGTCTTTATTCGTTATTATTTGCAGACTATTTTCAGTGTCTGAGAATGTGATTGCTCAAATTTCACTTTGTATATCATCTGTATCAGTTGATATTTATAAGTTTATTTTCCTCTAATATATGCTGCAAAAATTGCCTGCCCATTTGAAATCTCTGAGTTTTTTGCCTCAGTAATAATAATGACAATATCAACAATGATAACAGCATAACCACTATTGATTTTTTATTATGTGGAAGGTATTGTGTTGACTCCATTAAGTGACCGATTGAATCTTGGTCATGGTTGAGGAAACTGAGGCATACAGAATGCATTAAGCATGATGTGATAAGTATTGTAACATGCCCCGTCCATGTAGTTTTAATGGTCAAGGATGTGTGCTCCACAGAGTTATTCAGGGATTCAGGCTTCTTCCATATGAAGCATGTTGCCATGCTCTAGGGTCTCAGATTCCTGCTCTGGCGGGAGCTTGTAAAAGAAAGGAGGGTGGATATGGAGGGTCACACAGAAAGATGTAGAGTCCAGGCCCAGAAGTGGTATGTCCCTCTGATCAAATTCCATTGGCCAGACATCAATTACATTGCCCCATCTAAATGCAAGGGTGTCTAGGAAATCTGGTCTCATACACCTAGGAAGAGAGGAAATACTGGTGAATATCTAGCTAATCTCTGCCACAGAGATTAAATGACTTGCATACAATAAATAAGGGCAGATCTGGGACTCAAACCCATGTCGCTGGAACTCAAACCCAGGTCAACTCCAAGGCCAAGGCCAAGCTGCTAACTTCATATCTCTACTTTTTCCTCAACAGTTTTCTTTTGTTTTTTTAAGTACTGGGCTGCAGCCACACCACGAAGGTGGTTCATAATCTGTTCTCTGTCGGGAAGACGCACTACTTGAGTAGAGAGCAGTGAGACATTTATTACTTCTTTGAAGGGACAGGAAAAAGAATTCTGTGACATTTCCTGTGTGAAGTCATAAAACCTTCCTATTCACATCAGCCGCTCAGGGTCCTGTTCCTGCTTAACCAATTCCTGCCAGAGACCACATCACACTAAGGACTTCAGACCTTACCCTGTGGCCAGTCTGCTCATGAAACTTCTAGTTAGATGCCTTGAAATGGCAAGTGACAGCTTCCTGTTGCAGTATGTAGAGGGCCTTACACTTGTGTAACGGGCATAACTTTGTTCTACAAGCTTAAGTGTGCAAGAAATAAACTTTAAAGTTTTCTTTCACTCAAATTACCATATTTCACTAATTCTAACATACTTTTGGTATGTTATCCTCTCTGAAATCAGGATCTTATTGATGGCATTTTTGAATTGGCCAAATGACAGTGCACATATGTGTGAACTGGGCCATAGGTATTTATATTGTTGTCCCTTCGGTTGAACTAAGAACAGCGTTGTTATTTACATTGAGTTTAGTTGCTGTTTGAAATGACTTTCAAGGCCTAGTTTCAGTAGCAAAATGAAAAGTTATAGTAAATAGGAAAGTTCAGAAGCAGAGTGGTGAGTGGTCCATGTGATATTAGTAAAGCAAGCTTTTTTTTAGGTTGAAGAGCATACTCTAGTAATTTTTATTCAAATCACTTGCATCAATGCAAACTTTTTGTTGTTTCAAGGAATCATTTCAAAGCAAAACTGTCATATGGGGTTAGAGAAGTAGATTGGTCTAAATATATGAAATGATAACATATTTTGTTACTGAGTTATATAAAAAAGTATTGATTGTTTAGTACATGCCAAGCAAGAATGCAGCCACATCAGACCTTTTGGAGTGGGGACAACATCTTGGAAGAAAACCTAGACCCAATAGTGGGGACATTGTAAGAAACATTTCATCACCAACACAGAATCACAGTGTGGAGAAAAACTGATTCAGAAGAGTTAGACTCTGAATGAGAAGACATTTCCAGGAATTTCTTAATTTCTTTTCCTTTTTTATATGTGCACAGGAATGATAGGTAATAAAAATCTTTGTCCCAACAAGTCTGAAAGAGATTTTTCAGCAAGTATAAAATAAAAATTTGAAATGATGAGGAAGCATTGTTTCATCGATTAATTGGAGACATCTTTCTTAGTGGTACAAAAATTAATAATGCATTTTACAATCAATGGCATCTTGGTATCAATGAAATAGTGTGAGCTCCCATTCCTTTGGATATTGGAAGTTAATTTCAGTCAGCTCAGCAACCCCCTTTCCTGTGATTACACTGCATTTTCAGGTCTTACATATGGCCACCATTTGGACTGGGGACAGGGTATTTGTTGGGTATCATCTTTTTGCTGTATAGGCTGCCCCTGAAAAGGCCACTCTTCTATTGTATCCTGGTCATCAGGACACACAGGGTAATGCATTGCTGATGGCTCTTTCTGTTATTCTGTGTCCTTCTTGGATGCACCTCCCAGTGCACAAGAACTCTTTGAGGCTTCTAAACTCCTGGGTCATTCAGTGGGCTCTTGCCAACATGAAAAGCTGCTTGTATGTGTTCTGCTGAGTGCTGGCAGGATTCTCTCCTCCTGAGTTACTCTCAGGCTTGCAGAATCCAAGTTCTCTTCTGCATCAGTTTGGAATGGGAAAATCCAGCAGGTTGCTTTAAGTTGCTTGAAACTTTCATGCCACCTTTCCCACTCTGGCGTCTTGCAGCTTCTGTGGCTCTATTTGGGAAAAGGATGCCACTCAGCCTGTGTGGGGTTTGTGGCTTTCTTCTTCCCAGTCCTGGAGAAACCAGGCTGCAGGACTCATGGGCAGGGACCCACACATGTCCATCCTCTCTGAGCTTCCTTTCCAGCTCTTCCCTTTATCTGCCTGGATAATGTTTTCACCCCTTGAGAGCAAACAAGTCAATCTCTTACTTCAAACCCCAAATTCTTCTAACCGTCTGTGGTTCTTGGGCCAACAACAGACTCATGGTTTTCCTTACCTTCTGAACAAGTGTCTTAGAAAACACAGATGATTGCCTGACAAGCACAAGACCCTGGGTTCAATCCCCAGAACCACAAAAAAAAAAAAAAAAAAAAAAGAAGAAGGAAAGAAAAAAAAGAAAACACAGATGATTGACAGGAAGAAAAGTTCCAATGACAAGAAACATGAGTAAGTCACACTGATTAACATTTTGAAATAGGATCTTTTTTTAAAATATTTTTTGGGTACTGGGGATTGAACCCAGGGCACTCCATCACTGAGCCATATCCCCAGCCCTATTTTGTATTTTATTTAGAGAGACAGTCTCACTGAGTTGCTTAGGGTCTCACTAAGTTGCTGAGGCTGGCTTTGAACTCATGATCCTCCTGCCTCAGCCTCCCAAGTGCTGGGATTACAGGTGTGCACCACTGCGCCCGGCACTCAAAATAGGGTCTTAATGCAGGTTCTCACTGTGCCTACCCTTTCACCCTGATTTGAACAGGTAAGTACTTTTAGGTGCATTTCTTACATTGCTGGTTTTCTGCTCTCCACCTTAGCAGCCTGGATTGATTTCAGTGGTGCCTCAGGTGGGTCCTTCATTTATGTTCTCTAATCATCTTAGAAATCAGAGTGATATTTTCTTCCCCCTCCTTCCCTTTTGAAATAATACACAGTTTATTAACTTTTGGCTCATTATAAGGAATCAGTCACATACAGACAAGGAGAAGGAAGGGGAAGAAACATGTGAAACCTAACTACTGTAAGACATCCCCTTCTTGATGACATTTTATCTTTCTATTGCTTTTCACTTATTTGCCTACTGTATATTTTGTATGTAGTTGTGTACATTACATCAGACTTAGAATTGATATCCTGCTTAGTTCATGGAGCATGATGACTATTTTCCCATTATTACAAAGTCTTCAGAAACATGAATTCAATGATGTAGCAGAATTTGTGTAACCATTTTCTTAGTGTTGCGCGTATTTAGCTTATTCTCACTGGTGTTAAGGTAAATAAATAATAGCATTGTGATTGACCTCTTTGTGCATGAATTTTTCCCTATGTTTCTGATTATTTTCTTGATATATGTTTCCCAAATTGGGATTACTAAAAGAGTGCCATTTTATTGTTTCTTTGTGGTGCTGGCACATTTTACCACTGAGCTATACCTCTAGCTCTTTATATTTTTTGTTTTGAGATAGGATCTTACTAAGTTGCCAAGGCTGATCTTGAACTTGTGAATCTTCTGCCTCAGTGTCCAGAAATGCTGGGATTACAGGCATGTGCAACCATGCTTGGTGAAAGACTGCCATTTAAAAAATAAGGTATTCCCTTAGACTTCATGCAGTATCTTCTCTCTAAACATGGAAACATTCAGTCTGGCTACCCTTTCTCATATCGGGCTGTACTTGATGTTTCTGGTGGGAAGAAATCTAATTGCTATGCATACAAGAACAATGTACACCTCCATAAAAATAAAATCAACGGTTCAAAAAACGTAAGACCCCAGCTTTGCTTGTTCTTTCTCCATTCATCAGTAGTTACAGTAACACTGACCTGAGGGTGTACATACTGTTTGGCCACAAGTGTTCCCCAAACTGCTTTCCTTCACTTCCAGCCTCTGTGGATCTAGTTGACTTTTTCTGGTCTCATTACAAGAATCTGGCATTTATCCATAGGAGGAGATAGACAGTCCTTGCACATACAAAGTGAGATTTGAGTAGTTACTTCTGAAGTTTTATTCTTAGCTTTAAATCTAAGCTGTTGATGGACAACCTAAGGTATTAGAACTAGAGGATTACATTGACCCTAAAATGACTCCACAATTTGTATGGTGGATTTTGTTTTAAACAAACACCCAAAGCTGATGCATTCCAAACATCAAGTTGCCCTCTCCACACAGCTACGCTAAGTGGCTAAGCTTTTGTTCCAAGACATGTCACCTTCCCTCATGATGTCTGAAATGGTTGTTAAGATCTCCACATTCATTTTTTGAATATCTTTGATGAAGAACAATCCTTTGAGGAAGAGGATCTTTTGAGACGTTCAGTATTATTCCTAATTGAATCTGAAAAGACCATGAGGTGAGGAGGCATATGGTCTATGTTGAAATAAAATAAAACGCTAAAGGTCTATTATGAAGCAAGGGGGCCAGTTTTCTTGTGTGACTGGTAAATAGCACAAGGTATGAGGACATTTCTCCAAGAGTACAGTTAGATTTTAGCCACAGCTGGATCTTTGGGATGTGCAAATCAATTAAGTCGTTGGATGGGTTCAGATGCTTATACTCCAAAGAGTATGTTTATTTAATCAAGGCTTATTGCTTACTAGCAATGCTGTTTCAATAAAAATGTTTAAATATTTTTGCCAGTGAGATGGCATACAACTATAATCCCAGTTACTCAAGAGGCTGAGGAAGGAAGGTCACAGTTCAAGACACCCTTTCTCAAAACATAAAAATGACTGAGGGTCGTAGCTCAGTGGTAGAGCACTCCTGGGTTTAATCCCCAGTACTGGAAAAAAAGAATGTTTTTTCATGTTTTTAAAAAAACTCTAGTCTGAGAGTAAGAAGAGAAATAAAATCTATGTATTAAAATTCATGAGCTTAATTAATTATAGCAATCCAGAGAAGACCGTGCCTCTTTTTAAAAAATTTTTATTTTATTTATTTAAAATAGGTAACAAATTCATCATAGAGGATTTGGAAAATTCAGAAATTTCATCATTCATATATATTCCTCTATCATCTATATTATTAATAGATTTATTTTTTTAGAGAAGTTTTAGATTCCCAGCAAAACTGAGCTGAAGGTACAGAGAGATCCTATATACTCTTCCCACACATGCATAGCCTCCCTGTTATCAAATCCCCCACCAGAGTGGTACATTTGTTATAACTGATGAACCAACTTTGACATAACATTATCACTCAAAGTCCGTAGTATACATTAGGATTCTCTTATGTACTACTCTATGGGTTTGGACAAATTTATGACGTATCTCCACCCTGTTCTAAATCTAAAGGAGATTCAGCTGGTTGTAAGGGGCCTGGGAGCTGGACTGGCCTTTCAGAGTTGTCCCAAATTAAGATAGTGGGCAGGCTCTTGTATCCTTAAATCAGAGAGTCACTGGACCCCTAGAGGAAGCTAATTTTGGATGAGTCTATTTCCTAGGGTCAAGAACAATTCCCAGCAAGGGACACAGCTGTGTGCTGTATTCCCAGCAGCTGTGAAGGGATATGTGTTCCAAAGAGGGAATTTGGTCAAAGACTGCATTTATTATCTACTACAATATCATTCAAAAATCTGGATCTATAGTACGTGCTGATTCTCAGCCTACTCACTATTTGATAGTCCCGCCACCCCATTGCATTAGCTTCTCTTTGAAAACATTTTAAATAACAATTTATTACATGGAAATATCATTTAACTATTATCTTATTATTGAGCAATTAATTTTTGATAAGTTTTTATTGCAATAAATAATATTGTGATGAACATCTTTGTGTCTTTGTAATGTCCTTGCCACTGATAAAAAGAGCTTACATTTAATTGAGTGCCTACTGCTGACCAGGTCAGGCCAGTATTTTTCTTACCTTCCTTGTGGAGTTTTGTGAGAAATAAATGAGAAAATGCATGTAAATCATGTTACATTTTTATGATCCTCTTAATTTCATGACGCAGAGACTACTGTCATCTCTATTTTGCAGATGAGGAAACTGAGGCACAGAGAGAGAAGGCAGCTCATCTCAGTGAGCACTAGGGTACAGGCCTTATAAATCCAGAGCTTAAGCTCCACGTGTTACTGTTTCTTTCAGCCTGCTTTTCTTGGTCTTTTCCTAAACTTATATCCTTAGAAGGAGAATTCCATGGTTAACGGGCTTGACTTGTTTTAAAGCTCTTGATAAGAATTGCCAGATTATTTTCCAGAAGCAGTGAGAACTTAAACTAGTACAGGATGGTTTTATTTTATAAGAGTCAACAACAAAGGGCCCAAATCCTTAAATAGGAACATGATAAGCAACGAGTAATCCAATTTCTTGCCTTCCATCAGGCATTATGAATGTGGATTGCTCTTAAGCAGACCTTTCCTCTTGCTTTTTAGCATGGACAATTATTTCAGGATCATCTTCCAAGTGTTAAGATGGATCACCTACATTTCACCGAATTTTCCTCTGTACAGTGAATGCATGACCAAGGGCAGGGGGAGGGCCTGGATCAACACCTGGACCTGATGCAGCGGGAGCTGTGTAAAGCAGTAATGGAGAACCTTGCAGAACAAAGTCCTCCCAAAACACTGATGTGATTTTTGACAACTGGAACATTTTAAAACGTTCTTTATGGGGGTCTTGCTTAATTTTGGTTGAAGTGCTGATGTGATAAGCACTTCTTGAAGTCCGTTTTCCTGTCAACTCTGTCATATGCTTGGGAACAGTGACATTTAATTCTGGAGGGAAGTCTGGTCACGTGGTCCTGTTCCTCCTTGAACAGGAAAAGGAGCTTGAACTGCCAGCTCCTCTGGGGTTTCCCTCTTAGGTGAACATGCAGGTTGAGGGGAGGGTTCTATTTTTCTAACACTCAAGATCAAAGGAACTCTTCAGAAATGTCTCACAAGGCAACTGGAATTATTATTACTATTTTTTATTTTACCACTAACTCGGACTGCTCCTCCCTTCAAATAGCTTAATATCTAGACTATTTCTGAGTTCTGAGAGATTTCCTTGGAACATCAAGGAATTTTTCACTCAGTTCTGACCTTTGGCATGTATCAAACCTCTCCAAGTTCACTTCCTTATCACCCCTTCTTCCATATAAAGTGTCATGAGGCTTAAATGACCCAAAGAATATAAAATTTGTAAAGTAATACTTCCACAGAATAAGCACTCAATAAATACTGACTTTGATTTCTTTTCTTCTCAGAGGACCCCTGCCCTGGCACATTTCCAGAATGGTGTATAGCTTTGTGACCTTTCTGAGCCTCAATTTCCTCATCTGAGAAAAATATAGATTGTACTTTACTATATATTCACCACACAGGGTTTTAGTGGGATCAAATGAGGTAATCCATCTGAAGCAACTTGCATAGCACCTGGCTCAGAGCAGACAGTCAATAATTTGTAGCTGGGATTACTTTAAAACCTGCTAATGTGCTTTAAGTCAGTTGTTGAATTGGTTGGGCTGTCTGAGCAAATGGATCATATGCACTTGATTAATTTTTAGCCCTGTTGAATTTATTTTCCCCTCTGGCTTTCTTGAAGCATAATTAACAAATAAAGGTTGTATATATTTCAAGTGCACAATGTGATATTTTGATATACACATCCATTGCAAGGTAATTACCACAGTTAACATATCCTACACCTCACAATTACCTTTGTGTGTGTGTGTGTGTGTTGAGAACACTTCAAAGATACTCTCTTGACAAATTTCAAGTATATGGTACTTTATAATTAACTGTAGTTATCAGGTTTTACATTAGATCTCCAGCATTTATTCATCTTATAACTGAAATGTTGTACCTTTTAACCAACTCACCCTTCCTCTCATCCTACCTATGAGTCTGATTTCCTTAGATCCTACTTGGGATTATGTGGTATGTCTTTCTGTGTCTGGCTAATTTCACTTAGAATAGTCTAAGCTATAATCTAGGTTCATTCATATTATCGCAGATGGCAGGAATTCCTTCAAAAAATGGTCAGCCATGTTGAATTAAGGTAAATGATAGTTTATATATAAAGAGCTTAACACTTAGATTTTTACGGATGAAGTGCTAACTTCAGCCTTGCTGTCTTCAATTTCTGTGTTTCTCTCTCTCTTTTTGTTTATTCTTTTGCCTTTCTTTCATTCTTTATTGTTTTCTCTTGGTGATAACCAGAATGCCCTCTTCTTGAATTTCACAGGCCACTGTCTTCTCTCCACACTTCCCACTTTTTTCTGGGAAATCTCTCTTCCTACAGTGGCTTCCTCTTTATTGTGTTAAGCCCCAAACCTATGCTTCTAGCCTAGACTTCTCAGCAATGTCCAGTGGTCAGACATCTCTACTTGGATATGCCACTGGCCAGTCAAGCTCAGTGTGCAGAGAACCTGTCATCATTTCCTCGGTTCTCCAACTCCAACCCTTCACCTCTATAAGCTGGCTCCCAAGTCCAACTGTTAGCCACCCTGCAAACGCAAGTGCCAAATGGCCAGTCCAGATGGTGCAGCAGAGTGAATGAATTGTGTACTTTGGTTTTTCTAAGTAAAATCTCTCTCAGTGTTCACATGCCACCTTCTCTAAGAATTGATTCAACCCATCATTCCCTTGTCAGCACCTATTTGTGCTATATTAATAGAACTTATTTTATTTTTTCACTATGCTTCATGTACATATGAATAATTTATATAATTAATATAATACTATACACACATATATATTTTATTCATACGTATATTTTCATATATATACGAGATATTCTTCTTCTAAACCAAGAATCAGCAAAATGTTTTTGGTAAAGGCCAGAGAGTAAATGTTTTAGGCTCTGCAGTCCATGTGGACTCTGTTGCAACTAGTCGACTCTGTGGTTATAACATAAAATCAGTCACAGACAAAACAAATGAAGAGCGTGGCTGTGTTCCAATAAAACTTTATTTACCAAAACAGGTGGCGAGTGGAATCTAGCCCACAAACCAGGGATTTGTTGACCCCTGTTCTAGACTGTGGACTCCTGAAGGGTTACTAAAGAAGAATTCAGAGTACAGAGAACCTTTTACTTGCCAGATAATGTAAGAGAACGAAAGATCCAAAGGCAAATAAACTCAGTTCCTGACCTCAGGGATCTTGCATGAAAACCAGGCTCTGTGCTGAGTGGGGTTGGGGTATGTGTTGGTCTCCCAGGGCAGCCATGACGAAGTATCACAACCCGAGTGTCTCTAAATACTTGACATGTCTTGCCTCACAGTTCTGGAGGAGAGAAGGCTGAAGTTAAGGTGTCGGCAGGGTTGGCTCCTTCTGAGGGCTGTGCTGGAGAATCTGCTCCAGGCCTCTCTTCTAGCTCGCGGGCTGTTGTCGGCGTTCCTTGACTTACAGATGTGTTGAACCAATTCTCCGCTATCGCATGGACTTCTCCTTCTGTCTTTCTTCTGTGCACATCTCTCTGTCTCTGTGATCAAATTTGTGCTTTTAGATAAGGACACCAGTCATGTTAAATTAGGGCCCACCTTAATGACCTCATTCTAACTGGATTATCTCTGTGAAGTCCCAATTTCCAAGTAAAGCCACATACTCAAAGGGTCAGGCCTTCAAAATACCATCTTTGGGACACACACATCCAGTCCCTAACAAGGTATATGTATTTACCATGTATATGCCAATGGGACTGAGGCGAGGGTGATTCATCTTGCTGGACAGTGCGGGGGAAGGAAAGAGCACAAAAACCAGCACAACATTTGGCCAGGATCGGTGACTAATATCTTGCTAGACTAAAGAAATAGGAAAGGGACTTCCAGGCTGAATAAACAGCCTGAGCAAACACAGGAGAGCAGGATCTTCAGAACAAGGGCTATGTACCAAATAATTATGCTGGTGCAGCTACAAAATGGACAGTTGGTGGAAGGAGCTCAAGTTGATGCTAGAAAGAGAGTCCGGGCAAGACTAAATTTGTGCAGGCTTCAAGAGTTGCTTGTACCAAGCGTGGTGTGCATTCTTTTAATCCCAACAGCTTGGGAGGCTGAGACAGAAGGATTCCAAGTTCAAAGCCAGCCTCAGCAATGGCAAGGTGCTAAGCAACTCAGTGAGACTCTGTCTCTAAATAAAATACAAAATAGGGTAGGGGATGTGGCTCAGTGGTGGAGTGCTCTGAGTTCAATCCCTGGTACCAAAAAAAAAAAAAAAAAAACGTTGCTTGCATAATGTTTTCCAAAGGAGTGAGGTATTGAAGATCAAAGAGCAGTGTGACAAAGCAGCAGCTATGAATTCCTTCTTGTTGTTCAGTGTTCAGGGCCAGCTAATTGTTCCAAGTACTCCTTAGCATCTGGACTTTACTCTGTAGCTCCCTCATGCTTTCTTTCTTTTTTTTTTTGTTTTGTTTTGGTACCTGGGATTGAACCCAGGAGGGGTTTAACTGCTGAGCCACATCCCCAGTCCTTTTCAAAATATTTTATTTAGAGGCAGGGTCTTGCTGAATTGCTCAGGGTCTCAATACATTGCTGAGGCTGGCCTTGAACTCTCGATCCTCTTGCTCCAGCCTCCAGACCCACTGGGATTACAGGCATGCTCCACCACACCTGGCTTTCCTCATGCTTTCTCCACATCTCTGTACTTGAAGAGTTCAAGGGCCATGTTACTGGAGATCTAACTCAAAAATAGAGGATCTCCGATGGAAATATGAAACATGGTTATCTTTCAGTAGTAATAGTAGCCAACATTTGTGGTCTGCTTACTCAACTCCAGGCACTATTCTGAGCATTTTACATATTAGTTCATTTAATCTGCATGCTTCCCCACAAAAGGCTACTGTATCTATTTAATATTGAGGTAATGGAGTCCCAAGTGACCCAGCTGGTAAATAACTCATCTTTGGTCCTAGGTATCTTGCCGTCCTCCTCCTCTTTTCTTCTTGATCTCTCTCACACCATGTTTGTCTCCATGGTCCTTGTGGTTCAGTCTGCTCGCTTCTGTTCTCCTCTGCCTGCCCATCCATTAGTGTCTGACAACCTGGTTCCTCTCTGTCTCCTACACCCTTTCTTCCTCCCTTATTTTCTCATACAGTGCTCATTCCTTCCATCACTGACATTGGCTCATTGGCATTTCCTGCTTCTGGAGTCAGTAATAGATTCAGTTATTTTAAGAGATGTTTCATTTTTCTAAATACTATCTAAATTCTTACCAGCAGCATATAAAAACATAGCTCCTACAGACCCACCTGCCTCAGAGGTAACCCAATCTCTGTTTTAAAGGGGCAAAATATATTCAGTGGGTTGCACGTTCAAATAAAAAAACATGAAATGTCACTGTACCCATGGAAGTCCTATCACAGGGATTCTAGAAATGCTGAGAATAACAGCATTTTAGAACAGTTGAAAATGTACAGAATGTTCCCATATCTTCTGCTAGGAGCATAATTTCTGCATTGCTATTATTCTGACATTCTACCCGAGCCTGACTTGATCTGTGCTTGTTGTTAGGTATTGAAAATTGAGACTATTTTCCTAAATTTGCCATTTCTGAGTCCATCGACAGAAAAAGTTTAGAGAGACCTCATGGCTTACCATCCAACACTGGCTTGCTAGAATAAAGGCCATGAACTTTGTTCCGAGGGAAGCTTTGGAATTTTAGAGGAGTGAGTCTTGAGAGGAATTCTGGGATGATGGTGGGCGCGACGGGTGGACAATGGGGCTATTTTGAAAATCCTTGCACTAGATTGTTAGATTTTTCTTATAAAGCATTCTTGAGGTGCCCTTTTGCTTTATTTTCCTGATAACTTTCTTGGATAGAAAATAAACAGAGGGTTTTTGGCTCCTGACCACCGCTGTACCTACTGAAAGCAGCTGTTTAGAACTTGCAAGCGGCTTATGTGTGTCTGAGTGTGCGTGTTTGGCAGGAATTTTCTGGAGAGGCATGAAGCACTACTTTAATTCCCATGGATGCTTCTTGTTCCCCAGAATGGAAAATGTTCTATTTTTGGCTACAAGAATATTTCTGAAGAAAAAAAAATTAAACAAAGCATGGCAACAAGTTCATATGTGTAGTTTTCTGAGTTTAAAGACGTTTTGAGGGTTTAATGCATTGGGGAGAGGAAGAACCACTTAACTGGATGTGAAGGTTCTGGAATGATAAGAAGCTCTGATTTGGATTCCCTAGTAAGGACCTGAGGGCTTGGGCTGGGTGGTTGTACGGTGGAGGTCCTGGTTTTGAAGGCTGAAGCTTGGTCTTTGAGTGCAGGTGGCAGATTGGGGGTGTGTGAAGAACAATGTCTTTTGTTTCTGAGAAAAGGAAAGCGCGAGGTAGGCATTCTAGCTGGAGCATCTATAATGAAACTCTCTTGAGTTGTCCGAGAATATTCTCCCCCAAATGAGAGAGACTGTTGGCAACCCTGCGGTTGAGGGGAAAGGCTTCCAGAGGCAGGTTTCCAGCAACATCTGATCTCAAGACAACTCTGGAGGTCAGCCATGGGGTGAGCAAAATCCTTTTTGGCCCTTGGCCCATCCGAACCTTCCAGGGGACATTTTTGGGCCACCATGACCTCTTTTGCTGCTGCTTGACATCCTTGATAAGGCAGACAAGCACATCATTAGCCAGCTGCTCTCGGTGGGTTGCCCATTAAAGGTGTCTCTTCGCACAAGGCTGTGCTGAACCAGCATAGACCAGGGTCCATGGGATCATCCTGCAGGGGCTGAGAGCATTGTGCTGAAGTGGTTGGAGTAGCTGGCAAGAGTGATCATGGAAACTGTAAACCCCGAGCCCCTGGAAGTGGAGCTGTGCCCTTCGGCTCTGATTAAGAAACACAGGCCTGTGGAAGAGGGAGCTGAGTAATTGGACACCCTGAAGCAAGCCGGGCGGGTGGAGTCCTGTGGGACAGCCTGGGGTTTTCTCTCCCCATCGTGCTGTTGAAATATTCTTGAATTCCAGTTTGTTGCTTCTTTCATCTCCTTCAAACCTAGCTGCTGGATACAGAAGCAGTCATGTTTCTGGGTGATGTTTAATTCTTGGTAGGAAGGGCTGTTCTCTCCTCATGAAGAGATTCAGTATCTTTGAAATTACGAAATGAAGAGTTGGTGAGGAGACCTGTTACTACCTGTTGTTCTTTGAGCAGGACATTTCTGAGGGGTTCTGTTCTTGGAGGCATTTCAGAGTCCATGCCTTGTGAGCTTGGAAGTTCTTAGCTACAGTCTTTGGAAACATGTGCTAGAAATTGAAGAACTTGCACTGCATTAATTCAGAAATGTGTATGCTCTATGCAGCACACTTTTACTTGAAGCCAGATGGATGTCTTGTGCCTTTACCCTCATTTATTCAATTAACATGTACCAAGCACTTATTAGGAACCAATTGCCAGGCAAACAAAAGAGATGCAGTCTCTCCTTGTGCTTATGGTCTGTGTTAGTTAGCTTTCTGTTGATGTGACAAAATACCTGAGAAAATCAACTTAAAAGGAGGAAAAGTTTATTTTGGCTCAGAGGGTTCAGTCCATGGTTGGTTGACTGGCTCAGTTGTTTTGGGGCCTGTGACAGGGCAGAACATCATTGCCCAGAGTGTGTAGTAAAACAAGTCAGCTTACCTCATGGTGGTCAAGAAGCAAAGAGAGAGACAGTAAGGGCAGGGTCACAATATCCCCTTCAAGGGCATGTCTCCAGTGACCTAACTTCTTTCCACTCAGCCTCACCTCCTGAAGGTTCCACTACCTACCAATGTGCCAATGACGGGCAACCAAGCCTTTATCATATGAGCATTTAAAGGACATACCAAATCCAAACTATAACACAGCCTGGTGGGGGGACAGATGACATATAAATGTATTCACATTCTGGGAGCTGCTTTCAAGGAAAAGAACAGGGTGCCCAGAGAGAAAAGAGTGGTATATGCATTTTAGAGAGAGGGCAGAGATCATCTCTCCGGGAAGGAGAATTTAAATTAACATAATAAGAAGTCAGTAATATAAAGAAACAGAAATGGGAATGAATGTTTTCAGGCAGAACAAATAGCCTCACCTTTCCCACCGTGGGTGAAAAAGCTGAGCACATCTGAGACCCCTAATATCTCCTCTGCAGCTGGAGCAATGAATGGAGGGGTGAGTGCCAAGAGTGAGCCATGGAACTGGACCACAGAGTGCCTTGGAGGGCAGGAAAAGGGTTTAAAGTTTATCCTTAGAGGGTTGAAGGGCTGCTGGAGGTCTCAAAGCAGGGGCATGACATCATCTTCTTATGGTTTTGAAAGAACACTGCTGTGTGGAAAGTGGATGGAATGCAGGCAAGAGTGGAAGCCTCAGAAGCTCTTCCTGATGTCTGGGCAGAGGGGACAGTGGCTTAACCCCAGGCGGTGGCACAGCTCCTTCCCAGGTTCATTCCAGTCTCCTTCCGTGATTGCCCTCCCAGGGACTGGGTATGTTAACACTTTTCCAACATTCTTTAAGTAACCGGTCCCATTTGCATATCTCAGTAGCACTGCAAGGAACCCAGGGAGCTGAGGATACTGTTCCCATTTGTATGATTAGTGAAAGGAAGATTCTGGAGGTCATAGGACATTTCTAAGAGAGCCAGGCTCTTGCATTCTCAGCCCAGGATTCTCCCTGCTCCATGAGACCTACCCTGATCACCTTTTGGTTTTGGACTGTCATTCTGAATTATAACTATGGTCGAAACTTAAAAATTAAAAGGTAGATCTTGACTCAGGAAGATATAAAAAGAACTTAAATCAGAGATTGTATTTAACTCAGGAACCAGTAAAGTATTATAGCCTGTTCAAAGACTAAAATTAAAGTTATTTAGGTGGTTTAATAAAGAAATGGGTTAGAATAAGATTGTAGAGTTATATATAAAGTGGCTAATGTCTGACAGGCTGTAAATCTTAAGGGTTATTTGTTCTACCAGGCAGAAATTATATCTGTATAGACAAAAATCTACTTGATAACAGGTAACTTCACTAAATTGTCTTTAGTCAACAGCAAACAATGAGATCAACTAAGTGCATCCTCCTAGAAAACCCTTTTGTGACCTTGGAAATGGGTGCCACCCATCCATCTCTCTCTCTCTTTCTCTTTCCAAGTTTTGGCTAATTTTTATGACTGTTATACAGTCATTTATCACACATCTATTGAGCCCTGCCCATGGATGTGCAGACTCTTCTGCTAGGCTGTGGGAACACATAGTTTAATACAAAACAGTTCCTGCCCTATGAACTTCACAGTCTAGACAGGGAGACAGACATATAAATGGATACATTCCAGTTCATTGTGATTAGAGCCAAGCAGAGATGTGGGGATTGGGAGGGCACCAGAGGAGGGAGTGGCACTCTCATCCTGGGGAAGTAGGAACACTTCATAGAGATGGTGCCTTTGAGCTGTGTCTTGAAGGATGGTCAAAGGGTGGGCAGGTTGGGAAGGACATTCAGGTAGGATGTTAGTGACCAACCTGAGAAATAGTGTGGTGTGTGTGAAGAGATTTACCTTCTAGATTATGGAAGATTTAAAATTTTCTCTTTGGTTCTCAGTTACTTGCAGAACTCTACAGCTAGTGGATAATATGTGCTAGGTCACTCTGGTGGAGGGGATCAGGGGTGAAACAGGGAAGGAGAAGTTAGAGTATCTTGGGCAAGCTTGCAAAATTTTCTTTAAATATTAGGTCAAATTCTGAATAAAAACTCTATTTAAAACTTTTTTTTGAAAGACTTTGAAGTCCCAGAGAAGCAGGAAGTTAATTAGAGTGGCTTTGATATCTTAGGGCATGTTTTAACAGCTGCTTAAGACGGTTTAAACAATAAGAACTGATGTGGTTTGGGATGTGTCTGTGATAGTCAGCTCTGGCCAGAGTGAAGTATCCCTGCATCTGAGAGCAACAGCAGTTGGCTTTAATTTTAGAAAGAGTTCAAGCCAAAAAGTTCTCTAAAACCCAAGAGAGGAACTTCTAAAGAGGAAGATTCCTGTTAGAGAATGTGTTTGGGGGTAAAAGATGAATTGAGTAGGGAACAAATGATCTTAACTTGGTCCTTGGAGGAACCCAGAACATGTTGATTTCTGAACAATTCTCTTAAGGTGGATTTAACCAAAGATATCTGTGGGCAGCTGCCATTTGTAAAAGGATCCAAATGGGGTAGATTAGCATTTGCAAGGAACATTCCAATAACACAGAATTTCCAACCAGTTTAAATTTTCTGGGGATTGTCATTGTGCTTGGATTAACACTATTTGCTTTCCTGGACAACGCCCTCAGCCTTCTTATTTATAACTTTTTCAACAAACTCTTTCTCAGTCCTGGACTCTGGATCTCCTCTGGGCTGGAGAACAACACATTGAGGAATCCTATGGTGAACAATAAGAATCTGCCTGTGGAGGGTGGTTTCAGGGCCTACGGGATAGCCTGCTCTGGTGGCCTGTGTTGCAGTTGCTGCTGGTGAGGATAATGGTGGTGGTGATTGCTAGGGGTGGTGATGTTGATGATGACGAGCTTTGTTAACGTTTGGAGAGCTAATGTTCATTTGTTGGGCACCTTGCTGAGAATTTTATACTCGTTCTCATGTGGTAGGCATTTCTTCTATTTTATAGATGAGAAAACTGAGGCTCAGAAAGCTTCAATGACTTGTCCATGTATTCTTCCACCCACAAAGTCTTTGAGAGCCATTTATAATATAGAGTATCATAACCTCTTCCCCCCGTACAAAAAAATTGACTAAAAACACGAAAGTGACTTATAGAGAGGTAGTTTTGGTAATGGACCAAAAACTGGCTAACAGATGACTGTAGAATCCAACTCAGGAGGGATACATTTATCTTCCAAGAAATACAACCTTGGGCATGCCATACCAATCTTCCAAAGATTTCTCATTTTCTACAAAATAAAGATCAAGTTCTTCTTCCTGGATAATATGTGCTAGGTCACTCTGGTGGAGAGAATTTGGGGCCTGTTTGCAACTTGCTGCTGCAGTTGGGAATTGTCTTGTGAAGGCTGCTGTTTGTTTCTTTAAAAAAAACTTCCATTAGCATGTCTTTTCTGGAGAAAAGCTTTGATTTACTAATAAAATGAAAACTGCACAAGACCACACGTTGGCATATACACACATTGGAAGGATTGAGAAAAGATTGCCATGGGTCCTTCCACAAAGATAACATGACTATTATCTTCAAGTTCCATTTTGAGTGTAGTAGCTGCATGAAAACTTTTATAAAGAGTTAGCTTTGTGAGTAGGGGACATTTGTAAGTGAGGAAATTCCATAAAATGCCCATGCATAGACTATAGTCTTCCAAAAGAGTAAACTTTTCTTGGTAAATTGTTAACTTCAAACTAGTTAAAGGATTTTGGCAATATTTACTATACATACCTGTATTTATCTATTTTACCTCTCTATACAGGCATATAAGTGAGTAGGTAGACTAGCCAAGTCCAGTGGAGGGAAGAGTATAAAAAATGCATAAAAAATTCATACAGAAACTATCATGGGAATAATATTCTGTCTTTAAAAAAGAGGCACTTTCCATACAAAGGAGAGGGCCTCATCAAGGCATTGTAGAGCTCAACATCTGCCACAAACAGAAAGTGGAAGGTACAAAAATGAGGGAGAAGAGGAGGCCTGGGGCTTCTCTTTTGTCCTAACTCCCTGGCTTCTTGCCTATTTCTCAGGGATCCTTCAGCACTCACTTTATGTGGAATGTTCTTTGGGGTGCTCATAGGTTCTGATTCCTTGTTTGTCTGATCTGTTGGGTTAGGTTTTTCTCTAGACCTTTGCTGTCCAGATTTGGAAAATTTTATCTGAATTCCATATATTATCTCTGAAAAATAGTGTTTGGTTCTTTTTTTCCTTTTGGTGTAGATTTGGCTTTATCCTGCTTTTATTAGTTCTTTACGTATAGTTGATATCTGACACCACTTCTTCACAAGCAGACAGAATTCCTTGTACTTCAGGGAGGACACTGGAGTTCACGCTGATCCTGAGTTTCTTGCCTGAGAGATCACATCAGCAATGCCATGTTAGCCATTTGCTAGTGGGACAGCAGGTAGGAAACTGCTGCTGTGGCTTCTGAATGTCGGAAAGAATGCACTTCTGAGCATGCAGAAGGATGAAGTCCACTTTATCTCATTTACAAGTTCTAGTGTTTCCAGATTTTCAACAGATGATCTTTGGGGATTAGAAATCATTTGAGGAACTCCTCAAATCCTTCTCTTTTTAAGAAACTAAAACAGTCTTCATATTCTTTACCTATTATCATCAATATCAAACATTATATTTAATAAATAAGAAACATTAGCAGTATTTTCCATGAAAGGTAGCCTGTAGAAAATATTCCATTGCTTAAAAATGCTGACAAACATTATTGGGTGGTATTTGAAATTGAAATAACTGATTTAAGAACTAACTTTCACAAAATTTTTGTAAAACAGGTATGTATATAAATTTGTTAATTTTTTCCAAAATGACTCACTATTGTCAGCATTGAGGTCCACAAACATGTATTTCTAACATGGCAACAGCTACAAGTAAGACTGACTGATTGGCCAGATTGATTGATTGGATAATGGTGGCTTCCATCCTATGTGGGCATCTACCAGTTCCTGAAAGTGTCACCTTAATTTTCAGCTGCATGTGTTCTGGTTCTTGCTTTCTATTCGCTTCCAGTGGATTCCTTCAATCTGGTGATATCTCCATATTAATTGCTAAACTTTAGTTCTTACAGCGAAATTATACTCTTTCCCATTCTCCCAACTTCTTGACTGAATTCTCTTGCAATTTGGGGTTTACAAAAACATAAATTTCCGAAATATACTAGGGAGAAATTCCTTCCTGGAATCACTAAATTATTCTAAGTTCATTTCTGTATTCTGTCTACTTTATTGTTATCTGTGTGGTCTTGGATAGCATCATTCTTTCTGGGAGTAATCTAGATCAGCACCACTGCTCAAAATGGGGATTAAGGATCAACTTAAGAAATATCCACTAGCTGATATTGGACACCCAGTGCTATCATTATCCAACTGTTTGTGGGATCTTACTCTAGCAAAGAACCACTTTTAAAAAATGGAAAATCTGGACCACAACAAACAGGGAAAATTCAAACCTGGACTGAGTTATAGTGGAGCATAGAGCATTCATCTGGGAGCACTATGGACCTTTTTGGTAGTACTGGGGAATGAACCCAGGGCTTTGTCTCAATAGTTGAGCACTCTACCACTGAGCTACATCCCAGTCCTGAATGGGTCTTGGATGAAAATGGCTGCGTTGGGTCAGGTTGAAGACTTAGATGTTGGTTACCTCATTTTCTCACAGGATGTAGAACTGCCAAGAGTAAGAATGTCACACCACCTTAATTGAAACCTTGGAACTAACTAGTTGTGAGACACTGAGGAAGTGGCTTAGCTTCTCCAGATCTTGGTTCTCTAGTCTGTATGCATGTCACGGAATAGGTGTGAGGATTAATTGAGATAATTCATGTTGCAGTACTCTGGTACAGGATAACTATGAACTAAGAAGAACCCAGTTGTTGTAGTTTCCTAAAAGGAAAGGACACATGGAATTACTGTGAGTGCATCTCACCAACATTTTCATTCATTATGCAGAGGTCTAAATTTTCCCAGTGGTGCCTGCAGCTAGGTGACAGGCAGAACCTTGCCATCTGTCCTTCTGCTATAAATTTCTAAAATGGTGTTGCCCTGCTCAGGCAGAAGCCCACAAACAATCTAAACAATGGTTCTAGGAAAGGACCTTATGTTTGGTGACTCCTTATCTTGATGCATCACAGGACTTCCTGGGGCAGCTCTGGACTTAAGCATTGTTGGGAATGTACAGGCAGAGAATGGGCTGAACAGATCAAGTGCTGGGCAGCCTGGAGGCCAACTGCACAGCTGTGCAGACTCCCCAGTGCTGGGGCAGGCTTTGGGGCATTCTGTTCATGCTCCTCTTCACATTTTCACCTGTGGGTGCAGGTTTTGTAAAGAAAGTGTCACCTGGGAGGAGTTTGTCTTTTGGAATCTATCTCGAAGAAATAAGGGACCCCTCAGGCATGGACACATAATCTGAAGTCAATCCCTTGTGTTGTTTTAGTTATAGAGCAGCCAAGAAATAGTTTGCATTGGTTTATGAAAGAAGGTTCTAGATTAAGATTCTAGTGCAAGCTTTAGTACATTTAGGTTTGAAAACCATTTTCTTCTTTTATTCGCTGTGTGGATTGGATGAATTTTAAATCTCTCAGGATATGTTTCCTTGGTTATAAAATGGGGATAATAATGATATGTACTTCATAAAGTTATCATGAGGGTCATATAAAATAATATGTGTAAAAAACTCTCAACAGATTCAGAGTTTCAGTTTTACAAGATGAAAGAAGTTCTGGAGATGGATTGTGGTGATGGCTGCACCCCATTATAAATGTACTTAACCACTGAGCTGTACACTTGAAAGAAGTTAAGATGGTGAATTTTGTTATGTACATTTTGCCATAGCAAAAATATTTCAGGAAAAAAACCCTGTCAACAGAAATCTGAGAATACAGTACATGCTCAAGAAATATTAACAATATTAATTATATCAGTTGAGTCAAAGAAGTATACAAACACTCCTTGATACATTCCAAATTAACACTTTTGGGAACATAAAAATGATTTTCTCATTAAAAATTATGGTAAAGACAGGAGTGAGATGACTTTAACCAACCTTGGGGAGGCCTATATTTGTATAACATGGTATCCTTGGACATGGACAGCATGAGCAGTGGGGTGGGTGGGAGGAGAAGGGAGGAATAGCTGTGGGAGAAGGGAGAGCTCCTCTGCTAGATACAAAAGAAGGTGTTGCAGGTCTGGAGACTGTTGGCATCTTAAGGTTTTTCCTATCAGTCAGTCCTATCCTAGTTAAATCACAAGGCTCTACCTTTAGAGACTCTTGAGGAATTTCTATGAGTGAGGTTCTTAGGCAGCACCCCAATTCACTGCCTGCCGTGCCTTGTGGCAGAAACAGTCTTTGCAAAGATCAGGTTGATCAGCAGTTGATCAAGTATTGGTGATGAGACTAGACACAAATATCACCTTTCAGTGAGGCCAGGTGGAAAATTATTCTCAAGTATTGTCCTGAGCAGAGACTGTAGAGATTTATCTTCCTGGAAGACCTCATTTTCTGATCCACCCTTACATCTCTGATCCATTAACTATTAAAATGAAATCCAATGAAGTGTGAAACTAGACACTTCCAGAGCCTCTTTCTCACACTACACCATGAATAATGCTGAGCTTTCCCCTCTACTCATAAAGAGCTCGCAATCCAGTCTCTGCAGAAGACTTTTAGGGCTTCTTTCCAGATTCTGATGTCCCCTTCCCCAGAGGGAGGGATGGATTTCCAGCACCCAGGTATTGTGCACAACACCCCCTTCCTGGAAAGATTTCCGATTTGGTGATTTTATGATAATAGTCAGTATCACAATAGTAACAGCTGTTTTTTAGGACAGTTTTTTTTATTAGATATTTTAAAATATTATAAAAGTACACTAATTTAGAAAATAATTCAATACAGTACCATATTTGGAGCAAAATCCAAAGTCCAGAAATAGTCCCAGATAAAATAAGGCTAAGTGTAGTATAGTGGGTAAAAGATGAATTATCTAATTAATGGTGTTGGAATAAGTAAACAACTGGGAGAAATGGGAATGCTATTCAGTGTTCATGTTTTACCACAAATAGGTTTTACATGTGTTGCAAACATGTAAAAATAAATAAATAAATAAATAAATAAAAATTAAAAAACCAAACCATAAATTCAATAGAAAATAATAGGTGACTAATTTTGGGAAGTAGAGAATTACTTTAAAAGGTTATTATCAAAGCAAATGAAGGAAAAGATTGATTGAAGTTTATGAAATTAGTTAGCTGTATTATTAAAAAACTGCATGAACCAAACTATACGATAAACTACAAAGAAGGAAAAATAATTTTCACTACATGGGACAAAAAGTAGTAGCAGCTGTTTTGAGCACCTGTTTCAGGCACATCACTAGATACTTAGCTTGCATTGTTTCACTTAATCCTCAAAATTGGTTAAGTATCATTATCTCTAGTTTATAGATGAAAATACTGAGACTTGGAGAAGATCAATAATTTGCAGTGAATGGAATTGAGATTTAAACCTAGGTCTGCTTGACTCAAAGGCCTTTGCCTTTAATTGCTAAATGGTGGCTTAAGTTAACCTGACCATAGGATCAATTCCTCATTTTGCAGGATTGGAGCTACATGCAAACATGCCAAATAACTATTCTTGTCACCAGCAATGCCCTAACACTTTATGTAAAATACGAGTCTCTCTTGGTTCTCTTTCCAAACCAGGTGTTATCCCCTTATTTTTGCCCCCTGTATGCAGCGATGACAGTTCTCACCTTGATATGTGCTTGTTGGCTGGTATTCTGGCTTGTGGTTATTGGTTCAGAACTTGACCCTGGAGTCAGTTCAGACTATAACCCTACTGTTTACCAAATCTGTGTCCCTGGGAAAGAAAGCTGCTTAGATATTCCTGGTTTATGCATCTGTAAAACAGGGAAAGTAACAGCACCTAACTCATAGGGCTATTGTAAAGATTAAATGAGAAAAAGAATAGCAAATGGTCCATGTTAGGTGCTTACTATAATTATTCCAAATCAGGAAAGTTCGCTGAATGTTAATTATAACGAACAACATGCTAAGAATTTACATACTTCCCACTACAATCCCTGACTTAGATTTTATTCTTTCACAAGTACTTATTGAATGCTTATTTTGTATCACACACTGCGCAAATAGATGTAATATAAAATAAGCAGAGAACAAGACAATATGCAGTTTGGTAGAACAGGTAAATAGATATATTTAACTTTATGTGGTAAGAATGCAGGTTTATTAGGATCTTGGAGCAAGGATGCGTAAGGTATCCTTGATCTTCAAAGAAGAAAGTGCAAGAGTTAGCTACATATAGAAAGATGGAAAAGGATTTCTATGCAGAGAGAAGGTGTACCAAAGACAAAAAGGTGGGAAATGACATTGTGAGTGAGAGGACCTGTGACCAATTTATTGATGTAAGAATATACAGTTTAAGCTTGGAAATGAGATTGGAGGCACAAATGTGGGATAGGAGCTTGGACTTCATTTCATAGGTCATGGGGGAGCCACTGAAGGGATTTTAGTGGAGAAATAACAGTGTGGAGGGTGAGGGTGAGTGGATTCAAGGGGTTTGGGGGAGTGTCAACTGGAGCAGGGAGACCAGGTGGGAGCCTTCTGAGTCACAAAATAGACCAGACTAGAGCAGTCAAGGTAGGACAAAGGGGGAGGGACGAGGTGAGAATTCTTCAGGAAGAGACCTGGGTGGAGGTAGGGAGGAAGGAGTCTTTGTTAATTACCTCTTGCTAGTGTAAACCTGAGTTAATGCACCCCTTCTCTGGGAATTCTCATTTTAGAAGATAATTCTTATTTCATGTTTTCAGAAGGATCAGTTACATAATTAGTTGCATAGGCTCCTAATATCCAGTGGAGAAACTCTGAGGAGTTGAAGCCAGTTCAAACCAGTCAACCAAAGAAAGGCAGTGGAGATATTATTGCACTTAGCATCTCTGTGTCTCAGTTTCTTAATCTGTCAAAGTAGTGCTTGCTCTATGAGTGTGAGAACTAAATGAGACAAAGCTGTTGTAACAGTATCTGCCATGGAACAAGGTCTTACAATATGTGAGCTGCAGCTAGGACTATTGCTCTGATTGTTTTGCTTTTCATAGCACAACCTCACGGATCTGACTATCTGGGTTTACCCTAAGCTTTGTGTGAAATTGAAAAAAAAATTCCTTACTTTCATTAAGCCTCAGTTTCCCTTCGGCAAAATGGGGACAAGAATAGACAATAACAGTAACAACAACAACGACAATAATAATAATGATAAAAATGCCTCTCTCCTAGGCTCATGTGTAGATGGAATGATGAAATGTGTACCAAACTTTACCACAGGTCCGGGCTCTCAGAGAGAGTCAGGAAATCCAAGCTACTGCTCTACTCCTTGCTGGGTTCAAGACACTTTGTGTGAATATGATAAAATTTCACTTTCCCTGCATTCACCAGAGTGGTTTAGTAGACCCATTTTTATGGATGAGACAAAAGTATGAGAGATTAAGTGCTTTTTCCAAGTTCATACAGCTATAGCTGAGCTGGCATAAATTATTCCATTTAGAATGTCTTGATACTTTTAAGAATCTCTAGGTAAGTTTCTCTAGACCCATAGGAAAAGGAAAATTCAATTATGTCCAGATCATGATTGTATTGATTTCTACCAGAAGGGAATTAGAATCATCATCAAAGTTCGATTTGGAAGTGACTTTATCGTGTATCTGGAAAAATGAATTGTGATCGTGTCTGAGTCTCCCCATCTGTTGTTAAAAACAAAACAAACTAAAACAAGAACCACAACAAAATCCTGTGTACAAAACTGTGCCAAGACTCCATGTGAAATCTAGATGATTGTGGATCTCTGCTGCCTGGAGGAGACGTGAGAGCCCCAGCCCTTTTCTAAAAGAGCTCTAAGAAACATACTTTGAAGGCCATGGATCGGAAAATCCTCTCTTTGACCAATGAGAAAACCAGTGGTGGAGGGACAACACGACTTTCCAGTGTCACATACCAGGTACTCACTGGGGTCAAAGTTGTCAGTCTCCTGTGGTCATCTAGCCTAGTGTTGCAACTCTCTCCATCTAGTGTGCAGAGCCACCATGAAGAATTCCTCCTTTTGTAATTTTTAAGAATTTTTAAAAGAATACTTAAGATGATTAAGAAGAAAGAGATGATTTGTAAGCCCAGCATGGAATAATCCTGTTCGTAAACTTTTCTTGTCTTTTGATTTCTGAGTGACTTGTTGCAGGGACTTTGGGTTGGATTTAGCGGTTGATCCAAAGGGATGGAGCTGTCCTGGGAATCTGTGCTTGCTTTTGAGTTATTTTTAAGGCTGCTTAAAATAAAGCCCCAAGTGGGCTGGCGTTGTGGCTCAGTGGTAGAGCACTTGTCTAGCATGTGTGAGGCACTGGTGTGAGTCTCAGCACCGCATATAAATAAAGGTCCATCAGCAATCGAAAATATAATAATAAAGTCCCAAATTGGATATCTTCCCTCATCTGTCCTCAGTCTCCCCATCACCCCCATGATTCTAGGAAAAAGTAGCTAATTGCCTGTAAACCTCATGGAGCCAATTCCTATCTCTTGGATTTTCCCCACAAAGTTTACTCTAAGAGAGACTTTTTTGCTCTGTCTGGTGTAAGAGTAATGATGTTAGTTTTAAAGGTCCATTTCACATTTGCTTCCTTCATTCACAGATTTATTCATTCATTGACAAATATCTACCCAGTATCTCCACTGCCAGACATTGGCTGTTCTAGGCTCTGTGTCTGAAGAATTGCAAGGTCAGTGCAATTAGAGAGGTATATCTTCAGTGAGAGAGATTGGTATTAAACAAGTAAATATGTGAATCAATCCATCCATCCATCCATCCATCCATCCATCTATTCAATTTCAAGATGTAATGAGGGCTATGAAAGAGAATGCCAGTGTACTCATGTTTTAAAAAGGTTGGTCAGAGAAGGCCTCCCAGGAGAAGTGAACTTCAGTTGACACCCAAAGGTACAAGGGGAGGGTTGTGGGACTGGTCTTAGGCACACAGGACCTCAGAGGAATTGGAATAACCAAAGCAAGCCCAAAGAACCTGGAACAAAGTGAGTGATGAATGGCCACCAAACATGCTGTTCTACTTACATATTTTGTTTATTATTTGTCTGCTACAGTGTAAACTTCTTGAAGAAAGGTGTTTTTTTTTTTCTAATTTGTTTACTACTTTTTCCCAACGCCTGAAACAGTGCTTTGAATACAGCAGGCACTCAATAAATGCGTTTGAGTGAATGAATGCATGATGTAAGAACTAAGAGTGCGATGAAAGGAAACAAGAAAAGATAGGCAGGGGTGAGATAGATCACGAAGGGCCCGTTTGTTATGACAGATGCTTGGATTTTATTTTTTATGCAGTGGGAAGTTACAGGAATCTTAGCAGAAGAATTAACATGATTTGATATATGCTTTTAAAAGATCACTCTGACTTTTTTTTTTTTGTACAGAGATTGAACCCAGGGTCACTCCACCACTGAGCGGCATCCCCAGCCCTTTTTTGTATTTTATTTAGAGACAGGGTCTCACTGAGTTGCTTAGGGCCTCGCTAAGTTACTGAGACTGGCTTTGAACTCGCGATCCTCCTGCCTCAGCCTCCCAAGTGCTGGGATAAAGAAGTGCGCCACCGCGCCCTGCATCACTCTGACTTTTGACTGGAGAAAGGACTAGCGGTCAGCAGTTGTTGAATCAAGTAATCTCAAAGGGCTATTGCAGTAACTTGGTAGGAGGGATCATGGTGCTGGTGGCAGTGTAGATGGAGAGAGAGGGATGAATCCATGATGTATTTTGGAAGTGGGAATAACAGAATTTGCTGATGGATTTTGTGGTAGATTCTCAGATTGATGACCCAATATCCATTCTCCTCGTCTCCCTTCCTAACATAATGCTATTTAATATAAATTATATAACATTTATAATATAAATGTTGTTTGGAGTGACATTATGCCTAACAAAAATGCCTCTATTTTTCCTAGCTTCTCTTGCAATTGAGGGTTACCACGTGACGACGTTTTAGCCAATGAAATGTAAGAGGGACTTGCTGGGCAGAGATTCTGGGGCAGGAAGAAGATTCAACTGCCAAATGAATTTCTCCTTTTGCTGCCCCAATCTTCTGGCTTGAATTCCAGATGCTGGTGTGAAGCAGTCACCCTGAGGGCACTCACTAAGGACACGAAAAGATGAGCCTGACTTCTGATCCAGATCTACCATCTCATCCTTTTCTGAAAAATAAAAACCACACTTCTTTTCTGAAAAACAAAAACAACAGCAAAATCAAATTCTTATTTGGTTCAATCATTGCATGTTAAATTTTGTTTAATTTGTTTCTAACTGATTCTGATTGGATGAGAAGCAATAAGAGAGGAGAATTCTATACACTGCCATCCCAGCCCCCCAACAATTAACTATTGAAATGGAAGACTAGGTGGGTGGGGGGCAGGTTCTAAATGGGATTGTATGTGCCTGTGTGTGTACACAATTATGCTTATGTGTATATGTGTGTGCATGTTTGTGTGTGTGTGAGAGAGAGAGGGAGAGAGAGAGAGAGAGAGAGAGAGAGAATTTTGGATATGTTAAGTTTGAGATGTCTGGAAGACAGTGCAGTGATGTTAACCAAACAGTTGTTCATATGACCCTATCCTTCAAAGAAAGTCTGGAATAAAGATAGAAATCTGGCAGTTGTCAGCATAGAGATGGTATTTAAAGTCATGTAAATGGCTGAGATTTCCCAGAACAGGGAAATCTAGAGATAGAAAGAAAAAGGCCCACAACTAAACCCTAACCATGCTAAAATTTAAAGGCAAAGACAGGAAGAAATGCTGTCAGAGACTAAGGAGAAATGGTCTGTAGGCGTAACTAGGAGCAGACAAAGTGGTGTCAAGAAAATGGATTTCCTAAAAGAACCTACAGAAAGGGAAAATATTTGCAAATTATTCATCCAACAAGGGATTAATATCCAGAATATATATAAGGAACTCAAATAACTCAAAAGCAAACAAAGGAAAAAAAGTAATTTGATTAAAAAATAAGCAAATGATCTAAACAGACATTTCTCAACAGAAGATATACAAGTGGACGACAAATGTATGAAAAAATGCTTAATTCCACTAAGCATCAGGGAAATGGCAATCAAAACCACGATGTGATATCATCACACTCAGAATGGCTACTATTAAAAAAAAAGAAAAATAAATGCTGGTGAATATGCAGAGAAAGGTGAGCTCTCATACCGTGCTGGTGGGAATGGAAATTAGTGTGGCTGTCATGGAAAGCAGTGTGCAGTATGGAGTTTCCCCAGAAAACTAGAAATAGAACTACCATAAAGTTCAACAATCCCACTAATGGATGTATCTCTATAGGAAATGAAAAGAGTATGTTGAAGAGACATCTGCACTCTCATGTTCACTTGTAGCGTGTTCACAATAGCCAAATATGGTAACAACCTAGGTGTCCATTGACACATGAATGGACAAAGAAAAAATGCAGCATGAATACTCAATGGAATATTATTCAATCATAAAAACCATAGAATCTTGTCATTTGCAGCAACATGCACAGAGCTGGGGGACATTGTGTTAAGTGAAGTAAGGCAGGCACAGAAAGAAATACGTACTGCATGTTCTCACTCCCACGTGGAAACTGAAAAATTTGATCTTAGAGAAGTAGAGAGTGAAATAGTAGTTATGGAGTTTGGGAAAGGTCAGAGGGAGCATGGAGAGGTGATGGTTAATAAGTACAAGGGTACAGTTGGATAAGAGGAATAACTTCTAATGCTCTATAGTACCATATGGTAATTATGATGAACAACAATTACTAGTACATTTCAAAATAGTTAATAGGGAATAAAGAGGGTTTTGAAATTCCTGATACCACAGAATGACAGGCGTTTGAGGCAATTGGTGATACCAATTACCTTGAACTGATAATTGCACATTGTACACATGTATTGAAGTATCACACTACATCCCATAATTGTGTACAATTATCATGTGTTATTAAAAAATTTTAAATGTTAAAAAAAGTGAAATGGGCCCTTGGGCCCACCTTTCTTGTCACAGCTCACTGAGTTATGAATACCATTTGCACTCTTTATATTCTGCATTAGGATATTCTTTCTCCATTTGTTTTTGGCTGCAATCTGTTCTGTGACAAGACCTCAGGTTTCCAGGGCCTAGGACCATGCCTGTCCTCTGGAGTTTCCTGTACTAGGCACAACACTTCACCTTGAGGAGATACTCCAGAAGCTTGACAATGATCATCTGTGCCCAATGATGTCAGGAAAAGAAAAAAAAGAAAAGAAAGAAAGAAAAAGGATATTTAGAAAAAGTTAATTGTTTTGGAAAAGTGGAAAAATTGGAACTTGTGCTCAATCCCAGATTGAAAGACTCATTGAGCTGCAGAATGATGTGCATTATCTGACCAGAAAGAGGAGTTTTTAAAAATTATTTTGAGAGCTTGTTGGGCATAGGGCCTAGAGAAGGTCAGAAAGATAAAAGAAAATATGGTGCAGAATAAAAAAATTCCATTGAGTCAGGATTCAGGTGAAGAGGGCAGCTTTGACCAGAACACTAAGGGCTTATATCAGAAGCTAAGCAGGGAGAGGGACAGCATGTTCCCAGAGCTGGGATGCAATAATGAAAAAGGAACCTGAAACTCGGCTGAGGGCTGATCCTCAGTCATGGGGTAGGCTGACTTTCGAGATTTACTCCTGTTGGTATGAGGTGCTGATATCCTATTATGGAAGTCCAGGTTGAAGGAGGGAAGTGAAGCCCTGGGTTGAAGGTCAGACTCTAAATCACTGATTAATTAATTCACACATTCATTCATATCTGATATGCGATGACTATGTGCCATGTCCTGGGGATACAGTGGTGCAAAGGTAAAAAGTGTACCTAATGTCACAGAACTCATACTCTAGTGGGAGTGGTTTGTATATATGAGAATAACTAAAAAAAAGTTAATGGACAAGATAATTTTACACAGTAGTAAGAACAATGAAGAAAATCAGACATGACAGTGCCCTACAGCCAGACACCAAGGCACAGTCCCTGGATCAGAAGCATCATGAACTTGTTAAAAATGCAGAATTTCAGGAGACACACTAGACCTATTAATTGAAGGATATGGAGAATAAGTCCAAGGACATTTCCCCCATCTGCAGCTGTTCCCCCACCCACCTTGTCTGGGGTAAAATTGAAGTTTTCGTCATTTAAAAGCTCAGGTCTCAGCCAGGCACAGAGGGAAGGAGCACAAAAGGAAGTCTCGTCTGACTGGCACCTGATCCCCCACCCTAATGGGGTTTGGTTTTTTGCTCCCTACTGTGCCTATCTTAGGACGGAATAGGTACCCTCTAATTTTGTTTAATGACTCTTTGAATCAAAATGAGAAGCCCAGAAAGAGTATACAGGTAGGCTATGCAAGATGTTCTTAGCAGAGCTTTGCTGAGGAGCAAGATCAACAATATCTGACACCTGGCCTTGCCTTGGAGGTACCCCACCCTGCTCTGGGTGCTACCAGGTCTTTCACACTCTTTTCCTGCAATGTGTGGTCATACTCTCTCTGGAGATTTTCTTTTAGTCAGTGTTTTAGGGCCCAGGAGAAGATATGGCTCCTAGAAAGGATGTGCCCTTGAATAAACTACAATGGAGTGTGCCAGATGCAATTGTGTAGTTGAGAACAAGTAACTGTTGGAGCTCAGAGAGGTACTGGGTGCAAAATTGGGAGAGATTCAGGCAGTTCCCTTAGAGCTGGTTCTTAAGACAGGAAGACATTTTTTTTTTTTCAAGTTTAAGGGGTTATTGGTGAGGTGGTGATAATTGTGTGGTAATGATGTTGAAAGGGTAATGGTGGTGGTGGTGGTGTGTTGGCTTTAAATGATGGTGCTTTCAAACGGTGATGAGTGAGAGTGGTGATAGCAGTAATGAGATGGTGGTGGTGACAATAGTGGTCACTGTCATCATGGTGATAGTGTAGTGTACTTCAGACAGAGCACACCTGTAAGCATAAGGTCATGAAAGATTTCATTAAGTCCCCAAACTGGGTAGGGTGGCCATAATAAGCTGGGCAGGTAGGTTGAGGCCGTATGTGAGGGCCTTGTGGGCCAAGATGGACACATCTTCCTTAAAGGTTTAGGTAGCTCATGGACTTTGTTGCTTTGATTTGTAGGACAAGATCTGACTGCACTGTGAGGAGAGGGAAAGTGACATCTCTCATAATTGCCTCTCTTGTTTCCTGATTGTCCTATTAGACATCAACAGGGAAGGGTTAAAGGAATGTATGGAATATGTACATATCCACTCCTTTGAAGACCCAGCCTTCTAGAGGTGGGAAGAATATTTCTATTCTGGGTAATATTGAAATCACTCAAGAAAGGTATTTAGTTATTCATGTGTTTTCATCAACTTAATCATTCATGACTTCTTTTAAAACATTCAAATGTGTTTTATAGAAGGCTTGCAAAATTCAAAGCATAGGGTGTGATTTTCGAAAAGAACTCTAAGTGAGTTATTCAGCCTTCAAGAAGATAGCTAGTGGATACACGGGGCAGCGGTAGGAACTGTGGGGAGCCCACGAAACTGAGAGCCATGATTCCTATGTGCTGACCCTGACTTTGTAGACTAGGACAGCTCTTCAACTTGTTCATTTGTCCTGAGTCCTTACTGCATTCATAGTGCTCTATTACAGAAGAGGAAGATAAGCAAAATCATTCCTGCCCTACGAAGCAAATTTACAATCTAGGGAGGAAACTTCTCCAGATCTCTCTACAACTCACCGACATTATTTATGTATCTGTGTATGGGTGGGCAGGGAGAGGTTGATCAGATGATTTTTAAAATCCTATGCCAACTTAATACTTTATGATAAAAGGGATTCAAGATTTGTATTCAGCACTTTCATGAGAAATAAATCCAAGATGAGTTCTGTATTTTACGCTAGCTTTGCGAGTTGCTCTAACAGTTACACAAACTCACCCCTCCATACCCACGTACGGAGCGTATGTTACCTGGAAACCTTGTAGAAGGCTTATGGTGGATTTGCTATGAGGGCTTTTCAGTCAATTTTAAAATCTGGGTGCAGGGCAGGGTGCCATTCAAGGAAATTTCAGGACCCCAAAGGACTTTGGATGCAGTTGCCCTGTATTTGTGTGGGGGAATGTGGTTTAAGCGGCTGTGGGAACTTAAACATTCTGACTTTCTATGTAACTGAAATTTCAACCCCCAAGTGTGTGGAAGTGACTTCTCTGACACAGCACATGTAACTTGGCTCCCTCCTGATGTCTGTTTTTCTTGCTCTCAGGAGAAGAAATGGCCTAAACAATCTTCATGAGCCAACAGTTGAAAAAATATTTGTTTTGGTTTTGTCAAGCGCTTTCCCTATTAAAACCTGAACATTTTGAGGCGAAGGGGGATCCCCATTGTGCCTGTTTGATTCGTTTATGCTTAGCAAATCAATTGTTTTCAGTTGAAACTGTATGTCCGAGAAGGCTATAGAAAGCTTTACTGCCCTTTTCCTTTCAAACAGGAAGTTGCATTTTGCCAAAAGTAAACAAATGTGAACCCGGGAAGGTTTGTTTAGTTTCTAACGCTGACTTCAGGACCTGAGAATGGAGTTTGTGCTTGGCAAAAATGCCTTCTCCAAGATCTTTCTGGGCCAAAATATTCTCTGCTGAGGACCTGGCCTTTGCGCTCTGGTAAACATCCTCCTCTCACCAGCCCCCAGAAACTCACTGCCAAAGTTCCTCTGCAGCTTTGCTTGCTTATCAAGAACATTCTAAAGCTGATGGCAACTTGGAAACATACTTTCAGTGGGACATTGCTTTCTGGAGAGCGGCCACTTTGTGGAAAAAGCCTGAGGTTTGGAAATCTCAGAGGGCGCGAATGCAATTTAGTGTTCTTTGTGCTTGGGCGTTGATTAGCCACCCCCTCTCCCCGTGCGGATAAAGAAGCTTCTAAGAGAATGACCATTACTAAGCAGCTAGCACTGTAGAGCTTAGCACTTCCAAGGACCAAGCTCATGAATCCTGACACAAGCCCTAGAGGGAGGGCACTATTACTGTCTCCAATTTATAGATGAGGGAACTACTGCTTAGGAAGAGTGACGAACTTACCTCAGTGGACACCACTAGTTAAGCCACACAGCCTTCCACTCTACCTTCTGGTTTATAGACTTAAGTGCACAATTAATACTTGAAGTCCAAGGAGTTACAAAATATTTGGGGGAGACCCACATGATTCAGGTGAACATCAGTATAAGACCATTTACTATTCTAAGTCGAAGAATTAAGCAAGTAGCCTTATATATATATTTTAAACAAATATGCTTAATGTTGAACAAGTCTTGTTCCAGGAAGGATTTAAGGCCACTGATATCAACCTGGAGAGCATGTGAGTATGGACATGAGGTCCAGGGGAATCTGAAGTGATTCTCAGAGAAGTGACTCTGGTTGGCCCTCAAAAGAATAAGTGGGAATTAGATAAGTAAAGAACATTTCAGATTTGGGGAATCAGAATCAACTCTTTTTCCAGGGGCTTGCAATAGAAGCTACTTCAAGAAAAGGTTGTAAGTACACATGTTCAGGCCTGGGTCAGTTACCCACTACACACATAGTGACTTTCCTTGGGCTGTGACATTGGACTCTCTGAACACATGCACTTGAGAGAGAGATTCGATGAACCTATATAGAAACAATTGGCCTGTGAGATAATCCATCCCTCGGAGGCTGTGGCAAAGCTAATAGGTACTGGACCACAAGTTCCCCTGCTCTCCCTATGAAATCATTAGCCTGTTCTCCCTGTATCTAGTGCCACTAGTCTTGTCACACTTTTCAGAACATATTGTTGCTTAAGTGCACTTTTCTGCTATCTTTATAGACATTATCACTACCAGTGATGGACATTATCACTAATCTCATCACTGCTCTAATATGGGGAGTGAGACTAGACCCATTTTACAGCTGAGGAAACAGACTGAGGGAGATCAAGAGCTTTGCCCAAGTTATGCAACTTCTTGATGGTGGAACCAACAAATCAATGGTTCTGAGGCCAAAGTCCACATTCTACCACTTTACCACATACACTCTTCTGAAATGGAATGAAGACTCCCTAGACAGTTTTAAGCTAGTATTCTGGATTTGTTTAAAATCCTTATGAGATGTTAACAGCTTTAAGCCTTGTGATGGCTTGGGAAACCTGAACACCTGGGTGCATTTTCTTTTATTCATCCTAACAGGGACACAGACCTCTGGCTTCCGTCATAGACCCCCCTTTTGAAGTGTCTCTGTTTTCTTCATTCAGGAGAACAGATCAGCATCTCTCATGCAAGGCCTGGCTCTGTGCCCATCTCACTTTTGCAATGAATTTAGTAACATCTGCTTTGCCCATTAAAGTGATTTTTCTCTTCCTGGCCCTGAGCCTGTATGCTTGCTGCAATTGATTACCAGCAATTTCCTTCCCAAACCAGAGGGTTCAGTGAACTCTAAATTGAATTGCTGCTCACTGGTCTCCTTTGGACCAATGCATACAGCTTACGTGCAAGATGGTCAAGCCACTCAGTTCCTGATTCTATAGGCCAATGATTCTGGTTAAACACAGGGGAGGACCTGGTGAGTGACATTTCCCATTTTTGCACACAGTGGCCTAGGGCTGTGGTCATCTCTGGGTTTCTCAATTCAGATCTAAGGTGGGGGTAGGAGTTGAAGTCACCTTGCTTACAGCAAGGCTGTTGAAGTATAAAGATCTTTCTTTTAGTTAAATTCCAGCTGACTTCAGGAAGTAGTGACCTCAAAACGTGGTTGATGGGGTGCCTTTACCTGGGAGATATCTGAGGAAAATGTCCTTAGCTCTAGAAGTAACTTGAGGTCTAGAAGACCTCAAGAATATGGGCATCACTGTACCCTTTTGAACTTGGTTGTGAGTCCCCCTCTGTGGTTCAGGCAACTTTTTGTTTTATCAACCAAAACCCCAAATGAGGCTGAGCTTGTACTGGCCTGCTACTCCATCGTTTCTCTGATTGGTAGGTTGCTGGTCATTCTTTGAGAGGCAGTCTGGAATGCTAACTCCCAGGAGGACTGTCCATCTCTCATTCACCCAGTTCCTTACACAGTGAGCACACAGTATGCGCCCTGTGAAAGGATGAGTGACAGGTGTTACTTGATTTGTGAGAAGACTTGAAATGGTTTATTTGCTCTGAGCTGTTCTTGAAGTGTCTCTCGTCTACCCCAGCTATGCTCCTTCACACCAGGACAGAACAGTGAGGAATTGTTGGTCATTTAGAGAAGAGGAACTCAGGAGTCCACATAATAGTCCTAAAAAAAAAAAAAAATCAAAGGAACTCATTACTAACCAAACTGTTGTTTATTAGAGCTGTTAATTTAAAGAGAGATGTGTAAAAGTAAGACAAAGGTAACATAAATGACTCAATCCAGTCATAGTGGCAATTACTTGAAACCGTTTGAGTCACAACATTTTTCCGTTTCTTTGAGAAGACATTCCCCATTTCCATCAAAACTGCAGATGCTAAACCCACCCATCTCAGAAACCACTTCTAAAATGATTCTCACAAACAAGGTTGCTAATACCGGAGTCTTGCAGAGCTCTCAAAAGCATCTTTGGCATTGAGCTTAAGACTCTTGCCTTTACTTCTGGAAGAGATCTCCAGTGTAGTGTTACTGTACTGAGAAATGTCAGGAAAAGCTGAGTATTCCCAAAGGTATGGCTCAGCTTGAAGCTGTGAGATCAATACCTCTTAACCAAGTAGATTCTGAGCTAACTCTCCAAAGTATTGAGAGATTCATAGGGTTTTTGGCTTCTACAAAGACCTTAGGTCTCTATTTCTTTATTTAACTCCTGCACATTGGTTAAGTGGCTCTTGTGGACCTATGGAGGAAATGGGCTACAGAACTTCAAAGGAAGTTTAGCTGCACATCACATATGTAGTTTGGAAAACCATATTTATAATCCTCCCTGCCTGCCCAGATTTGAAGAGTAAATGGAGAGAAGACTAGTAAAATGCTTTCATTGCCTGCCCTTGTTCTTTACCATTTATCAGATGCAATTAAATTGGCCTCCCCCAACTCCCACCCTATAATGAAATGAGAAGGGCTGCACTTGGTCATGCTGTTTCAGTTCTGCTGCTGGCTACCCCTATAGCTGGGATGTAAAACTCATCCTTCCTCTTTCCAGAGGCTCTGCCTCAAGCCGAACAGGACTTTTCCAAGAGAGTTGGATCACCCTGAGATCCAACTCATCAGGCCAGACTTAGTCGAAAATTCCAGGTTGAACAAATCATTAGGCATAGGAATGTGCTGCAATTTACCTAGAACTGACCAAACTTCCTCTACCACCAAGCCACCACCATTGCTACCAAGATGGCAGCTCACAAGAAATGAGTGCCTAGCAGATGGCAGGCATTGCACAGGCAATTGATCCTCACATAGCCTCATAAGGTAGCTTTGTAATCCCATTTGACAAATGAAGAAACTGAGGCTCTTGAAATTTATTTATTTTTTCCTTATTATTGAGGGTATTGGGCGCTCAGCTAAATGCTATGGATATAGTGCAAGTGAGACAAACATAGTCCTTTCTTGAGGACTAATAATAATAATAAGCATGGCAATGACTGGAGTCTTGGTTGGTCTGATTCTAAAGCTTACCTTGAACCCTATCTAAAATTGCTCAAAAATCTAAGACATCTCCTGGGACACTCTTGAAAACAGCCTGCTCAGCTTGGAGAGTGTGCAGGTAGAATCTACACTAAGTTTACTCTTCTATGTTATACCCCTGTGAAAGGTAAGCACATGTGGGCAGGGACCACACTTGTCTTCTACCAGACACACAGTCGTTCCTAAGTAAGTTTGTATAGGATGAATGAGAACTAGCACTCATATTTTGGATTTTTGGATTTCTGCCTAAGAACAGTCCCTTCAGGCTCTCAGTGAAATGCAATGAGATGCATGTGCTATGACAGGCGACAGAGGAAGTCTCTGAGCCCTTTACATGTAGTGGCTTTAATTCTTCTTTTTTCTCAATTTTCACACGCCCCTGCATTTCCTGCTCTTTCCTGGGCCTGGAAGCGGAAGTACTGAAGTACTGAGACAAACTGTTCTTATGGTTTTCAGAGGCTGGCTCAAACCAGGAAGGACAAGATAGCAGAAGACCAGTTCTCTCTGGTTCTCTCTGTCAAGAGACAGTAGCTGCCTACTGGGTCCCTGGGCCACAGTTCCACTCCTTTGAGCTGGTTGGGCAAGATCAGTGGAGGACTTGATCTTAGCTGCAGCTTCATTGTTCAATGGCAGATCGATTACTATTCTTTCAACTTTGTTCCCCATCTGTAGCTTAAAGGATGGGTCTTTAATGCGAGGCAATGCTGACGTTTGTTTCTTGGTTTATAGATTGATCACACACTGATTTATTCACCCCCAAATACTTAACAAGCACCTACTTGTATGTCCTTCGCGAAGAGCTCTTGTGAAATTTACAGTCCAATGCAGTCAACAATGTATACAAAAGATGAGAAAGGAGGGAGATGAGGAGGAGTAGAGGAAGAGGAGGAGGAGATGTAGAGGAGGAAGAGGAGGAGAAAGAGGAAAGAGGAATAAAATATGCAGTATGTGAGAAGGTGAAATTGCTATGGGGGAAATTTGATTAGAGAAGGAGAGTGAGGAGGAGTGTACTGCTATTTCAATAGGGTTGTTAGGGAAGGTCTCAAGAAGGCAGCAATATCTGAGGGAAGATGGACTTCAGGGGATGAGCTGTGTGATTTGGGGGAGGAGGGTTCCAGGCAGAGAATACATGAAGAACAAATGTCCTGAGGCTGGAACTACCTGGTGTGACCCAGGAACAGCAAGGTAGTCAGTGTGGCTGGAGCACCATCAGCCAGGGGCAGAGAGGAAGGAGGATGGTCAGAGAGGAAATGGGTTCAGAAGTGTTGCGAGGACTTGAGAACGGAGGAAGTCTTTCAGAGTGAGTGAGATGGGGCATGTCTGGAAGGTTTTCTTAAAAAATATTTTTAGTTGTAGATGGACACAATACCTTTATTTTCTATTTATTCATTTTTATGTGCTTCTGAGGATCAAACCCAGTGCCTCACACATGTGAGGCAAGTGCTGTACCACTGAGCCATAACCCCAGCCCCTGTCTGGAAGGTTTGGATCAGAGAAGGGACTAGAATAACTAAAGGCAAGTCAGTTATTAGCAATGGGACTCAAATTAACTAAAATGTTTTAAGTCTCCAGAAAATATGGGAGTGAGGGGTAGTGAATGGAGAAGATAGTACAGGACTGGCTTGGGATCCTTTTCCGTCTTTGAATAATATTTCAAGGGCTTGGTGGTCTGTTAACACACTTTGAAAAATGCTCCCTTAGAGTGTAAGCCTTCCATAGGGCAGGATTCACCATTGTTCATCTTTACAACCTGGTCCTAGCAAAGTGCCTGGCCTATAATAGATACTGAAGAATCATTTCTTTTTCCTCTACTGAACTTCCTTCATTTCTTATGCATTACATTAGAAGCTTTGAAACGCGTTTGATGTCTTTGTTCTACTTCCAACCAATTAAGTCTTTTATTATGTTTCATTCATTGCCTTGGATGCCCAGTTATGTAGGATCATCCCTTACATTTTTCCAGAACTTGACACAAAATATATTTACTCACATAACCCTGAAATAACTCTGTAAGACAGTTATTATTAGCTTATGTGACAGACAAAGAAATGGGCTAAGAGAAATAAAAACTTCTCATCTGCCATTATATTGCGGCTTCTCATGGTATCTTAGCTGAAAACTAGGAATTCTCATTTCATACTTGCATTAGTTTCCTGTGGCTGGTGACACACATTCCCACTAACATGATGGTCTAAACAGCAGAAATGTATTCCTCCTTGGTCTAGGAGGCCAGAAGCCTGCGTTAGTGTCACAGAGGCATTCTGCTGTCACTCTGGATGCTTTTGGTGAGAATCCATTCTTGACCTCCAGCAGTTCTGGTGGTTGTGCATAGTCCTTGTGGTCATGCCAGCATCTTCAAATCTCTTCATGCTGTTTTCACCACCTTCTCCTCTACTCCATCTGTGCCCAACATTCCTCTTGTAAGGATGTGTGTGCTGGCACGTAAGGTCACATGAATAATGCAGATCATGAGATCCTTAACTTACTCAAGATCATCCCATTTCAAGATTCTTAACTTACATTTGCAAGTTTCACCCTCTCCCCCCGCACCACACACACACCATGAAGCCCACATTTAGAGGATTCAGGTATTAGGATCAGGTATTGTTTTGGGGCTGCTTTTTGGGCTTCCATAATATTTAATGTTCTCAACCTCATCAAAATCTTCTCTCTTGGTCATCTGGTCATGAGGATTCTGCCCCCATGAATGGATTGATGGATTGGTGAATTAATGGACTAACAGGTTATTAAAAGAATTGCTTTGTTATTAAAAAATTCTTCTCTCTTGTTTTTGTCATTTTGCTCTTTATAAAGCAAACGTTTTGCTCTTTATAAAGTAACTTAAACTGGGCCTGGTAGCGTACACCTATAATCCCAGCAGCCTGGGCAGCTGAGGCTGGAGGATTGCCAAGTTCAAAGCTGGCCCCAGCAACGTAGCAAGGCCCTAAGCAATTTAGCGAGATCCTGTCTCTAAATAAAATATAAAAAGGACTGGGGATGTGGTTCAGTGTTTAAGCGTCTCTGAGTTCTATCCCTGTTACCAAAAAATTAAAGTAACTTAAGTTCCCTATTGAAAAACTCATAATTGTATATATAGGAACAATTAATAATTCACCATTGGCATTTGATGTTTTATTTTGGGTTTTTTGGTTATGCCTTAATTTGCATGTGTGAATAAAATAGGGATCCGGCTTGGTCTCCTGTTCTTTTCACTTCCCCTGCTCTCTTCTTAGGTGGGCTCCTAAGGCATTGATACCACGCCACTTTCAAGTGTTCCCTCTGCCTTATGACTTCAGTATATGTGTCTAGCAGAGTATCAGGAGGAGTCTAGTAACCTAGTTGTCTTTAAAACTTTCCTATCCATCACCCATAGTTTAACCAATTCCTAAGTCTAGGAGATTCTCTCCATAGTGTAATCATTTTGATCCTTTAAATTCACAATTTTATCGTGCTTCTCCTGACAATTGCAATAAATAGGGCTGGGATGACAATAACGTCTACTCCTACCCCATGTCCAGGCTTACTTTCCTCTAGTGTAGGCAGCTCCAATCATGTTTTAAGCTCTCTGTTGTCCTGCCCCCACCACTTCCACTCCCACCATTTCCATCACATTAAGTAGAATATCCTTAGGCTGCCAGTGGATGCCAGCTATTCTATAACCCCCTAATCATCTGCTTGACTCACATTTTACTTCTCAGCTAAATAGACAGAGGGACTTTCTCACCCTCCTATCACTTCCCAGTCTCTCTCCCATTGCTCAAGCATTTCTCCTCTCCCTCTGGAATGTCTCCCACCCCTCCCCCTTTTGGGGGTTGTTGAAATTCTACCCATCTTTCCCGGCTTATCTCAAATGCCATCTCAAATCTCCATGAGGTCTTTCTTGACCTTGCCCAGCAGGCGTGACTTATCCCTCCTTTGAGTTTCTTCTGTGGGACTTTGTAGCTCCACTTTGGGGCTTATCTCATTTTACAGTTATTTGTGTGCTTGTCTTTTCTTTCCTGTTAAATTATTCTCTCTTTAGACCAGGGACCAGGTCTTGCTCTTGCTGAGATCCCTATAGCCCCAGCACACAGCGCCTCCTGAACACTGCTCAAGTTGTCAGTGAGAGCGTGTGCAGCTGGAGGCAGTGCTATTCACACACTTGTTGCTAGCCTGCTCATTGCTGGGGTGGACGAGGGAGCAAATGCACACTGTGGGTTATTAGAAACTCTTTCACTTCTACGGACTATGTGCATTTTTGTTTTTGACATGTGTTATCTCAGAGATTCACAAATGTCAGTGATTTGTTGAAGCGTTTTTTCACAAGCTTTCCTGTCTCATGGTGCCACTTCCACTATTATTTTCTCAACATTGGTCTTGAATTGATTCACTATTTTGACTTAAGCTATGAAAATCTATGGAAATCCTGGGTTTGATATTAGACACACATTTTTAAAAATTACAAATCAATTTAACATCTTTATTTTGTAATGGTACAAGGTCTGTGCTTTAGAAGACCCTGCCTGAGACCTTGATAGGACTTAAACAGGGTCCCTGAGTTATTCACTTTCTCTAGGCAATATTGCCTCAGAACACAGGAGCTATACCTAGACCATACAGAGTCCATGATCCTCTATGTTCCTTCAGACTAGGAACGAAGCTTGTCTTGCTCCCCACCGTGTGGCGGTCACTCTGTGATTATTTGTCAATCGATGTAGGTAGAATGTGCACCTACAAACACCCCTGCACAAACGTGAACTCACTCATGCTCATTTTGAGTTTAAGTGTGTGACTCTAAAAGTGTTCTGGTTCACTCTTGACACACCTCCTTCTGTTGTCCCCAGACTTCATTTAATGAAGTGCGAGAATTTGGAGGTATCCCTCAAAAGTTCATGCATTGGAAACTTAATCCCCAACATTCAAAGGTAATGCTTTCTAGAGGTAGAATCTTTGGGGGGTAATTCAGATAAGATGAAATCATGAGGGTGGAGTGCTCATGATGGTGTTCATGGTCTTTTTTTAAAAAAAGGAGAAACCCAAGCTCTGTTTTGCCACATGATGCCCTCTACCATGTTATGCAGCAAGAATGCCCTTGTCAGATGCCAGCACCTTGCTCTTGGTTATCTCAGCATTCAGAACTGGGAGTCAAATAAACTATTATTTTTATAATTACTCAACCTGGGATATTTTTGCTCCAGCAACAGGAAGTGGACTAAGACAAGGGGTGGCATTAGTTTTCCATTATCCCCATCTTTTGGCTTCACCTGTGGATGGTAGCTAACTGTCACTGCTGCTGATCAGCTGGGCAGTCAGTCAAGCCCTGGCTCCTGGCTTCCTGTGCTGGTCCTTCTGGGGCAACTCTCCTGCTGTTCGATTCATATCAGCCTCATGGCTAGGAAAGCACATCCCCATTTACAGAGCTTGAGAAATGCTTTGTAATTCTGCCCAGGCCTTTCGATTCTTGCTATGACCAGTCACAAGAGAATCTGACTTTGGGAATCTCTGAAGTGTCTTTACAGACAAAACCAATTGCCCTGGAGTGATATTACAGGCAGGAAATAGGGGCTGTGGTAATGTTACCCGGGGGCAACAGAGCAACTCCAAATTCTCTTTCTCCTGGTCCCTCCCAGTCCTGCCTTTTCCCTCAAAAGGAATGAGTACACTAAAGATTTTTTTTTTTTTTTAACAACTTTGTTCACTGTGCAGTGATTTCATGTTAGATCTGGGCTGAGACAAGCAGGCACTTGTAGGTTGGAGGTAGACTTGAACAGAATTTCTTCCATGGAGTGCTCTGTTTCTACCTTTATTGAAGAAGAGCACTCTTCAGCAATTTGACAGGTTGTAGGAGAGGCTGTCTGGTGGAAGCTTCGAGAGTTACTTCTAACATCTTTTGTCTGGCCACCTCAAAAGCGAAAGGAGAAAAGGAATGGGGATGGGGAGGCAGGGTAGGAGGCCACAGGCTCTAATAGAACAGCATCTCTTAGCCTCCAGGACTGAAAGAGTAGGGTTCGAATCCCAGCCCTGTCACACTAGCTTGTACTTATCTTCCTTCAGTTTTTTCGTCCTTAGAAAGGGACATAACCCATTTCCTGACATTGCTCCCTACAAGGACATAAGTGACGGAAAAATCTTCCACAGAATATGACACATAGTGGCTACTCAGAAATAACAGTTCCCTCTCCTTTCTGCTAAATACCCCTGCATCATGTGTGATCAAGATATTCTGGCAGCCTTTTCTCCTTTATTAATGTTTATGAAGTGCTCCAACGCTGTGAGCTATTGAGACAGAACAGGCACATATGAAGCCACTTAAACTCTTTATGAAGCTGTGAATCCAAATGTGCAGCTTCGTAGAGCTCAAAATTCATCATGATGTTTACAAGGGGATTTCAAGCTCTGGATGGAAGGTTGAGCTGAAAGTTCTTTGGCCTGCCTTTCAGTTTAGAGATTCAGTGATTTGATAGTCTTTGATCTCACATTATAGATAGGGCATTCATATCATTTATTGTCTAAAGTTGGTAAGTTTTGGATAATTCAAAGGGGATGCTATTAAAATTAAGAACTAGACAGCAGGTGAAAATTAGGACTGTCCCAGGCAAATGGAGGTACATTTTTACTTAATCAGGGTACATAACTTTGGACCCACGCTCTGTGTAAGTTGTAAGGCTTTATACTTATCCGGCTTCCAGGCGGATGAACTGAATCCTGTCAGTTCATTTCCACTTCAACCAATGACTCCTGTTATGTAGGCAAGGACCCTCTGGAAGACAGGTTAAAGATTTATGGCACAGGGTACATGAAAGTATCACGTCAGATACACACAAGAGATAAATGGAAGCTGGAGGGTGAGCCAATCCAGGATCCAGATAATCATGTAGCTCCTGTGGCTGGGGCTATAGCTCAGTGGTAGAGCACTTGCCCAGCATGTGGTTTCATCCTCACTGGGTTCGATCCTCAGCACTACATATAAGAAAAGAAAATAAAGGTCCTTCAACAAATAAAAAAATATTTTTAAAAAATCATGCAGCTCCCTCACCCCCACCCCGTATACCCTTCCTCTGCAGACCTGAGGCCTCCAGGACAGCCAGCTGTGGAGGGAAGAAACAGGCTGGGAAAAGGCCAACCAGATGTTGCTCCCAGAAATCCCAGGCCAAATTTTACATCTGTTCTTGGTCTCCATGGCTGGCTCCGATGTTCCAGACTCATGAGGTTGGAAGTTAGAGGGAGAACTTTTATCACTGCAGTACTGGGAACCAAGCAAGACCCTCCAACAGTTCTGGGAGCCAGCAGGTAGCTTCAGCTTTACAAAGGGCACTGCCCTAGTGGAGACCAGAGTGCAGGGGCAGCTCCAAAGCACGGATCATGTACTTGAAAGGGCCCCGAGAGGGACTTTGAGGTCTAGAGGAAAGGGCTCTGGCTTCTAATCAGCAGATCTGGATTTTCCTCCTACTGGAGAGAAACTTCAGTGTCCTCACCTGGAAACTGGGGATAACCAATGTTCCCACCAACGTGTACTGATGAGAGTTCTTGGGAAGATAAAATGAGATAATAGACTTGGAAGCAAGCCACAAGTCCTTTTACAAATGGCATCAGAAGTGGAGATCTTCAAATCCAATCTCTGAATCTGCAGATGAGAATCTGAGGTCTGAGGAAATCAAGTCTGCTTGGACAAGTCCCTGTACAGAGAAGGATGTTGATGGCGTGAGTGATGGGGGAGGAGTTGGTGAGAAGGTAAGTTTAAGAAAAATGGAAAATCAGGGACAAATCAAGGAGGCAAAAATATTTTCAAGGAACTTAATTTAAGTCTGTGCTGGATGAGATGAGAAAAACGATTCCGTAGTTATATTTTTTCAGGCAGCGGGATCCTTCTCATCTTTTATTTCTCATTGTCATGGACACTGACTGGAGTTGATTTCATCTGAACCCTTTTATCCTGGGGCTTTGAGGCTAGAGCCGATTATACTAGTAATCCAGCAATGTCATTCTCTTATTAAAAAGGCTCCTTTGGTCTGCCTGTCCTCTTCAACACTAATACAGGCAATGGGGGCTTGGCCAGGTTGGAAAAGGACATGAGGGCCAGAGAGATCTATCCTAAATAGGAAAAGGTTGAGACAGCTCAGCGGAGCAATGATGAGCACAGACGCTGAAATCAGACCGCCTGGAGAAGAATTCCAGTTTTGGTGCTCATCAGCTGTGCTGCCTTGGGTGAGTTACTTAACCTTTCTGTCTCCTCATGTGTAGAATGAGATTATGAGTAGTCCTCACATGATGTGAGGTTTAACCAAGTTAATACACTTAACATTCCTAGAAAGGTACTTGGCATACAGTCAACTCTACTTGTTTATTAGATAAAAATAAACAAAGGTATAATTGATAGTCTTGAATGAGCGATAGTAACAGTAATAGAAAGAACACGAATGTCATCAGAGAGACTTGCATTTGAATCCTGATTTCCCCAACCTTTCCCCATCAATATTTATGTATTTTTTAAATTATTAAAGGCATATGTGACCGGATACAGTGGTGCCACCTGTAATCCCACAGGCTTGGGAGGCTGAGGCAGGAGGATCTCAAGTTCAAAGCCAACCTCAGCAAAAGCGAGCACCAAGCAACTCAGGGAGACCCTGTCTCTAAATAAAATACAAAATAGGGCTGGGGATGTGACTCAGTGGTCGAGTGCCCCTGAGTTTAATCCCTGTTCCCCTCCCCCAATCGAAAAAAGACATGTGTTTAAAGCAGAAAATTTAGAAAACACAGAAAGCCAGCAGGAAGTAAAGACCAACCCTAACTCCACCATGGAGGTGGCTGCCATATTAGTATTGCTCACAAGGATATTTGCATGACAGTCTGGTTCCAATGCTGGTGACTTGTAGGCTTTTATTATTCCTCCTCTCTTTGTATATCCCTTAGGGAGAAATCCAGGATTCAGTTGAGGGCAAGGAACTGTGAATGACTTGTAAAGAAAACGTGCTTGGACGACAATGAGGCCCTTGATAAGTAATTTAGAGCCCTTAACCTGCACAGCTCCTACAGTGCTCTGTTCTGGATTTTTAGGAGCTCGGTTTTCTAGTGATACAGCATGCCAAGCATTTAGATTGAAACTCATAAATTTCTTCTTCCAACTTCTCTGCTATAATGACTTGGCCGTTCACATTATTGTTATCAATTGCCAACAGTGGCTGGTGAATGACAGGTAGGTTATTTGTGCCTGGTCTAGGCCCCAGTTTTGCTTGGTCTGAGAGTTTTTGTTTAATGCTCCATGAGAAGGCCATCGACGGGTAGCAGAGTAGAAGTAATAGGAGAAGTCTACTGGGAGATGATTTGGCAGCTCGAGGAAAGTTGTAAATTAGGCTGTCAGAAGGGAACTTGCTGGCAAACTCAGTGAGCAAACACAAGGTGTGAGGTGGCCAGAACTTGTAATAAGCTAACTTTCTCTCTCGCTGGTGGTTTCCTCTTGTTGGTTTTTCGGTGAGGTGGTTAGATGTGTTAACTATCTCCCAAACAGAATATGGACCGCTTTGGAATTGGGGGTGCAGCGGTGGCCAACAGTGCTAAAGAGGAAGGTGCAAATGTACCCATCTACAAGTCAGATGGGCATTCCTCAGGCTTAGAGAATCGTGGTCAGCATAACCAGATCTGTTCCCGGTCACTATCCACAAGTAATAGCACAACACTAATCATGCTAAGCGAAATAAACCAAACCCAAAAAACCAAAGGCCAAGTGTTTTCTCTGATATGAGGAAGCTAATTCACAATAAGGGGCGGGTGGGGGGGGTTAGGGAAGAACGGTTACTTTATAGTAAGTAGAGGGGAGTAAAGGGAGGGGAAGGGGCATGGGAGAAGGAATGAGAGTAGAGTGAAACAGACATTATTACCTCATGTACACGTGTGACTGCATGACTTATGTGATCCTGCAATATGAACAATCAGAAAAATGAGAGATTATGCTCCATTTATGTATGATCTATCAAAATGTATAAATGCTTTCTAATGTCATGCACAACTAATTAGAACAAATGCAATTTAAAAATTTTAAAAACCCTATGCTTCTTTGTCACTTTAGTACTTTAGTTGGACTGTTTCCAGTTACCCTCTCTCCTCTTTCAACTTCAAGGGAGAAGCGGGCCTGTAACCGTGAAACTGTGACACTTGTATTAGAGAAACTTTAGGGACGTTTCTTCTCTTTTCTCTCCATGAACAAAATTGGCCTCAATGCGTGTGGTCAATCCGATTACATAAGTTAATTTCCCTATCCTTTTTAGTCAGTGCAGCAGCAATTCACACTGGTGACGAAACTGAAAATAGACTATCACTTCCGTGAGGGTCCATGTCAACATGGTCAAGTACCTACCTTTTTTTTTCGGTGCTGGGGATTGAACCCAGGGCCTTGTGCTTGTAAGGCAGGCACTTTACCAACTGAGCTGTATCCCCAGCCCAAGTACCTACCTTATTAGGATGAATTCTGATTTACCTGGGGCAATTATAGCTTATGTCTCTTATTCCAACCCAACAAATATTTCTTAAAACCCCACTTCATTTTAAAAAATGTCTCTGCTAAATAGTGTTACGTGGTCCCTACCCCAAATGAATGAAATCAGGGAGGCCCCTCCAACACACAGGCCCACTTTCAACTGTTGCTTTGCTCAGAACAATTTCCAGTGTCTCTAAGAGACTCTTGGCCCTTGGGTCATGGTTTGATCATTCTCACTCCTCCAGCAATATTTCTCCCCAGCCAGGCCCACTACCTCTTAGTGCCTGGATTTTTCCAACTTTCTTGAGCAGCAGAATCTATTTTTTCACATGAAAAATTAGGCAGAGTGCTGATGTTTAAAGCAGATAACTGGAGCTTTTAAGGTGGGGGTGAGGCATTCTGAGACCCAGACATCTGGCTTTTCTCTTTCCTTCCCTCTGCTGTGGGTCTTAGTGAATCCCAGGGCCTTGTGGAGAGTAGATTAAAATCTACCACCAAAGTAGACTTTATTATCTATTTAAAGTGCCACTTTATGGAATGAACATATTCATTTTCTGGTAGAGTGAGCAACATAGTGTTTATTTATGCTTGGCACAAGTAAATAATAGTAAAAGTGTTACAAAATATATTTCCCCAGGTCCCAGCCTTATTCTGTTAGGCTACTCCTATGGTTTTGATTCTTCAAACCAATCAAAACTTGATCCTCCTGTCATGAGGAAGGAACATACCATTTTACCAACCTTGGGTGCCCGGGACCCTGATCATGGTAATTCTCTCTTCTCACCATCTCTTTTTGGGCCTGTTAGCCCAATTATGGCTTTGTGGTTCCTATTCTATTACTTTATCCTTTGCCCATGATTTGAAATGCCATTTAGCACACATTCTGTCCTCATCCTCTTGAATCTTGATCAGATCATTCTGGGTCCCCTCTGTTGTTGAATTTTTAGTTGATTTCAAAATTCCCCATATCTTTAAGAACACCTCCTGAAACCTACCGCACACATTAATACTTTAAAAACCTTCCCTCACTGAAACTCAGGAGCCTTTCTAGCTTTTCCAGTTCCAGTGTTTTAGACATCCTATCCAAATACAGTCTTTTGTCTGAAACAGCCACATAGGTGCCATTCCACACGTTTATTTCAACCACAGTCGACTCACCAGCCCGAGAACCCCCATCAATTCCTGATTCTGGGGATCAGGTTATTTTTCTTGGCACAGATCCAAAACATTGAGGCTAGAATTCAATATCAAGCTGGTCTCCCTAGGATGTCATTAAGAGGGTTTAGTTACTGAAGCACCAAAGGATATTGTCATAATACAGCAATTTCATTCAGAATGGCCTCATGCCCCAGACCGTGTGACTGCTGCATTATGAATCTTTAGTGCCCCCAGGGAGGGGTTGAGGGGGGTGGGGAGGCTTGTCAGGAATAAATGCCTTTGCTTATTTGTTTGTTTACTTATTCAAAAATGTCTGAAATGAAATGGGACATTCTTGATGGACAGAAATAGTCAGAGGTTTTCTTCAGCTAACTATTGCTTGCTTAGGATTTTCATGGAAAAAGTATGTGTTCATTATTTGCACATTATATACAGAAAAGTTGGTTTGAATTTTTAAATAGAGGATAATTTTTATGTAACTTTTAATAAGTTTCTGTCATACAATTCCTCAGACTTTACTCTTATAAAGGGAAGAATCAATAATTTCAACTTAAACTGAAGAATAGGGTTTCTTGGTTTGGGCACGAATGACATTTTAGGCCAGATGATTGTTATGTTGTTGGGGGCTGTCCTATGCATTGTGGGGTGACTTCTGCTGACAGTAATACCCTTCTTCCCCCGGATATTGTCAAATGTCCTTTGTGGAGAAAAATGAGCCTTGGCTGAGAACCACTACCCCAGCAAGATGGAGGAAAGGTGCAAGAGGGAGGTCAGAGGATGAGCAGCCTGTGGTACAGAAGCCACATTAGCTGCTGTCCCACACATCGGTGGTGAGGAGGATCGAGAGGTGGCTTACTTGCTGAATGAAATTTCCTCTCTTCTGCCCTAAGGCCTCTCCTAAATTTCTCCTTTTGCAAAAATTTTAAAGCCCCTTTGCTTTAAGAAAGCCCGTATGGAAAGCATGAGGAGTTCCAAAGTGCTAAGTAGCTGACATTATTTTTCTTCAGGTAAAATGAATAATTCAGGAATGTGCTTCTATCAGTGAGCTTTTGCTATTTAACAAACCAATCCAAAGTTTACTGACTGAAAAAAACATTTGTTACTGCTCACGTATAGTCTTGGCTAGGGTTCAGCTGATGGAGGCAGGACTTGGCCCGGCAGCTCTGCTCCTCCATGTAGGTCTGTGGGTCAGCTGGGGCCACAGCAGCTGGCTGAGCCCTGTCCTCTTCATCCCCTCTGCTCATTGTCCTGGGACCAATGGGTAACTCAGGACGTGTATGCCTCATGGTCATGGCAGAGGATAGTTGGACCAGCAGAAACAAAGATTCTTGAGGCCCAGGCTCAGAACTAGCCTACCACCACTTCTGAAGTCACATGGCTGATCCAAGTCAATGGGAGGGGAGATATATACTCTGTCCTTTTACCAGGAGAATTGCAGTGATGTGACAAAATATAGTAAGGGACAGGGAGCTGTGAAGGACTGTGGACAATGACACCATCTGTCACAGGTCTTTTTTTTTTTTTTCAGTGTACTATTTTTGCTCTTATATAATTTCATAACTGAGTTCCTTAATTTTACTGGACACCTCTTTAATGGGAGAATGTAAGAAAAGGACCATTTTAAGAGGAATTGTCTGAAAGGGAAGAACGAGGCCAACAAATTCTCTGAAAATTTATTTCAGCTCCACTTAGCTTGATCTTGTATAAATTAAACATTATATTTCTGTGATCTTAGAAAATGGAGAAAAGCTAGATGTATCTGACATGGAAGCAAAGAGGAAAGGCATTTTTCCAAGTTGTTTGTGAGATGAAAATGCAAAAATACCGATTTTTCAGGATTGGCAGATTGCAGATGTGTTGGCTAAAGGAATGTTGAGTGAAAATCTCTGGAATGTCTTAGCAGCCTTTTAAATTTATTGCCAGGAAATGTGTGCTGCTTGCTTTCTCTGCATCTTTTCAAAAGCTCTCTTGTAAATCCAGTCAAGCCCAGTCCAGGTAGGGAGGTTTGGAAACAGTGATAAGTGGAAGGTATTCGCTGCAGCTGGGCAGAGTTCCAGCCTGACCAAACACTGTGAATATGTAACCTGAATCTGACCACTTCTTGTATGTTTACATTTGGTTTCAGTATTATTTTTAACTGGTGAAAGAGCAGTTCAAAGTCATTTTTTTTTTCTTGGCACTTTCCGTAATCTCTCAAGGCTCAGTAGCATAATGGCAATAAGTCACATCAGGGGGATTTGAATCCGGTGGAATTAAAAATCACTTACCTAATTACACATGTGAACACGCTGAAGATGGCTGGATCAGTGTGGGCAAGGATAAGACGTTCTATCAGAAATCACATGTCATTATTTATGCTGAGACTCTGGAGGATTAATTATGCTTAGCATAATTAATCAAAAATGAGTGTGTACTACATCCCAAGGGCTGAAGAACAATGCAGTGAAACCAAAACAAAATGCTGACATGAACAAGTGCTGGAGACAAAAACGGGACAAGGAAAACTCCAAAATATTGTAGTATAAGGATCACCAGGAGGTTTGGGCACTTTGGAAAACAGCTCTGCAGTCTGCTACTAGTTAAGCATATAATTATCATAGTTCCCAGGGATCCCAGTCCTAGGTCGTGTCCTTCCAAATTTAAACTCTGTCACACAAAAACCTCTATCTGAACATTTATGGGAGCAATATGTGCACTCACCAAATGTCCATTAATGGGTGAATGATGGATACACAAACTGTAATATTTTTATATAGTGGAAAATTACTCAGCAATAAAAGGGAACCAACTACTGACATATGAACTAATGTGGTTGAAGTTCAAATGTATTATGCTAGGTGAAAGAAGCCAGACTCAAAAGACTATAAACTGTATGATTCCATTTATATAATATTCTGAAAAAAGGCAAGCTTACAGGGAAAAAGAACATATCAATGGCTGCCAGAGATTAGGTGTAAATCTGCCTATAAATTAGGGCACAATGGGAATTTGGGGGATGATGGAATTGTTCTGTATCTTAATTGTGGTAGTGGTTACATGACTGCATTCATGTCAAAACGCAAAGAAATGTGCACTCAAACAGTGAATTTATACACAAATGAGCCTAACTTTTAAAAACATTGTGTGGGTCAGTGTCCCCTAGAATCTCCTACTTTCACATTTTTCAGTGTAAAGTACATACTGGGGTGTTCACCCCACTCATGACTGTTTCTTTGGAAATGATCCCACCCCCGTCCCTGCTGATAGGGTGGGCTTAGGCTGTGCTTCTTCCAGGTGTTTCTGCATCCTGACCCCACTCCATGGAACTGAGGGTAGGCAGTTAACCTGAGCTGAAATAGCAAGATGCTCTTCTGAGACTTTGCTCTAAGGGACATTGAAACCACAGTCCACAGGGCGTAGATTTTGGCCTGCGAATGTGTTTTGCTTGGCTTGCTCAGTGTTTAAAGAAATTCAATTAGTTGCCAACATTAAAAAATGAGAAATTTCACATAAAAATCCAGATTTCCGGCTTCTCTTTAAAAAATAGTAGGATCCGGTAAAATGGACCCGAATTCCCGCATGGAGACAATGGTTGGGGCTGAGGCCCACTGCCCCTCACACTGGGGGTGCTCTGCATCTGCGGTCTCTGCCACCCCCGGCATGAAGGTATGGTTGGCTCTGCGTGTGCTATTAATTTGCTTATATAGTAGGGCTAAAGGAAACAGGAAGTTTCTTGTGCTTTCTTTTTCTGTCGAAACTGGGAAAACAAAGGATAGACCCTCTTTTATGAATAAGCATATGACTTGGTGGAAGGAACCAGTCTTCCACTGGTTTACAATGACCTGGGATGTGTCTGCCCTGCACATCGTGATTCCTCTGTGAAGTGGACGTGGTGCCCACCTGGCCTCTGTCGGCCTGTGAATTCGTACCGCCTGCCTGCTCAGTGGCTTCTAGTAATAGAGTGCTAAGCTTGCACAAATTAGCCACCATGGTGACCTGTCTCCATGAGCAAGCTGAAGCTACTGAGGGCCTTATGAAGAAGCAGGTTATGGGGATTTTTTAAAAAAGTTGTGTGTGTGTGTGTGTGTGTGTGTGTGTGTGTGAGGGAGAGAGAGAGAGAGAGAGAGAGAGAGAGGGAGACTGAAGAGAGCATAAATAAATTTTCCTAAATCACTCACAGTAAAGAAGGTGGAATTATGATCCAAGTTCTCCAATCAATGTTTTTCAAATTTTAACATGTATACAAATCCTGGGGCGTCTGTGAAAATGCCTATTGTTATTCGGTAGTCTCTTCACAATCCTTGATATTTCTCAGATGTCTCCACTTCAGGATTTAATATGGGTATTTTTTTGTGTAAAGAAGTGAGGCCTGAGAGTCTGCATTTCTGAGATCCCGGGTGATGCCAATGTTGCTGGTCAGTGGGACACATCTGTGTAACAATGCTCCAGATCATACCCTCTGCAAAGAAATGGTCAAATTGTGCTGGCCCTGACTATGCTTTCTAACCATCTGCTGCTCTCCATGGCTACTTGGTAAAATCAGGGTGGATTTTTTGTTTGCTTGTTTGTTTTCATCATTTACCAAAGAATATCCACTCCCCCTAAAGAAGGGGCTATTTAAAGTGCAGTGGGGGCTGGTGCTCTGGGAAGAAAGACTCATTTTTGTGAGTCATTGGCTGGCACCTTCCCAGAAGGGTTTAGCAGCCTAGCTAAGTGAATCTGCATCTTCTCTGCTTGGCTCTTGGCCTTAGGCAAATCACCACCGTGGTCTCCACTTTCTCACCAGTCAATCAGAGGTGAGTCTTTGACCTTGTAGGCTGTTGTGAGAGATTTAATTAGCATTTGTGAAAGCTTGCAAGATCTATGGAGGAAAGGTACTTCAGAAGAACAGAGTAATTTATAGTCACTATCATCATTTCATTACCAGCTTAGCTGATATGCCAGGCTGCTCAGACTAAAAGAAGCACAATCTACAGCTCCCTCATGGTGGCGAGGAACATTACAGCTCTCTCGGGGAGAAGATAAATTGAGCTTCTCTTCCACAATCCTTAATATTTCTCAGGTGTCTACACTTCAGGATTTAATATGGTAATTTTTTGTGTAAAGAAGGAAGATTCTCTTTTTAATTGTCCCTTTCTTCCAAACACGAACCACTCTGATGTCTGTTTAAAACTTGGTTCTTTTTAAAAAGGAATATGTTTTCTCATCTTTCTTTCTCTAAGTCAATCATTCAGGGAAGCTAGACTAATAGAAATACAACATGTTCACGTTTGCAATCTAAAAATTTGAGCAGCCATATTTTTAAAAATCAGATAAAATTAATTTCAATCTAAAATATTTTTCTACATGAAATGAATGTAAGAATTAATGAAATATTTTGCCCTTTTTTTGGTATTGTCTTTAAAATTTGGTATGTCTTACGCCCGCCCATAGCACATTTCAAATTTTCACTAAGAATTACTTAACCTGTATTTAGGCTTTAGACTAAAATGTTGAAAAAGGAGATTCATGGATCAAGTTGTTCCAAACATATTCAATTTTTTTCCAGTTGCAATGTCAGTTTTATGTTTAAATGTCAATTGTAAAATAACATAATATTTAAAAATCACTTCCTTGGTCACGCTGGTCCCATTTCCAGAGCTCAATAGACATGCGACACATGCGACGAGTAGCTATACCATATGGGTTGGGCAGGGCTAGACTCAGCTGAGTGTTCTGCGGATCCCATGGGCCTGCAGAAGCTCTCCTCTCACCCTCAGCATTGGCAGTTGAATGCTGCCTTTGGTTGGTGGAATTGGCTCATGGCAGACTAGCCCTGTGAATGTGGTTGAAGGCCTCCCCTCTGTTAAAACACAGTATTTGCCTTCTGCTATTCGGGGTATTGCTCTTTGTGGCCCTTCTCTCTCAGAATGGCTCATATTCTCCAGAGGGATCTTGCAGGGATCCCAGTTGGGAACCACAAGACAAAAACAGCATCTATTCATCCATTAGTCCACTTATCCATTCAACAAATATTTACGAAGCAAGTTTCTATGCCCAGTCCTACTAAGCTCTGGGGACCTCTTCAGTCATGAGAAAGGACAACAGGGTCACTGCCCTCAGGAAACTTGATGTCTAGAAACTTGATGTCTTTTTAATGGAATCATGCAAATAATAAATTAATAGGAATGTAATATCTTAAAGAAAAGACTAGGCCTCCGTGAGGTCGTATAATTAGGGGACCTCGTCCATTCTGGAGGTTCAGCGAGTCTTTCTTAGGAAACAATATTTCTGTTGGGACCTGCAAAGGGTTGGGCAGTGAAGAGCCATGAGAGGCTTATGCTTAGCAGAGGAGGCAATGAGTTTTAGAAAGCAACAGCTGATTCGTGTGGCTGGAGTGTGGTGAGCCAGGAATGATGGAGAGAGAGATAGAGGCCAGATCTGAAGGGCCTTGAAGGCCTTATAGTCTTTGTCCTAATAGACCAAAGGCTTTTAACAAAAATAACTCCATCAGATATGGATTCCTCTTTGGGGTTTTACAGGATGACATGTGGCTACAGATCTTCTTGTGACGGACACCTTCAATTCAGCCCCAGCGAAAAATGATGTAGGAAGCAAAATGATGCTTCATTTTATTGCCTGTTCACTAGTAGTGGGCTCCAGAACTCTCTGAGAAAGAAATAGTTTAGAAAGAGCGAGGGGAAAGGCCATCAGAGAGCTCTGAAGGAGTGACATAGCAAAGTACAACAAACAGAACCCTGGGTAATCCAGCTCAAATTTGAATTGGGTCTGCAAAGGCTCAGACCCTTTATTGTTATTTTATTACTGGTGGTGCTTGCTATGGTTCAATGTCCCCAGTAGAACTCATGTTGAAAAGTAATACCCATTGTGAGGTATCAAGAGAATGGGAATTTAATCTAACTATGGTGTTTGGAGGTGAGGCCTTTAAGAGGTAACTAGGATTAGATGAGGTCATGAGGGTGGGCCCCCCTGGTGGCATTAGTGGAATTGTAAGAGGAAGACCGACCTGAAGGAGTAGCTAGCTCTGCCTCCCTCTGTGATTCCCTACTCCACCTGGGGAGTCTGCCCAAACTCCCCACCAGCAAGAAGGACCACATCAGATGGCTGCACCTTGACCTTGGAACTCCAGAGCTATGATCTGAATACATTTTTATGAATAACACAGTCTGTCGTGTTCAGTGATAGCAACAGAAAACAATCCAGGACAGACCTGCCACTAATGAGGGCTACTGCTACTATTTATTGAGGGCCCATTATTTTCTAGTTGTGTCTATATGCGTATGAGTAGGTGTGTGTGCCTATGTTTTAATGCACATGCGCAAAAATTGCCTACATGATAGATATTATTCCCATTTCACTTGATGCACAAAGAAAGGGGATTTCACAATGGATAGTAGACAGCTTTTCCATAGTTGAGTTACTAGGAAGGGCGAATCAACATTGGAACACGTTGGTCTGACTCCAAAGCCCTGATGTGTCCCTATCACCATACCGCCTGATAAGTGGAGACCGGTGAGCACAGGCTTGAGCATCTGAGAAGATATGTGGATGGGTTTGGACAGCTCATTGCTGTGACAGAGGCCAAGGATCAGTAGTACTGCTGGAGTTGATACTTACTGAGACTTTAGATAGAACCACCCTCGAATGCAACCCCACATCATTTCCAAATGTCATGGGACAATTGTATCTTTCCTCCTCCCCTCTCACCCTCGACAAGTCTTCAGCCTTTCATTTTTCTTCCTTGCTTCACTACAGCTCAATGGCTTCATCAGCTTTTGTTGACCCGAGCTGGGCTTCCTTTCTGTGGTTTGTGCAACAGCCCAGCAGTCTCTCTGTTGGGGGAGAGCCTCCTTCCTCTGCTGGGGTGGTATGTGTGGGCAGTCTCTTCTGACACAGTCTCTTCTGGATACTTATTCTAGGCCTAAGGCGCGACAAACAGAGCTGACAGAGAGCATGAAGGAATGCCCCTGGCCAAGAAGCTGCTATGTGCATTTATTTCAAACCTCCCTGTCATGCATGCCCAATGTTTGGGCTTTTTAAATCCTTTAATCTCTAACATTGTTCTCAGAGGGAAGGAGCTGTCTTCTATCACTGCACAAAAGGAAGCCAGCTTGATTCAAGAGTTAAGGATGTAAATCAGAAGCCTTGTTCCAACTTTGTCATTCCACAAGACATTATTGAGCACTTAGGATGGGCCAGGAAATGGTTCTAACTGCTAAGACACAGCAAGAAACTAAACTGATTTAAAACTGACAAGCAGGCAAACAAACCAAACACCTGCTCAGATGGAAACTTTATTCTAGAAAGGGAAGACAGACAATAAACAAATGGAGATATAAAATACATCAAATGTTTGATGATGGCAGAAAGCAAAACAGAGAAATAAAATGGGAGTGTTTAGGACAATCAGGGAAGGCCACATCAGGAGAATGGCATTTGAACAGAGACCTGAAGGAATTGAGGGACAAAATGATGAGGAAATTTGGGGAGAGCGCTTTTCAAGAGAGGAAACAGTAAGTGCAAAGGTCCTGAGGCAGGAGGGTACCTGGAGCAACCAAGAGGCCAGTGTGGAGCTATGTGTGGTAGAAGATGGGGTTGGAGAGACAAAATTGGAGGCTTAAATGGCCTTGCAGTCACTCTAAAACCTTTGACCTTTCCTCTGATTCAATGAAAAGTCATTGGAGTCACATTTTTTAGTAGAGGGATCACGTTTTTATTTTTATTTATTATTATTATTATTATTATTATTTTTTGGTACTAGGGATTGAACCCAGGGGCACTCCACCACTGAGCCACATCCCAGCCCTATTTTGTATTTTATACAGAGACAGGGTCTCACTGAGTTGCTTAGGGCCTCGCTAAGTTACTGAGGCTGGCTTCGAGCTCATGATCCTCCTGCCTCAGCCTCCCGAGTCGCTAGAATTGCAGGCGTGCACCACCATGCCCCACCACGCCTGGCTGGGGTCACGTTTTTAAAGACCAGCAGTGGGGAAAATTGACAAAGCAAGTGCAAGAATAGAAGCAGGAAAAGCCATTGCCATCACGCACTTGAGGGACAGTGACACAGGCAAGGAGAGAGTGAGAAGCAGTTGGATTGTACATGTCTTAAGGAGGAACCACCTAGATCTGCTGACAGGTTAGAAGAAGAAAGTAGATTATTTGAAGCCATTTTTTCTCCCTATCCAGAATGATTTTAGCTATTTTCAGGCACAAATAACAAACTACTTAGGTCATTTATTATCCTTCATTAGATATTTATTAATTATTTTAATAATGTTTTAACTTTTCAAATTATACAAGCAAGCCATCATTCTAATTCCTTCCTATTAAAAAATTAACACAGGGCAAAATGAAAATTCTCATTTGCTCTCTCCAGTTCTCCTTTTCCAAGAAAGAGGTCATCTCTATTATATCTGACCTTTTCTATTTATTTACATGTATGAAAATTTTTAGCTTCAATTCTTTGATAAAAATGGGATCATACTATTCATATGGATTTTTGCTTAAGATATCTTAAAGATCTTTCCATATTAGTACAAGGAGACTCACTTCATTCTTTTAAATTGTCTATGGAGTCACTTGGGAGACTGAGGCAAGAGGATCGTGAGTTCAAAGCCAGCCTCAGCAACTTAGCGAAGCCCTAAGCAACTCAGTGAGACCCTGTCTCTAAATAAAATACAAAATAGGGCTGGGGATGTGGCTCAGTGGCCAAGTGCCCCTGGGTTCAATCTCCAGTACCAAAAAAAAAAGAAAAAAAGAAAAAAAAATTGTCTATGGAGTTTTCTAGTAATATATCTGAGTCATTTTACTCCTCTGTCCTAATCACTGTCTAAATTAGAGACTCAAAGAGAGGCATCCACACACATGGCCGAGGCAGAGTTCTTACTGCCAAAAAACATCCACAAGACCACATTTGAGGGTTTGGAGAATAGACTTAGCATGCTAGCTATTATGGTTCAGATGTTTAAAGTTCAAAAGCTCATGCATTCCGCAATGTAGAAATGCCACAGGTGAAATAATTAGATTATGAGAGTTGTAACCTCATCAGTGAATTAATCCATGATGAACTAATAATGTGAATGGACTACTGGTTGGTAACTGCAGGCAGGTGGGGCATGGCTGGAAGAAGTAGGTCATCCGGGGCATGCCTTTGGGGATTACATCTTGTCCCTAGCTCCTTACTCTTGTTCTGCTTCTTAGCTGCTGTGAGCTGAGCAGCCTTCCTCCACTACACCCTTCCACCATGATGTTTGGCCTCACCTTAGTACCAAAGCAATGGAGTCAGCCAGCCATAGATTGAACCTCTGAAACTGTGAGCCCAAAATAAACTTTTCCTCCTCTAAATTGTTCTTGTCAGGCATTTTGGTCACACAGATGAAAAGATGACTAGCGCACTAGCCAACCTGCCTGAAATGTCTTTCATGTTCTGAACGGGATTATAGTTGTCTTGATCATTTTAGATGAAAAGAGCTTTTGCTGAGGAAAAGTCTTTGGGCATTTTATGCCTCTGGTTTCTCAATATCTTTCTTTCTAGCAAGCCTGACTAGAGCAAGGTAATGAGCTTAGGTAAGGTGGCAGCAGGTGGTAACCAAATTCACCAAACCCAAATTGAAGTATCTTACTAAACAAGAGTAAGTGATGTAAATAGGTGAGAGGAGTTCTTTATATATGTATGCTTCCCCCTGATTATTAGAATATTGCATTTATTATTATTTATTGTGATTGCCTGGGCAATGCATGGAATTGTAGAAAAATTATGAAATACAAAAATATTAAGTGGTAATTACCTGAAAGCTGCCACCTAAAGATTCTATTTAGATGCTTACTAGAGCATTAGAAATTGAGATCATCTTTGGCACATCTGGCTTACACAGTCACTATAGTGCAAACTCCTAACTTTTTTTGCTTCCTCTTCCTCTGACAAGCATATATCATGGCAGGTAGGAGGGAGCACAAATCCATCATACCGGCAAATCGGCTCCAAGGGGGTGCTTTCCAGTGCAGGGACCCCTGCATAGAGCAGCAGTGTTATAATGCTGGAGGAAGTCTGGTTAGTTGACCGTGGTTTCCAACACTTAGGACAAGATTCAAAATTCAGCAGCTGCCTTTTACTCTGCTTCCCTGGCCGCCTCCTGGAACATAATTATGCCTTCCCCTTGTGTTTGTTCACCTGTTTTCAATTAATGGCAGCTCTCAAGGACCTGCCTGGTGAAGGACAGCAAAGAATGGAAATGTCAAGAAAGGCTTACACAGCTGGATTGACAGACCTAGAGACATAGCCAGGTGGGTCGGAGGAGCTGTGCCACAAGGCACCCTGCAACCCCATCTTCCTGGCACAGCGGGGTTAGGTGTTTGCCTTTGGCATCCAATACCACTCCCCTCAGCTTAGACACGATGGGAAACGCAGGCCTGGAGGAAAGCAGGATACCCTCCAGGGTGCCGGGCCAATGGGGAGAAGCTTGAACTGCTCTAGCTGCTGAATGAAGCTCAGTCCTTTAGTCTTTTGCTTTTCGTGCAAAAAATTAGGCTTATTGTTTTGAAATAGCAAAAAGTCTTTTGTTTGTGTTAATATAACCAATAATATTTATTAAACAGAGAAATACTAGGGCTGGGGATATAGTTCAGTTGGTAGAGCCCTTGCTTAGCATGCACGAGGCCCTGGGTTCAATCCCCAGCACCACCAAACAAACAAACAAACAACATGGAAATACTGCTCTAAGATGGGGTCTTAAAGAGACATCAGACAGAGCCCTACCCTCCAAGAACCCTCATGATCTAGTGGTAAGGACAGAATGTGAGAGGAAAATGGCATTTTGAGGCATCGTGCAGTGCGTGCTAGATGAGCTGAACAGAAGTTGACAGTGGTCAGTGGAAGGAGTCATTACCTGTGCTAAAGTGAGAGAAGGCTTTGTGGGAGAGGAAGAATTTAGTGCAGGACCATGGTCCCTGCTCCATGGGGGCAGAATCTGGGAGTCCAGAATTTAGAAAAATGGAGATAAGAGAAATGGAGATGAGGGCAGGAGGACAAGAGGCTCCAGGTAAAGGCTCTGAGGGCAGAAAGGAGATGAGCTAGAGGAAAAGCTGGTAAGTACTGCAAGAGACATTTCAAAGCCGTGAATATAGACCATTGGCGGATCGACACCATTGACTGGCATGGGGATCTTTGAAGGGTGATCTGTTTGAGGGGAAATGACTTTGGGACTTGCTAAACTGAAGGATGAGAGTGCCTACAAAGGAGGTGGTTTGGTTTAAGGGAGCGGCCAGGGCTGGAGAAATGGATCTGAAGTCCCTCTCAGGCGCATTAAAATGATTTGACCTCCTGAGATCTTCAAGAGGAACAGCAAAAATCACAGTATGAATGTGGCTTGTGCTCACGTCCAGGGGGACAAAGGAGGAAGAGGACATGGCTGAAGGCTTGAGGACTGGCCTATGTGATCTCAGCATGGTTAAAGGGCTCACAACCGAAAAGAGAGAAGGAGAGGTACAGACAGTGGAGCACTGTCCTCTCCTTGACTGCCACAGAGGAGCCAAGAATGAGCACTGAGAGTCAGTCATTGATCACGGCGGTGAGACGTCACTGGAGTCTCTGGAGAAGGCACCTTCAGTAGTGAGCAAGTCAGCTTCACAGGTGTCCAGAGTGGGTGGTAATGAAATAAATGTAGGGTCTGTAGGCCAGAGTTTTTTAACTTAGCCAAACATTCTAATAACCTGGAGGGATTTCAGAAAATACAAATTCTTAGGCCCCACCCCAGACCTCCTGAGTCAAGGCTTTAGTAGCTGGGCCTAGGAAACTGAGTTTTCAAGGGGACTCAGAGGAAACCAGTTCACAATCAGCATTTGCGACCCACTGATAGGTGATAGAAGGTGACAAATATGATATTCTTGAGGGTAGAGTAGAGCTGAGGAAGTTTTCTTGGTAGTTTTTTTTTTTTTTCCTTCTTCTTTAATTTTATTTTTAGAATAGAGAAGACCTGAGCTCCTTTTCCAGGCCACGGGGGACGTAATCTGGTTGAAAATTTGAGAGAGATTAGATAGAGGAAGTGGTCAAGTGTCCCCGTGAAAAATCAGCTGTAGAAAATAGGAGAGGGACATCCTAGCCAGAAGGGCAGAGAAGAACCTGGGAAGAGATGGCAGGGCGGATGTAGATGGAGATGAAAAGGGGAACTCAGGGAAGTGGAGACGACTTCTGCACTCTTAAACTGATTTCAAATCAAGCTATGCATCTTCTTTGAAAATCGATTCGATTCAACGAAGCGCCTTGCGGATTCCTCCTCAGGTCTTTGTTGAACAAATTACATGGCACTTTCATCATGCCAGCTACCCGGAAAATGCAGGTTATGAAAGTCTAGAATTATGAAATGACACAAGTCGTGCGGTTAAGCATGCACTTATCTTTTGAAAGTTTCTCTTTCACAGCTTCCGAGGGGATGCACTCCAGGTGACATCTAGTACTTGAGTCTTCAGGATACTGCAGCTGAGAGGAAGGACGCACCAGAGACCTGTTTTAGCTCCAGAAGGTTTCATGCGAGTCCTGCTGTAATGGAAGGGAACAACTTGGGCGCTGGCCGGGTTGAAAACTGGTTCTCAGCGCTGTGGCAGGAAGTAATGGGTCATAAATTATACCTCACCCCTTTCTCTTGCCAGCTGGCTGGGCTCTGCATGAGACCCGGGTCTGAGATCTCCTTCTACCTTCTCCCTGTGCTTAGTGTCTGCACAGTTCCACTCCCACGGATTATCTTTGCATCTTGAGAAGCACATCCATAGTGTGTTCTTATCAAATTAATACACTCAGGGGTCCACATGGTGAGTAACAACCACCACAGTCTTTTGAACTTTTATTATGTGCATTTCATCCAGCATATTTCTTTGGAATGTACCTTTGCCAGATTTCTATTTGAACATCTATTACAATCAAATAATATTTCTTATTACAAGAGACAAGAAAATATTAATAATGGTGCTCATTGTGTGCTGGGCACAGTTATACATATGTTATGTATCTTGATACACTTAAACCTCAAAACAACCCTATGGTATATTTATTCTGAGCCCCATTTTACAGACAAGGGGATGGAGGCTCAGATAGATAAGATATGATGCTCCAAAATCCCATCGCCACTGAGTGATGTGTCAGGGATTTGAACCCATGTCTGTCTGATACCAAAGTCAGGGATCTTCAACCATAAGTTATGAGATAGATTGAAATGTAGTTAGCAAGGAGAAGAGGGTATCTCTGGGAGTTTATTTATTCAGCTGGCACTCTGACTTCTCCATACACGTTTGGTAAAGCACTCTTCAAATGACCTCAGCTGACCTGCCAGCGTGGAGGTCTCAGGTGCTTTATCATCATCTTCCATAGGCTGTTTAGGTTTAGAAAAGCCACTTGGATGAGCCCCTGGAAGCCTTTAGTAACTCATGAGTTCATAGAACATGAGAGTGAGGCCAAGGCTAAGCTGGATGGATATGTCTAAGAATCTAGTATTCAGATCACCCACCTATTCAACCATCCATCCATCCAACTATCCATCCATCCATCCATCTATCCATCCATCCATCCATCTATCCATCTGTCTGTCCATCCATTCATCCGTCCATCCACCCACCCACCCATCCATCCACCCAACTATCCATCTGTCTGTCCATCCGTCCACCCATCCATCCAATAGAAAGTCCACATGCTGCATACCTTCATGTGCCATGCCTGTGTTTGTGTTGTGGAAACAAAGATGTGGGAATATAAAATCCTAGGAGGGGGCACTCTCAAGGAGACAAAGGGGAACATTTCAAGTGATCCATTTGAGACAGATGAACATTCAAAGGATGGCCCTAATCCAGGCAGGGAGAACAGAAGGAGGTGTTGGTTCCTGTGGACTGAAGTTCATTCCAAGATATAGGGTAAAATCTGGAGAATTTAAGGATTCAGTGTAGGAGGATGGTACATGACCTTGATGCTAGGCCACAGGGGTGTTGCAATGTCTTTCTTGACAATGGAGAAAACTGTGACAAGGGCAGTGTCCCTGACTGCCACCTGGTGAGAGTGTGATTATTTGGAACTGTACCAGTGCAGGAAAAGCTCAGGACTGAGGCTCCAGCTAACCTTGCTTGGAGATCCTCCTCCTAGTGGGCTAGCTGAGTGACTTTAGGCAAGAAATTTACCACTCTGAAGCTCATTGGGCTATTGGGAGAATTAATGAGTCAATGAATGGAAAGTGTTCAACATTATTTGTACCAAATGGTGAGGAGATGCTGTTAGCTAAGACTCAGTCAGTGCTTTCCACGGGCTGGCCATGGCTCTGCATCAGTGCTTCTCAGCTGGGAGTTGATTTTGTCCCCTGGAGGACATGAGGCAATGTCTGGAGACATTTTTGGTTGTCATGATTGGGAGGAGAGGGCCACCACAACAGACCAGGAGTGCTGTTAAATGTCCTACAAAACACAGGACAGTTCTCCACAACAAAGCATTATCTCGCCCAAATGTCTGGAGTGCCCATATGGAAACTGTTCTACTTATGCTAATGCAAATAATTTTCATAGGAGCCTCGTGTGTTAATACTATTGTTATTTCTCTGTTTTAGATCAGGGAATACGAGAGATTAAATGACTTGGACATTAAATGACTCATCTAGGCACAAGTACCAGAAAGTGCTGGGCTTTGAACCCTGGCCATTCTCTCCATGGCTCTGAGGTTTACCCCATCACCCTGGGTGGGGTTCCTTGGGAGTGGGTCAAGAAGCAGTGCGTGTGGGATACTGAGAGGCTTCCTTCCTCACACTGGTGATTCTTAAGCTCCAGGGAGCATCAGCAAATTAGAAATTAGATGCAAAGCAAATTAGAAGTGCAGATTCTGGGCGCCGCTCCCAAATGGCTCTGAAGAAGCTACTGGGTCCTCAGAAAGCATCCATAGGATGACATCAGAGCACAACAGAGACTTCTGGGGTGCTCTCTGTGATCCCAGCTTTTCAGAAAAACACTATTGCGGGGCTCAACTTCAATGTAGGATGCCTCTAAGGAACCAAAGCCCAATGCAAAAGGCCACAAAGCCGGGGTCTACTGCAGCTGTGTGTGGGTCTGTTCCTAGACTCCTCTCTCCCTAGGAGGACAGGACGGTTGCCCTCTGCTGCTTGCCCACCACTTCAGTGTTCAGAACAGGCCTTGTTGTACCTCTCCCCACACTCACTCTTGCTCCTGAGTTACTGTCTTTGCTGTTTCCTTTAGCCAATTATCTGACCCTGAACCTGGAACACTGGGGAATTTGCCTTCCTTCCACTCTGCAGTCAGTCTCCAAGTTGTTATTAAAAAATTTGTTCTTTTTAGTTATGCATGACAGTAGAGTGTATTCTGACCTATCATGCATACATGGTATAACTTCCCCTTCTTGTGGTTGTACATGTTGTGGAGTTTCACTGGTTGTATATTCACATAGGAACATGGGAAAGTAATGTCTGATTCATTCTACTGTCTTTCCTATTCCCATCTCCCTCCCTTCCCCTGTTCTCCTTTGTCTAGTCTATGAACTTCTATTCTTGCCACCCCCACCCCACCCCACCCCTGCTTTACTGTGAGTCAGCATCCGCCTATCAGAAAGAACATTTGGCCTTTGGTTTGTTGGGATTGGCTTATTTCACTTAGCACAGAATTCTCCAGTTCCATCCATTTACAGGCAAACCACATAATTTCATTCTTCTTTATGACTGTGTGACATTCCATTGTGAATATGTACCACATTTCCTTTATCCATTCATCTGTTGAAGGGCCCTTGGTTGGTTCCATAGTTAACTATTGTGAATCGAGCTGCTACAAACATTGATGTGTCCCCATCACTATAGTTTGCTGATTTCCAAGTTCTTTTTTCTATTATTTTTATTTTTTGGTACTGGGATTGAACTTAGGGGCATCTGACCACTGAGCCATATCCCCAGTCCCATTTTGTTATTCAGAGACAGGGTCTCACTGAGTTGCTTAGCACCTTGCTTTTGCTGAAGCTGGCTTTGAACTCAAGAACCTCCTACCTCAGCCTCCCTAGCTGCTGGGATTACAGACAAGCGCCACCGTGCCCAGCGATTTCCAAGTTTTTGAGTTCTTCCTTTGTCATATTCCTCATGGTCACTAATGTCGTTGCACCCCCCAGCTCTTTCAGTTTTGTTCTTTATGCCCAGGGGCTTGGACTGTTGCAGCAACCTTCTGCGTGGACAGTCAGTCTCAACTCTTTGCTCCAATGCTTCTGATCAGATAAATCATCAGAAGATCCCATTCGATTCTGTCTCTGGATTCACCAATTCACTTGTGGGTATTTATTCAATTTTGCTGTTTTTTAATTGGTGCTTTTTAGATATACGTGACAGTAGAATCCACCTTGTGGGTACTTACCCAGCACTGTTCTGTGCTGGCTGCTGACAAACGCAGTCCTCTCAGGTCCCTTTCCTGCGCAGTGATCTTCAGCACCTTTTCCATCACAACCTGTGCCCCTCTCCCTCCTCTCATTTCTCTGCACAGCGCCTGGCTCTATCACTTGTGACAGTCTCCACGTCGCTGGTTCCTGCCTCTGCAGCTTTATGTGCTCTACCCAAGCAATCTGCTCTTCTTTAGCCACAAATCGAACTCCTATTCATCCTTCAAAACCCAGCTCAAATCTCATTTCCTCAGGGCATGCTTCCCTGGCCACGCCCCTGCAGGGCCATTTCTTCTGTCCCACAGTCTTACAGTATCTAAGGCCACCATTTCTCTTGGTACTGCTACTGAACATGCATGTACGGATAGTTTTCATGAGTGTCTGGCAGGGGAGAAGGGGTCACGATCCAGAGCAGTTTGTTGTAAAGAACGTCGTCACTTCGGGTGGCATGGTCAATGTAGCCATGAAACAGCCATCAGTCAGCAGCCGCAGTTTTAAATTTCTGTGGACGGAGCTCAGAGCCCAGATCTGCGGGCTAAGTGCCTGGCTTACCCACTTGGACCCAGTGCTGGTCCTCGGAATGGCCAAAACCCACAGAGGCCCTGCTGAGGATCTGTTTGACAATAATTCCAAGAAATTCTGAATTTGTCCTTCAGTGATTCTTCCCAGAGTTCTGTCAGCTACACAGGAAGAGGGATGGTTTAGCAATAGCTGGCGTTGATGGACTGCTTGCTCTGCGTTGGGACGTATCCACGCTTGGTCCTGTTCAACCCTCGAGAACCGCACCGCGCAAGGCCCTGCACCCTACAGGTGTGGACGTGGGGGCTCAGGGGGCTGCGGCCCCTCTGCTAAGCGTGCGCAGCTGGACGCGGGCGGGCCGGCAGGGAGCGCAGGCCGGTGGGTTCTTCCCTTGGCCTTCACCCCTCCTGCTCAAGCCAGGCCGTCTACCAAAACCACCCAGGCCGCCCAAGGCTTCCAATTGCAAAACCAACCCTGGAACATACAGCCTTTGACCTTCAAAAAGGTTTTTATTCAAATGAGGATGATTTTGGAAGGGACAGGGTTCCAGCTGAGAAGATGCTGAGTCCTGTCCAGGCAAGATGATCTGAAGTGCTGGCTGTCTGGCCCTCACCCTACCTGTCCCGGGAGCCCGGCGGAGGCTGGTGACAGCGTGTGACAGGGGAGGCGCTGGGACTCTCCTAGGAGAGCCCGTGGCGACAGGCTTCCCGAGGATCCCCACGCTGGATCCCGCCAGTGCCATCTCAAGGCCGAAAACCAGATCTTTTCTCCTGGGGACATGATCCTGGACCTTCATTTGCGGTTTTCACTTGCGCAGGGCCGGCAGGGTCTGATGTTGGTAATACTTGCATCTGAGGTTGCCCTTGGGTCACCGGGGCGGAGGACCGGCTCCTACAAGGAGCAGCATCAAAGAGTCGGAGAGCAGGAATTTGTGGCCATTGCCAGCGGCCAGGGGTTCAAGGGTTTTAAGTGTGTCTGGAGAAGCAAACGGTGGGGGTGAGGGTTCTGCAGAGGTTTTAAAATTTGTCTCTCTCTTGTTTGTTTTATAAAAACCCAGATTTTGAGAGGGATGTAAACTGAGATGGAGACACCTTGTTTTAATCCTGAAAAAATTCAGAAAAGCTGGGCACAGTGGTGTGCCTGTAAACCCAGCAGCTCGGGAGGCTGAGGCAGGAGGATCGGAAGTTCAAAGGCAGCTTCACTAAATTTAGCAAGGCCTAAGCGACACGGGGTCATCTGTAGGTGCATAAAACTTAACAGTCACCAACAGGGACCTGGTTTACCAAGTAATGTCACATCATTCTAAGTGCACCTGGGGCATGCAAAAATATCTGTATATGAAGGAAAGCACTAAAACGTAATATACGAAATAAAATAAATTTAAATTGGCAGAATCATGATTAATTTTTGAAAAATATGTTTTCAAAACTGTCTTTAATATTGTTGCCTCATCATTTACATTAAAGAATTAAAAACTGCCAGGCCTGGTGGCTCACACCTGTAGTCCCAGCAGCTCAGGAGGCTGAGGCAGGAGGATTACAAATTCAAAGCCAGCCTCAGCAACTTAGGTCCTAAGCAGCTCAGCTAGACTCTGTCTCTAAATAAAATATAAAAAAGGGCTGGGAATGTGGCTCAGTGTTTGAGTGACTCTGAGTTCAATTCCCAGTACCAAAAAATAAATCACATTTTTAAAAAATGATGAAAATTTCTAGATGCTGGGTTCTCCAGTTCAACCCCTTTGCTCTTTAGTTGCTACTAAACATATTCATTTTTGCTCTGAAATCATGGAATACAAAGCTATTGAGTGCGTGAGGCCATCTCTCCTGATGATGATTAGCGTTTGAGTAAGAGAAGGAATCATAATTCATATTTACTTTCTTTAGACAAAACTGTGAAAGAAAAGGCCTCTTCTTGAATTGGGGGGATTCCTCGGGTTATCTGAAGAGGGATGGGGATGAGGAGGGGATTCTTTTATTAATTTTTTAAATTTTTACAGACTTCATTTTGATTCATTGTACACAAATGGGGTACAACTTTTCATTTCTATGGTTGTGCATGATGTAGATTCATACCATTCGTGTAATCACACATGCACATAGGGTAATGATGTCTGTCTCATTCCACCATTTTTCATACCACCACCCCCATTCTTTTCCTACCCCCCCAACCCCATTATATATCATCATTCACTTATCAGGGAAAACATCTGGCCTTTGTTTTTGGGGATTGGCTTATTTCTTTTAGCATGATATTCTCCCATTCCATCCATTTATCTGAAAATGCCATAATATTATTCTTCTTTATGGCTGAGTAGTAGTCCATTGTGTATATATACACAGCCAGCCTCAGCAATTTACCAAGGCACTTAGCAACTTGGCGAGACTCTGTCTCTGAATAAAATATAAAAAGGGCTGGGACTCAGGGGTTAAGCACTCCTGGGTTCAATCCCCAGGATCAAAAACAAAACAAAACAAAAGGCATGAAAAACCCGAAGCTCTTGGCGATCCTGAATGATGCCTCTTGCCTTGGAGGCAGTTGTGATTTTTGTGTCGTTTCTTATTAAAGCAACAGCATACACATTCGTAAGGACACTTTATTAAAGGTGGATTAATCCCTGAGGGAGTCCCCACAGGTAAAGAGAATATCAGAAAATATTTCACGGAAACTGTTTTTAAAATCTCCAATGTTTAAATCCTACGTGTTTTTCAAAACGCAGCTTCTCCTGGAACAGTGCTTCACATTTTGAATTTTTCTTGGTAGCATGTAATATGGAGATAATTTTGTCACTTTTAATTTTTTCATTTCAACATTGACTAAGCCTTTCCATATTTTCACAGTTAAGATCCTTGGAATTGTGTTGGAAAAATATAATTTTGGTTACATTTCTTTCAGAATTTGGTAATGTAAAAAAGTATTATTTTAAAAAATATTAGACTTATTAATGAGACACAGTTTTTCTTCAGTTCCTCAGAAGATTGGAGCAGTAGAGTAGAATACTGTTCTCTGCCAACTTGGATCCAGTGTTAAGCAGCATTCCTACCTTTTGTTTAGTGTTCAGTATTATTTTGGATTGTGTGATGTAAGGCCTATACCAATTAAGAATTATACTTGTTTGCTAGTAAGATATCTAGCTATATACTTAACAAATAAGATTATAATTCTCTTAAAAAAAAAAAACAAGGGTAGGGCGGTCTTGTCTTAATATACTAACTCTACAATGTTGTCAGGGATCAAGCTTGTTCTATCTTTCTGCCCACTACCTTTAGTTTGTGACTTCTACTATCAAGAATACCTCGTAGTCTAAGATGGCTGCTGTGGATCCAGTCATTACATCTGGAGTCAGGAAACAGGCAGAGGATTCAGGTGTCCATTGGGTCTCCCTCTTCTCCATCCCTTCTCTTGTTCACCATCTTTTGGCTCTGCTCTCCCGTAGGTTGCCTTGGCAAAGAAAGCCTTACCTTAGGCTTTGCTCCTTGTGGTAATCCCATGGGCTCCTCACTGCTGTGACTCAAGTGGCAGGGGACCTTTCTTTAAAGAAATTGTGCAGCAAAATAAGCCTGAGGGTAGAGTCTCACTGCCCAGCTTTCCATGTGGTCATCCTTGGACCAGTCCTGGTGGTGGTGGAGGGAATAACTGGCTTGAGTTTTTAGTTGGTGAGGAGGAGGTGGTTTAATTCATTTCTGTTCAACTTTCCTTGACTGGGAGGAGTGAGCGTTCTCCAAGGAGAACTGGGACCTTGCTACCAGAAGCAGCCAGAATGGGTGCTGGCTAGCGAATCCCACTGCTGCCCTACATATTGCCCACAATGGCTTCTCCCAAGACATGTCCCCGACTGCCTCCCAGAGAGCTCACACCTGGCCGTGAGGTGTTACCCCCCAAGAACACTTATGTCTTAGAAAAATAAACACACAGCCAATTTGCAGATTAGACCTTCCTTAGTTCTGCTGTGAATTATATGACTTGTTTTTGGCAAAGCCTGAAGTCGAAGCTGACTCCCCCACCCCCACCCCAACCCCTCCAAGAATGAGTGGCATTCACGGAGCCGGTGCGTCCAAGGGTGGACTTGCCACCTGAAGGGGATCGCTAAATGGATGGGAAGAATTACAACTCAACTCGTTCCAAACGTCCATGCCAAGATGAGGAGCCTATGGGCGAGTAGGATATATATTTTTTTCCTTCTTGGCTATTGAATCTGAGCCAAACCTGCACTTATGGTATTTATAAAATTTGTGAATCTGGAGGAAACCCATTATGGTCACCGTAGCGGCATTAAAATTCCAAATTTTTCTCAGCATATCCTACACAGTCTGAAAATAGCACAATATATAGAATTCTGGCAGAAAGAGCCAGAGGGAACAGATATCCAGCCACCGACAAGTCTGGGTCCTCGCCTGGCTCCGATCCTCGCCAGCAGGGTGGTCTGGGCCTGGTCCCTTGGTGTCTCTGCTCTTGATTCCTCCTCTGTACAGGACGGATTTGGTTTACTTGGGTTACTAAGTGCTGGGGCCCACGCCCCAGCTCAGGTGCCTGTTAGATGCAGCTCCTGGGTCTTCGGAACTACTCACTGGGGTCGAGGAAGTCTCAGGACAGTGTCGTCATTCAAAAAATTTTTTTGGAGTTCCTCCTTTTGCTTATGACTTGCCTGTTCAGTGCTGGGTTCTTTTCTACCTACATATACTGCCAAGAATAGGTTTATTTTCACCACTTAGGATGCCCAGTAAAATTTTATTTTGAGAACTTTAAAAAAGATTTCAAGATTTTTACTTGCTAGAACTGAAGGCATCCCAAAGTCGGGACTCCTCGCTTCAGATATTTCATTGAGGAAAACCCTTGTCCTCTGAGAATATTCTTTAGACTTGAGAAGTCCCCCACCCCATTTGAGAATCCTGGGTGTTATTCAGATTTTCATGGGGCTACTCTACTGGGTTTATTGATTTTTAAAAAATAATTTTGGGAATGAAGACAAATAGACTTTCCTGCTATTTCCTCAAATCAATACTTTTTTTTAAAAAGTCTTGCCTATTAGGAAATTGAATGTGGGCTTTTCGTATGTATTCATTAGCTCTTTGCTTATTGAGCACACATCATATACTTGTGCAGTAAAGAGAATAAAGTTACTAACACAAATTTAATAGCTCTGGCAGGAAAGAATTCTTTTTAAAGGAAAGAATGCATAATTGTAAACTAATTTCTTCAGGCTGATTCAATAAAATGTAATTCCACTCATCACTTCTAAGTTTTCTATTTCTGACAACCTCTTACACTTAAAATTTTTTAAAATTGAGATATAATTCCCATAACATAAAATTCACCATTTTGAAGTATGCACTCCAGTGCTTTTTGGTTATTCACTGAGTTAGTTTAGTTTGGACAATCATGACTGTTGTCTAATTTAAAAACATTTCTTCCACCCCAGAAAGAAACCTCATACCTGCTAGCAGTAGGTTCTAATCCTCATTCTTTTATCCCCTGACAATTTAATCTACCTTCTGTCTCTATGAATTTTCCTATTCTGGATATTTCATGTAATGAAAACATATAATATATGATGCAAGTTCCTGGCTTCTTTCACTTAGCCTAATATTTTCAAGGTTCATCCATGGTAAAGCAGATAATACTACTTCATTCCTTTTCACTGCTGCATACTATTCCATTGTACACATATACCACATTTTGTTTATCCATTCATCGATTGATGGACATTTGGGTTGCATCTACTTTTCATCTATCACAAATATTGCTACCATGAGCATTTGTGTACCAGTTTTTGTGTGAACATCTGTTTTCATTTCTCTTGGATGTTATTGCTGAATTATTTGATCATTTTGTATTTAACTCTTTGAGAAACTGCCAATTTTCAGTATTCTTTGAGAATACTGCCACTTTTCCAAAGTGGCTGTATTGTTTTATATTTCCACTCCCCAAAATATTTCTCATGTTTTCGATCTCTCAAGTGTTACAAACAAGATCTGCCCATGCAGAAGAAGCAATCACAGGGATCTGTGACCCCGGTTCTTACAATTTTGCCTGAGAAATTTCAAATGAGTATCAGGTGGGAGTTTATTAGAGAAAGGAAAAGGGACACTTGCAAGGGAGGAAGGGAGAGGGGGTCCTCTCAGAAAGGAGGGATGACTCAAGCCCCTTATCTTCCAGTTTTATTGGGGTGTCCCAGGGACGTTTGCTGAGTCCTGTCCTGGTTCACCTCTCAACTTCTGACTGACAGCAGGATTGCATCTGGCTTCCAAGTCCCACTGCACATGGTGTGACCTCATGGAGGGGAAATTTTACTATTACAATGACAAGCTCGAGAGCCAAAGGGAACTCCAGGTCACCCTGGCCCATTCCCACGGGTTCCAATTGGAACTTGTTCTTGGAGATATTGTGGTGGCGGGCCTTTAGCTCTAAGTATCCTGCTTCTGGAATCTGGTCCATATAAAGGTCACAAGTCTCCCTTCAGGGCATCTTGTGCTCTTATTGGCAGGAGGAGCTTTTGGGCTCCTGCAGTCTCTCTCTCCCGCAGATAACAGGTTGTTTGCTGAGGAATGTGGCATCTCCTATTGACTTAAGCCAGGAAAGGGCCAGTGTGGTCTCAGGCAAATTGATAGTTTCAAAGCAAGTTTGTGGGTGTCAGCACAGCAGGCCCAGTCTAGAGAACGATCCCCTTAACCTCCTGCCCACCGCTCTCGTCAGCCTGCTATCTACCGTCTAGGACTTGGGTCTTGGTCTTCCCCATTTGTTGACGGAGATTCTAAGGCAACAGACTGGACACTTCTTCCCAGAGCCAGGTCCTTCGAATGGTCATTATCCAGCTTCCTATTCTCACCACGGTTCTCAATTCTGCAGATACAAAGAAGAATGAAATCTGTGACCTGTGAATCCCAAGACCGCGGGACTTTTGGAACATTTAACAATGGCAGGGACTCCCACCTGTGGGCTTGGTGGAGCTGGAACCAAACCACCTGAGGATGGGTGGAATCGCATGTCCCCAAGTGCTGGATGAGTTTCCCATGCTGATCCCTAATCGGAGACCCGACTTTCTGTTCTTCATAATAAGTTATCACTTTGTGTTTTATTTTCTTAATGGGAGAAATGTGTGAGCGACTGGCAATTCCTATTTCTCTGAAATGAATAATTCTGCCGTGAAGTCATCTATTCCCAGGAGCTTGGGAATACGTGTGTAACTTAAGTTGAGAAATAATCGCAATCCTGAGCGTTCAAATACCTGGTCACCTGTTCAAGAGCCATTTTGTGTTTGTGACCATGTCACGGATCACAGTCCTGAGGTGGGCCAGCCAGGCACGTCTTATTTCTATTTCATGGATGACAGCTGAGCCTCAGAGAAGACTAATAAGCCTCAAGCTGGAAGGGGACTCTTGGCTAATGTCGTCACTTCCAAATACTGTTCCTTGAACCAGCACCGCATGGGACAGTTTTCTCGGATGCATGAGGAAGAGAGAAAGGAAAGGGCAAGGTAGTGAGCTACATTTATTCAGTTTTAAGAATTGTCTTTTAGCCAAGCCTGGTGGTGCACACCTGTAATCCCAGTGACTCGAAGGCTGAGGCAGGAGGATCACAAGTTCAAAGCCAGCCTCAGCAACTTAGTGAGGCTCTAAGTAATGGAATGAGACCCTGCCTCAAAATAAAAAATAAAAGAGGTGGAGATGTGGCTCAGTGGTAAAGTGCCCCTGGGTTCAGTCCACAGTACCCAACAAACAAACACACAAACAAACCAAAAAACCTCTCTTTTATTCTGAAATTAAGTCCCTCTTATTCTTATGTTAGGAAAACATCACTTTTCTTTAACAAAAAGTGGTGAGAGTGGATAATAACTTTTCTTTAATTTTTTATTTGGCAAAGTAAGATGTTGGCAATCTCAATTTATAGATGTTTTTGTGTGTTTAAAAAAAAAAAGTGTCATGAATTCTGTCTCAGAAGGGTGGGGCCTGGTCCAGCCTTTCCCGATTAGTCACTTTGGGGCTTTCTCCTGAGGACCCTGTCCTAGGTAAGTAGAAATTGTGTTTTCTCGAAGGCATGATCGTCTTTCATTTGTGTCATGGTCATCTTTCCTGTGCCGCGTGCAACCTGATATCCAGGCTCCTCGTGTTTAGCTCACCCGTCTTGGGCGACCATATTTCACAGATTCACTAACTGGTGAGAAAGTATATAACCATTGTGTTAATATAACCTTTGTATTAGTCAGCTTCTTTTGCTGCTGCAACCAAAAAGATCTGAGGAGAACAATTAGAGGATGAAAAGCTTATTCTGGGTTCACAGTTCCATAGATAACCAGCTTCATTCGTAGGTGAGGTGAAACGTCGTGGCAGAAGAGTGTGGTAGAGGGAAGCAGGTCAGGATGTAGCTGCCAAGAAGGAGGGAGAGGGAGAGGGGGATGGGAGGAGGAGGGGAGAGGGAGAAAGAGAGGGAGCACCTCTCAACAAGGACTAGGTGACCCAGCTCCTCCAGCCACACCCTGCCTACCTACAGTTACTACCCAGTTAATCCCCATCAGGGGATCCACACACTGATTAAGGCAAGGCACTCATAACCCAATCATTTCTCCTCTGAACCTCTTGCACTGTCTCACTTTTGGGGAACATCTCATATCTGAACCATAACAACTATGCAGGCTTGTATAAGACATATTCAGTCTTTCAGATTCTAATTGTGAGTAAATACGTCTTGCTGTTCAGATTGTTAGTTATTCTTGTGTTTTGCTTTGGGTTCTGGGGGTCACATATGGTATTTTAAGCAAAGTGCAGTTGGCTTGCATGTGGAAGGATGTTGCAATTATCTTCATTTCATGCGTGGTTCTCTCTCTGGTAGAAAGCAAGACTTGACCCAAGCAAGTTAATTAGCTGGCCCACATCACGTATCAATGAGAGGAACTGAGAAGTGGCCAGGCTTCTTCTAAATATTACTCATCAGCTTCAGTGGGACCAGAACATTCTCAAGGGCTCCCTGTGTGGCTCCCAGGCTCAGGTGAGGGGAGGGGTGGCTGGCAGCTCTCCCACCCCAGAGGACATTCTAAGTGTTCAGAGGGGTGCGGTGTGGCACACAAGTTTGGAGAAGGCCTAAGTCAAACAAAGCAATTCCATTCTGTAATGCAGGACCTGGGATCTGATTTGTCACAGGATGCTCTAAATGACCCAGAATGGCCAAGCACAACACACCCCAACCTTCTGGACTGCAGAATCCACCTCATTCCCCCAGTTGCGCCTCCTTCCCTCCTCAGTCATCTCTCAAAACCAGTCTTTGGCAGAAGGCTCTGCTTTACGTGTCCTCTAAGGACCCTCTCATTCAATATTCAAAGCAACCATCCCACCCATGTACAGAGAGATGAAGAACTCAAGTCACAGAGAGGCTAAGAAACTTGCCCAAGGTCACACAGTAGTGGGGCCTGAATTCAAAACAGACAGTCAGGCATCAGAGGTGGTCTGTGAACCCCTGTGTTGTGCTGCCTTGGATAGCTAAGTAGATTTCTTCCCTGTTATCATCCCCCCAAGCACAGTGTGTGTCCTCATGTAAATAAAGTCAATAACCTACAGTGAAAGTTTTCAATGTGCTTGGCTGGCCATTGAAGCCAGTGTGGACGTAATGGAAGACCATGGACTTTGGAGTGAAACAGATCTGAGCCCACCTGTTTTCACAGTCCCTTCCTGATGACGTGGCCTAGGTAGGTAACTCTAAGAACCTCAACTCATCGAATCGTACCTTAGAGATCATAATGCCCCTGAGAGTGTTGAAAAAGGGTTGACCTTAGCATGGATGTGACCGCCCAGGAAGACAGGGTGATGGCCACACTCTGCGCCCTAACCTGTGCTCCCCTCTGCCCCACCCCTCCCTTTCTCCTCACAGGCTCCTGCTGGATGACTCAGCAAATGAAAGGGACTTCACCCTGAGTGGCACCCACCTGCAGCTTCACGCAGAACAGAGCTCAGGGGAGATCCCACGAGAGGCTCGTGGCCTAGGAAGAATGAATCCAGAAAGGAAGCAAGAGCCCAGGGCAGTGCTCTTAGGGAATCAGAAACACCATTAGACCAGGAGAGTGTGGTCTCAGGAACCCTGAATGGACCCCAGTGGCCTATTATGCTAACAGTAAGTGCAAATTGGGACTAAGGGACACATATTGAGACTGAGTCCCACTTCCTGTGTGCTTTTGATAGGAGAAGCAGGAGAACTGTGGACTGAGGAGGCCCCTTCTGTGGTGGGATCCAGTCACGAGGTTCTGTGCAGGGCTAAAGAATCCCCTCCTCACCCCCGTCCCTCTTCAGATAACCCTAGGAATCCCCCCAATCCAAGAAGAGGCCTTTTCTTCCACAGTTTTGTTTAAAGAAAGTGAATATGAATTATAATTCCTTCTGTTACTTAAACACTAATCATCATCAGGAGAGATGGCCTTACGCACTCAATAGCTTTGTATTCCATGATTTCTGAGCAAAAATGAATATGTTTAGTAGCAACTAAAGAGCAAAGGGGTTGAACTGGAGAACCCAGCATCTAAAAAGTTTCATCATTTTTTAAAAATGTGATTTATTTTTTGGTACTGGGGATTGAACTCAGAGTCACTCAACCCCTGAGCCACATTCCCAGCCCTTTTTTATATTTTATTTAGAGACAGAGTCTAGCTGAGCTGCTTAGGGCCTCACTAAGTTGCTGAGGCTGACTTTGAACTTGTAATCCTCCTGCCTCAGCCTCCTGAGCTGCTGGGATTACAGATGTGTGCCACCACACCTGGCAGTTTTTAATTCTTTAATTTAAAGGCTGAGGCAACATATTTTTAAAAAATCATCATGATTCTGCCAATTTAAATTTGTTTTATTTTTGTACATTACATTTTAGTGCTTTCCTTCGTATACAGATATTTTTGCATGATTTTAATCATCTCATTTGTGTTGTTAGGGATCATGTGGACCTAGAAATGTGTATTTATGTACTTTATATTTGTTATTTTAATAGCTTAGGTGGAAGAGAATAGCATAGGTCCCATTTACAAAAGAGGGAGTGAGTCCCAGGTGCACTTAGAATGATGTGACATCACTTGATAAACCAGGTCCCTGTTGGTTACTGTTAACAGTTTCATGCAACTATAGATGACCCTGTATAGCAGTTCAGAAGTGCTTATAGCTATTGAGAACAGAAGCCCAGCTGTAGTATCTTGAACACAGTTTTTAAAAGAGCCTAAGATAGGCTATTCAGGTGTGGTCTGGCGTTGCAAGAAGACAATAGTGGTGTAGGCTTCTTTTGTTTTTCTGCTTCACCATCTTTTTTGCATTGTTTCCAAGTTCAAAGTCACAATATGGCTGCTTGCATGCTAGGTATAAGGTCTGCATTCCAGGCAAACAGCAGAAGGAAGAGGGGAAGGCAGAAGGTGTTCCTTCTCCAGCTCCACCCACACTTTCTGTTCCCTTGGAAAGCCCTCCCAGATGTTCTGGTCAAAGCTGCTCATTGGCTAAGCAGCCCTGGGCAAATTACAAAATCTCTTGGAGGCTCGGTTTCTTTCTTTCTTTCTTTTCTTAATTTAAATTAAATTAAATTAAATTTATTTATTTATTTTGGTGCCAGGAATTGAACCTAGGAGTGCTTAACCACTGAGTCACAGCCCCAGCCCTTTTAATTTTTTTTTTTTTTTTTTTTATTTTGAGATAGAGTCTTACCTAAGTTGCTTAGGGACTCACTAAGTTGCTGAGGCTGACTTTGAATTTGCAATTCTCCTGCCTCAGCCTTTGGAGTTCCTGGGATTACAGGTGTGGGCCACCACACGGGGCTTCAGTTACTTCATCTATAAAGTGAAAGCAATAATTCCTTCCTCAAAGGGTGTATGCAAAAAACTATGCAAATTCAAAAATGCTATGCAAATCCAGAGTTAAATTAAAATAGCCTTGCAGTCCAATGCAGGTTGCAATAGCTGAAATATTGCATTTGGTTTTTTTTTTTTTTTTTTTTTTTTGCAGTGCTGGGGATTGAACCCAGGGCCTGTGCTTGACAGGAAAGCACTCTTTGAACTGAACTATATCCCCAGCCCCTATCGTGTATTCCTGCTGCAAAATAACACATATTTTAATCATTTACAATCATCTCTTTTCTTCACCCTAAAGTACATTTGGGAAGGAGAGAAAGCAGAACTAGACCATGTTTGGTTAGTGTTAAAGGGAAGTTTGAGAACTGTGTGATTCCAGGCGGTGGTAGAAGTGGTCAAACCCCTAGCGGTTCTGTATTTCTCTCTGTCTTCTCTGTGTGCAAGAGGAATATATGTTGTAGAAACTGGTCACTCCTAAGCTCAGAGGCAGAAAATCCCTGACGTGGGCAGTTCTGAAGATGCCACAGGTTTCCAGGCCAATGGGTACATAAGTCCTGGGGTGGATCGGCTCTGGTCTCAGGAACAAAAATTGTAAACTACTGAAGGTAGAGACCGTGTCTCGGTTACCTCTCTATTCCAACCCCTGACATCTAGGAGTCCGTCAGTAAAACTCTGCTTATCATTTCTGGCCCCACCCTGGAGACTGAGAGTCAGTCTTACATGTGTTACTTATTTAAACTACTGTGACTTAAACACTCACCACTTTTGACTCGAGCTAAGAATGAACATCTTGGGTTGATATCTATTTTTTTTTTTTTTTGGAACTGGGGATTGAACCCAGGGACGCTTAACCACTGAGCCACATCCCCAGCCCTATTTTGTATTTTATTTAGAGACAGGGTCTCACTGAGTTGCTTAGGGCCTCCCTAAGTTGCTGAGGCTGGCTTTGAACTCGAGATCCTCCTGCCTCAACCTCCTGAGTCGCTGGGATTACAGGCGTGCGCCACCACGCCCAGCTGATGTCTATTTTTGAATAAAAATGATTATTATAATACTTATAGCAAACATATGAAGCATTTGCTATATACAAGTGCTCTATATATTCCTTGTTAAACTCACTTAACCCTCCCCATTACTTTCCAATAGGTTTATGCTCATTTCGCAGAAGAGGAAAGAGAAGCTCAGAGAGGATAAGTAATTTGTCTTAATTTACAAAGTTAAGAAAAAGAGAAACCAGCTCAAAACTCCAAAATCTGTGCATAGATTTTCCTGGAAAATCACTGTTAAATTCCTCAAATAGCTTGTAAATGATCTTCAGGAGCTTTATTTTATGTAATTCATTTTCAAAAATGATCCACCTTAGGTTAATAACTCAGCCTCTTTAAACCTTAGTTTTCTCATCCAAAAAAAAAAAAAAAATGGAAAAATAAAACTACTTGCCTCACGGGGTTTCTGTGAGGGTCCAATGAAATCAGGCATTCACAGTGCTGGCACATAGTGATTGTTCAGGGTAGTTTAACTGTCATTTTTAAATTTGACAAATAGTTCTTCATGAGTGACGTCTATCAGAATCCTCAGTGGAAACTCTTCACAATCTGGAGTTCTGGGCCCCAAGCAGGGTATTTTGATAAGTTCCCTAAGTGATTTTGATTCACATTCCCTCCTGAGCACAGTGGCTGAATAGGACCCACTTCCACCAAGGAAGGATTTTGTTGAAGACATTGTGTTGTGTGATAAGAGGAATGAAAGATGCACAATAATGGTAAATGTCACATGGAAATAAGTAAATTGCAACCGAGAGGGGAGATGGGGCGATGCTCCTTCAGCTGGGCAATGAGGGTTAGCTTCCGGGAGGTGGTAACAACCCAGCAGGGCTTGACTGATGAGCAGGATTAGCTTGCTGGTTGCATGTGGAGGTAAGAGGCAGAGAAGTGCAGAGAATGTCAGTGGGGACACTTGTTAGAGTATAGAGTCTCTGGGGGAAGTTGGGAAAGGAGGCCAGATGGTTGGTTGAAGTCAAAGAATGGAGGGTCTAAGATTCCTGAACAATTGGTTTGTACTAAATTTGGAAGATCTCAACAAGCCACTAAGATTTCTTGAGCCAAAGAGTGAGATCAGAATCAGAATCACTCTCTCAGCTGGTAAATCTGTGAAGAACCCTAAGGAAAGACATGAGTAAGGATCCAGAGCATCTATTGCATCAGCCCAGGTCTCAGAATGAGAACTGGGACCAGGCAGGGTACTGACAGGTGGGCAGAAGAAAAGGAACAATTATGTAAACCTGATTATATGTTGGGGGAGGGGTGGTGAGAGGAAGAAGAAGTGAAGATGACTTTGAGATTTGAGCCTGGTGATGGGAAGAGCAGCAGTGTGACCAGAAAAAGGGAAGTTGGGGTTATGAGCTGGGGCGGGGGGTGGGGAGGGAGGAGGACAAGTTGAGTGTGTGAGTTTGAGATGCCCAAGGACGGAAGTGGAAATGTGGAGCTCAAGGGAGAGGATTGGGCTACAAACCAACAAATGATCAAATAAACAAACAAAACACAAAGTGAGTTAGCTGCATCGAGAGGTGTAGCTTAGAGCCCTGGCAGTGGATGAGCTTTGTGGGAAGGAAAGAAGAGCACAGAATTTTAACCTAGGGTCCATAGGTAGGCTTCTTGGTTGGTGTGTGTGTAGGGGGGTTATTTAGTGAAATTAAGTCCTTAATCTCACTGGATTATTTACCCTAAATGAGGTTAAAAAAAAATCACTGGTATGTATAGGGAAGAGGTGGGCTGAGATCATGCTCTTGGAATTTTTACATAGTAGGTACTGAATAAAAATAATCCAGCCAGTTCCCGCATTCCTGGCTGTCATACTCTAGACTGTGGGGGTGGTTGTCTCTGCCATGGCTAGACTGTCAAATGGATGTTGTCCTGAAAATGTTTCTTCTTCCTAAGACAATGGGGTAAGATAAGTCTTCACAACAGTGCTGCTGAGGTAACTGCATATCTCCATGCAAAACAATAACTCTGGATCCCCTACCTCAATACACAAAAATTAACTCAAAGTTGGTCAAAGGCTTAAATGTAAGAGTTAAAACTATAACATTCTTAAAAGAAAACATTATCAGAAATGTTTATCTTTGTGCATTGGATTAGGCAATGATTTCTTAGAATACATGAAGCAAAAGCAACCAAAAACTAAGCTGGATTTCATCAAAATTCAACTTTTGATGTTCAGGGTTGCTATCAAGAAAGTAAAAAGACAACCCAGAGAATGGTAGAAAATACTTGCCAATCATTTATCTGATAAGGGTCTAAGACTCAGAAAAGAACTCTTACATCGCAAAAATAAAAGACAAATAATGCAATGAAAATAGGCAAAAGATTTGAGTAAAATATTTCTCCAAAAAAAACATACAAATGGCCCATAAGCATATATGAAAAGATGCTCAACATCGTTAGCCATCAGGGAAATGCGAATCAAAACCATAAGGATAAACCACTTCACATCCACTAAAGTGACAATCAGTATTATCATCTTCATCTTCATCACCATTATCTTCTTTAGATAAAAAACATGTGTTGGCAAGAATGAAGAGAAATTGGAATCCTTTACTGTAGGGGGAAGGTAGAACAGTGCACCAAAAGATAAGTCATGTCGCCATCTTTCCAGATGAGTGTCACTGGAGACATGGCACTCATGATGGACCGGCAGAACAGTCCTCTCTTCCTCCTTATTTCCAAAAGCATTAACCAGGGGCCCTTCCTGACTGTTTTCTCCCCCTCCTCCTCCCCTTCCTCCTTCTTTTCTTCTTTCCTTTTGGTCAAATAAAAAGTCACCACATTAACTTCATGTTCCAAGGTTATTTCTTCACCTTTAGAGTGCCCCCAACAGAGTTGTCAAAATGAACTAAATCATGACATATAGATCCTTGCATGTGTGTGAGTGTGTGTGTGTGTGTGTGTGTGTGTATGTGGGTGTGTGTACCTGTGTCAGGGAATGGTAGAGAACATTGAGAACAGCATTAACAGTACTGTTAAATATGTATTTTGTATATTACATATAAATATGTAAATATTTAACAATGTTGTTCTTTCCTGCCCTCCATGTCCTCCCCACCCCCACAACCCATTTACTTATTTATCCTTGTCATTTCCCACAGGAAGTTCCCTAAGTCCTAGTCACAACATGGGTAGTATGGATGCTAACAAAAGCAGAACAGCAGCCTTGAATCATGTGCTTGGTGTCAGTTGTGGTTTAGATATGAAGTGTCCCCTAAAAACTCATGTGTGAGACAGTGCAAGAAAGCTTAGATGTGAAATGATTGGGTTGTGAGAGCCTTAACCTAATCAGTGTCTAATCCCTTGATAGGGATTAAATGGTAATTGTGGCAAGAAGGGTGTGGCTGGGGGAGGTGGGTCATTTGGGGGCATGCCTTTGGGGTCAATATTTTGTCCCTGGTGAAAGAAGAACTGCTTCTTTCTCTCTCTGCTTCTTGGTGTGATGTCCTGAGCCACTTTCCTCCTCCACACTCTTCCACCATGGTGTCTTGCCTTAACTCAGACCCCAAGGAATGGAGCTGGCCATCTTTGAACTGAGACCTCTGAAACTGTGAGCCCCCAAATAAACTTTTCCTCTTTCAATTGTTCTTATCAGGTCTTTTGGTCACAGCAGCAAAAAAGCTGACTAAAACAATAAGGTGAGGGATTTGTTCCTTATCTTGACCCAGAGAACAGCTTCCTGAAATTGTCCTTTCAACTCTAGGGAGAGGGTCCACTTGGGTTCCCCACCAGCCTCTTCTAGAGCCAGAGACTTTTAATCTTTTCCTAGAGATCAGAGCTTCTGAAGCATGGGTGTAAGTATCCACCTGGGGGCCTTCTTGAAATCCACACCCACTCTTCAAGATTCTGATCAAAGTAGGTGTGGGTGGACCCCTGAAATCTGCATTTTGAAGAAAACTGATGATTCTGCTATGAGGTGTTCACTACTAGTTCCATGCCACCAGACAAGGTCTGCCTAATGCAAACCCTTTTAGAGTCAGGCCTAGTGTCAAATCTCACTGGTTTTGTTTTCCTTGTTTTTTTTTTTTTTTTTTTTTTAAAGGAGATAATAACACCTAAACAAGTTGCCCTCCCAGCTTTACATTAAAAATAGGTCTCTTCACTGCTCTTTCTCATGAATTGGAATCATTTAAGGATGATAGGCATGATGGCAGGACATGGGGAAGAATTGGCAAAGGGGACCTAATTTTTTTTTTCCAATTTTGAAATTCTATCCCATAGGACAAAACAAACCCAACACCATTCCTGAAGGCTACCCATGTGCTGGTCTTTCCATGCAGAGAAGATGCCGTCCAGATTCAGTATCACTTGATGCTTTCCTCACTGCACAGACTGTCCCCTGGGTTCTGCACTTGTGCTTCCTATTTCCACACCCAAATTGTATTCAGTGATATTGTGGCCAGGTGCCACGCTCTTTGGCTCTTTGGGAGGTGCTGTGTGTGGGGTTGGGGTGGGGGAAGGGCACACAGACAAGGTGACGTGGGGCCCTGGACTCGGGGAGCTCCTCATCTAGTGGGGCCAGACCTGTTATAATATGTACCAAGGACTGTGGGAGCTCAGGGAAGGGACAGGGCCAATCCAAACAAGTGGAAAAAAGGGAAAAAAAATTCCGGTGAGTGAGAATTCCAGTGGGCGAGAATTCCTTGACCAACATTAGATCGCAAGTGCCTTAAAGGCAGTTATTTTTCCCCATTGGACTCCTCCAAGTGCCCCCCAAAGGCTCCTTGGGGTCAGAAGCTCCTTGATGAATTCTGTTGGCCACTGACCAGCCCTACAGTGCTTTGCTTCCAGATGCCGGCTGACGCTGGCCTCTGAAATCCCTTCTTTCTCACCAAACAACATTTCTAGGATAGGCTCATCTGGAGCAATTCTTTGCTTGATTTAATGATACATACCACTGCAAGGAAATCTTGGTGAAAATAGCAAACGCTCCGTCTGCCTTTTTCATCCTGCCCCTCTGGCTCTCCCAGCCCCACGTTCTCACGCCCACCAGCACTCCAAATTTTGCTCAGTGCTTAGAAGTCACTACTTCCTGGGCAAGTCTCCTCCTTGGAGAGTTGGCGTTTGGCCTGTGGCCTGGGCTGCTGGCATTCATTCTTTCCTAGGATTATCTACATGGAAAGGAGGGTGACCAAACCAGTGGTTCAGCACAGGGTTTTGAAAACCTGGGGACTTGGGAATGAAGCGTGGAGGAGCTCCCTGGCTAACAGGAGTTGCTCTTTCAGAAATCAGGATGGCAGTGGCAACTTGTGCCAGGGCTGCCCTATTGTGCTGGTTGCTCTTGGTTCCTTTTGTTTAAAAAAACAAAAAAAAAGAAAGAAAGCAAAGTGGCTGTTTGCTAAAGAAGCTTTTGTTCAGTGGGAAAAAGTGCTTCTACCTTGGAACAGGAAAAGCGTCAGCCATGGGAGGAGAAAGCTGAGTGGCAGTCTTCTCATGGAGCCATCTGGTGGATCTGCTCGGTAAGCACCACTCCTGGAGCTTCCTCCAAGGGTGCAGAGTCACTCCATGATTCTTTTCTTGGAAAAATGACCTTCCCTAGCCCAGCAAAGAGACCCCTTTCCATCACAGTGTGTTAGTTGGCTGCTTCATGGTGGCTTTCATGGGCCTAGGGGACCCACCCCTGGGCTTCTGCTTGACCTCATCTCCAGCTCAATCCCATGGGTCCATCTGTCCTCATCAGGCTTTTGCGTTTCCTTCCTTCTGCTCAGAATGCCTTCCCCAGCATCTTATTAAGGTTGGCTCCTCTTGTTGCTCCCATTCAGTTCAAATGAGCCTTCTGCAGGGAGGCCTCCCCTGACCACTTCTGTAAGGCAGTTCCACCCCAAGTTGCTCTCCATCATGGTTCTTTGCTTCATTTTAGTCATAGGACACCTAGTAAATCTAAACTCATCTCATTCACTCATGTACTTTCCCCCTTGTTTACTGCCTGTGGTCAAGTCCAGAAGGGTAGGATCTTGCCTGCTTGTCTCATTCCTGGTATCCAGAAGGGTGTCTGGCTTTTATAGGGTGTTCTGAAAATGCGTGTGGGAAAATGAATAAAAATGAAGACATGGGAAGGTAGAAGCTTTAGGGCCTGGATGTTCTGCCTGAGGTTTGGCTGACCTTTTCCTCCTTCTTCCAGTTTCGTTCTCAAAAACAATTGATGGAAGGGTCAGTTTGCATGGCTAGCCTCTATTTTTCTCTGGGATTATAATCTGGTTGCCAGGCATTTGGTTCTCCCCATCATCGAACACTTCTCACTCCTTTCTTGGTTCAGTTTTCCCTAAAGTACATTCACACACTCTTTAATAGCTTCAACAGGGGCTGTATTTATAGGCAAAGTCAACTTCCATCTTTGAGGTCCATGATTTTTAGACATTTCCAAATTTTCTGTGTAAAAGCACTGGACCATCAAGAAAAAGTTCATACCTCATCCATCCAGGCTTCCCTGCTCTGCTTCCCTGACCATGGGGAGAAGCTGGACCCACATGTCCACATTACTGTGCAGCCAGCAGGTACCTCCTCTCCTGAGGATGAGGTAGAACTGCTGGTCAGTGGCCAGGACTGTCTTAGCATCCTCAGAGGGGAGCCCACCAGTCTAACCTTGCGTCTGGGCCTAGACCTGGACAAACATTCTCTCAGAGTGTGTGTGTGTGTGTGTGTGTGTGTGTGTGTGGTCTTATTTCCAATTCAGCACTCAGTGAATATTCAACAATTTCTCCAAATTCTTTGGGAGTTATTTTCTTCTAAACACCTTGGCTGCTAACTCCTCCTTTTTTCTTTAGTGGCTTTACTCTTTCTATTGTTCTGGTCTACATTGACTTATACCTGAAATTGAGCCTCTCCCCTGAATTCCAGCAACACAAACAAACAAAATCCATTCAAACATGGTAGTTTTAAAGGAAGATTTTAGAGTGACTTTGGGAGGAAGATGGAGGGGTTTTATGTTGACAGTATACAACTCCACGTTGAGAAGAGACATCCAGGTTCTGGCCTCCAGTCCCTGGGATTTTTCAGTAGCCACTGAACTTCACATAGAAAAGCCTCACCCAGTTTTCTGCTTCTTCTCTTCATCATCTCTTTTTCTCATCCCCGCTTCCTGGATTCCTCCCATAAATTCTTATTTTTCTTAATAGTTATGCAGAGCAATTCAACTCTTCACTGCTTCTCTTCCCACACTTTGCTATGGACCCATTTTGCATATTAAAATTTATTCAGAGTCTCAGCAGAGTCAAAAGAGTTCTTATTTGTTTATTTATTTATTTATTTATTTATTTATTTATTTATTTATTTATTCATTCATTCATTCATTCATTCATTTATTTATTTAGTGGGGCTGGGGATTGGACCCAGGGCTCTGTGCATGCTAGACAAGAGTTCTACCTCTGACTGGCATCCCCAACTGGTTTCTTACTTATTAAGAACCATTCTCCTTAGAAGTCAATTGTGGTTTAAACAGAATTCCTTTCTTTGCAAGGAAAGGCCAGTGGGATCCTGAGGCCCTGTGTGTCATTCAAAGGAGGAATCCACAAAGTGCCAAAGCTGGGTTTGGCTTTTCAGAGGACAGCTCCTGATGTTCTTACTGTTCTCTTCTGAGATGGGAAGCAGTTTGGGGACGAGGAGTTGCTGAAATCAAGTTGTCAAAGTTTTTAGAATAGCTTTGCCTCCAAAGGACAGTTGGGAGCCCCCAAGGCCTGTTTGCCCTTTTTCAGGAGGTGTTTTTCCATCTAGGGTGAACTAGCAATTTTCATGAGCTTTTCTCAGCATCAAACTTAATTAAAAAAATAAAAAAGAAATAATTTTCCCATCTTTTATAGGGCAACAGAAGAGCTGTGTTTGTGATGGAAGATTCATTGGCACTGGAGTTGTTTTTGGAGCAGGTTGTGCTGTGGAGAGAGAGGGAGTCACAGGATGTGTGAGCTGGTGGGTCCTTAGGCTAGAGAGCACCTCGCTCTGTAGCTGAGGGATCCTAACCCCAGAGCAGTGGAGCAACTTGCTTGCTCATGGTCTCATGGTGGGGTACTAGAATTTATGGCCCATTGTTCAACCTGGTTAGGGAAGTAGGAACCCCCTTGGTCTGCCTGGTTTCAGGAACAGGTCCTTACAAGGGGCATTGGGGCTGCTCTGGAATATCCACAGCACTTTGCCTGAAGGGAAAATGATTCATTTGCTCCTTCTTTTTAGTTCTGAACTTTAAGATTTTGATTTGCGGTTCAGTGTTGAGGTGGTGTGTGCATTTGGCTGAGGGGGCGGAAGGTGACAAGGAGAACTCAGAAGGTGGTGATTAGGTTCTCCAAGATGTCTGGGGGTGGAGGAAGAGCTTGGGAAGGAGGCAGGCTCCTTGGCAGAGATGGAATAAAGAAATGTAAATGGGTCAATTTGATGTCAGCTCAAGTCCTTCTAGACCACAGTGAAAATAGTACGCAGTCAAGTTTTTCTTTGGCAAAATGACTGCTCTGTGTGCTGAAATCAGAGGGGGAAAATTGTTGCACAAAACTGTTTGTGACAGAGAATCTGTTGTGATGGATTTAATTCAGCTTGACAAGGAATTCTGCAGCAGCGATTATGTGCCCATTGCAAGGTCAGAGGTGTTGTGGGGAGCAGAAGAGAGGTTTTCCAGGTTCCCAAGACCTGACATTCTTTTTAGAGAATCGAGTCCCACCTACACGGGTCAGATGGAAAATGCGATTGAATAGCTTTGATGCCCCAAGTCACAATACTGACTACATGTTCTGGAAATCTGTGAGGAAAGAGGTCAGGGATGGGGTGTGAGGCAGTGGAACCTGAGCTGGAGAGCAAGGTGCTTTTGGGGGTGTGTCTTCTTCCTCTGTGTCTTCTCCAGAGTGAGTTTTGCCTTTAGTAGGTCCTTAGTGATGGAGGGAAGGTAGGGGGGCAAGAACAGCAATAGATGAAGTGGTGATCCAGAAGTTGCAGCTTCAAGGACTAGACCAGCCTAGCAGAACAGAGAGGGCACTTGGCAGTCTTGCTGGGAGTCCAGGAGGCTGGAAGGGGCTCCAGATATGGAGTTTGGACTTGTTCTGTAGCCAAGGGGAACCACAGGAGAGGTGAGGGCAGGAATTTTGGAGCACGCCGGCCTATAGGTTTGAAAGATGGGGGCATTACACTGGGTTCTTCCCTGATGCAGTCTTGGAGGAGCTATTTAAATCTCTTTGCCTTCACTATTTAACATGTGAGATGCTTGGTTGTACTGTGAATTCTTTCAGTTCTATGTTTCTAGAGAATGAATCTGAGGGTGGTGTGCCAATGGACACTTGAAGACAGAGAAACCTTTTAGTCCTGGTAACTCAGGGGATGAAGACCTGGGCCAGGCTGGTGGCAAAGGAACTGCAAGGATTTGAAAGTGACTCTTAGAATGCTCTTAGGTATTACTTAACAGGCTTGGAGTTAGCAGAGTTGGTTTCAGCAAAAGGATTTTTTGGAGGGTGGTTATTACAGTTTGGATGTTCAGGGTCTTCCTTAGGCCCATGCATTAGTGGCTGGGTTCCCAGTTAGGCACTATTGGGAGTTGGTGGAAACGTTAAGAAATGGAGCCTAGTAGGGGTTTTAGGTCACTTGGAATATGTACTTAAAGGGAGCTGTGGGACCCCGGTCTCTCTCACTTTTGCTCCTTTGTATCCTGGCCGTGAGGTGAACAGTTTTACTATGCCAGGATGAACTGCCCCACTCCCACCAGACGTCTAAAAGCAATGGATCTACCCAAGCATGGACTGTAACCTGCAAAACTATCAGCCAAAATAAGCCTTTTTCTTTATAAGTTGATTATCTCTGGTATTACAGTGATGAAGAGCTCACTAACATAGTGGTTATTTGGGATATAACTGGGCAGGGTTTTAGAAGTAGCCAGAAATGGAGGATTACAGGTTGACTGGGCAAGTCAGGGTAATTAAAATGGGCCCTGGAGATCAGATGGGACAGTTCTGACTCTAGTGTGAACGAGCTGTGTGGCTTCAGGCACATGACTCCAGTAGGGTGACCAACTCATCCAGCTCACATGGGGCTTTCCCAGTTTAGCACAGAAAGGACCATGTCCCGGGAAATTCCCCAGTCCCAGGAAAACAGGGGCAGCTTGCCTGGGATGTCCTGGTTTCAAAACTGCACAGCTCATGTCTCAGGACCTACTTTGGTGGTGGGCAAACTAGGACAGTTGGAGAACCTACCTGAGCAATTTTGACCACGGTTTCCTCACCTGAAAAGTAGAGATAATAACAGTACCTTCTTAGGAGTATTGTATGGATTAAATGAGATAATTTGTTAAAAGCACTCAGCATGCAGATTAGCATGGGAAAGACATAAAACAAACATTTGTCAAAATGATAAGCTAGGGGAATCTGGCAGTGCAGAGGGGTAGGTAAAGTAACCCAGTGACAGCATGGGACATGGGCTCTGTGTACAGAACTTGTGGACTGCCTGTATTTATAAAAGAGGGTTTGCCAAGAAAATTAGTAAGGTCAACAAGGAAAATGTTAGCCCGTTGAAGAGAACAAACCTTAGTAGCAGCATTCACATTTTAATAACATGCTAGCTGTAAGTGGATATGGACGTCCACCAGAGAATTTCCAAGATTCTCTAAAGATGTGTCTCTCTGCTCTTTGACTCACCGTGGTGGCTGCCTCTGCTCAGATGAAATGAAGTCACATTATGTTTCCATATTCATTTATTTATTGGCTGAGGTATTTAACAGACATTTGAGTAGGCACAATGCTGGGCTCTATGGAGGCTACAGAGAAATAGAAGTAGTCTGCATTCTTAGAAAATCCACAAGAAAATGATTCTATCATTATGCTTATTTCACTTATTAAAACATGAACCACACTTACTCTCTCCTGACCAGTAGAGGGGCCTTTTGACTGTTCCGTATAAGATTTTAATCGACCTTCCAAGTTCCAGAAACCAGAAGTAGAGAAATCAGAACGTATCCATGAAGGCCTCTTGAAAAGATGGCTGGGAACAAGAAAGGTTGATCAGGAGAGCAGAAGGGTGAGCAGGAGGGGGACAGTGATCAAGAGGGGCAGCCCAGATGGGGAGCAGGGCGGCAGGAACAGGGAGGGCGGGGAGCAGAGGCGGAGGCAGCAGAGAGAGCAGCAAGCTGACAGGAAAAGAGAAAAAAAAGGAACTGGTATCCACACCAGGTGGTGATGGAGAACTTGAGGAGAGGGCAACTGGGGCAGGCAGCGGCTCAAGGCAGCCCCTAATCGAATAGGAAGGTAGAAGTTACATGTGAGGGGCCTTTGTTTAATTGTGATATTTTTTCTTAAACCACAGCTAACAGGAAATGGGGTGAAGACCAGAGCACGGGGGGAGGATGGGATGCAGCTTTGCCTCTCTCTATTTTGCCTGGGGTTTTCTTTCCTGCTCCAGGTTTTGGCCCAAAACCCCTTCCTCCCATGAAAAGCACCCAAGGGGAGCTTCTCTGGCCATGGTCAGCTGGGACAGAGTCTCTGAGGGGGGCCACCTCCCTCAGGAGTTGGCCGCTCCCCTGAGCTGTGCAGGCTGCCGCTTCCCCAAACTGCTTCCGCCTTAGAACCACTCTGGTACAGCCATGGTGCCACCCTTCCCCTTCCCTCACCTGAGGAGGCACCGCAGGGACAGGGAAACCACTCTTTTCTCTTCCTTCTTCTGTTTTTCTTCAACACTCATTCCCCCTTTCCATTTTCCTGTTTTATATATCCCTGAGGTATTTCATAAAGTAAAAGATTCAGGATAAAAACGTTTAGCACACCCCAGGACTCAAGAGTCCAAGAAGGAAAAGTTGTGTGTAAACAATCAATTCATTTGCCCTGGAGAACAAGCAGGTTGAATGGGCCTTACGGGGGCATCATTGTTAGCCAAGAACTGGGACCAGAAGGTTGAAATATTTCATGAACTGAGCCAAGTGGTCAGCTCACTGGCTGCCTCTATCAGCTGAATACTCAGGTCAGGTCTGGTTAGCCCAAGAATGTCTGCCATTGTGGTAATGTCGGCAACGCAGACTCGTTCAGCTCTTGGAGCCTCAGTCTGTTTTCTGTTGCTGTATCCAAATACCTAAGACTGGATAGTTTATAAAGAAACTTATTTTGATTCATGGTTCTGGAAATCCAAGAGCATGATGCTAAGTGCTTGCTTGGCTTCTGGCAAAGGTCTTGTGGTAGAAAGAAGGGAAAATAGCCACATGTAGAAGAGATCACATGGTGAGAGAAGAAGCAAAAGAGAGTAAAGGAAGTAGAACTTGCTTTGTTACTAACCCACTCTCATAGGTACTACATTAATCTCTTCATGAGACCAGAAGTCCTATGACCCCATCTATCTATTATCTATATCTATCTATCTATCTATCTATCTATCTATCTATCTATCTATCATCTATCAATCTATCATCTATCTATCTATCATCTATCTATATCTATATCTTTATCTATCTCTATCTCTATCATCTATCATCTATCTATCTATCATCTATCTATCTATCTATCTATCTATCTATCTATCTATCTATCAATCATCTATCTATCGATTTTTTAAAATCAACCCAGGGCATTCTACTACTGAGCTACATCTCCAACTTCCTTTTTTTAAAAAATGTTTTTAAACATTTTTTCTTTTGAGACAGGGTCTTGCTAAGTTGTCAAGCTTGCAATCCTCCTTCCTCAGCCTCCCAAATTGCTAAGATTATTGTGTGTGCCACTGTGCCCCTTGGGCCCCTGTTTTTTGTTTTCCATTCTTTTTTGTCTCCTGTTTCAAAGTTTCTACTTTCTGGGATACCAAAAGTCCTGTTACCTAAGGGTTCTGCAAATGAACAACAATTTTATCAGTTGCTAGGTCTTCTGGGTTGGGGCAGCAGAGGAGAACAGGAGGTTTTTAGGAACTGAGGGGAGCATCATAAGACTTAAAGGAGGAGGAGAAGGGAATTTCCTATTCCTGTGTGGCCACAGTGACAGAGGCTGAAGGGCACGATTATGTCATGCACCTGCAGGGGACGAAGTCATTGCTTCTTCCCAGCCATATGTGCTGCGGCAGTCTCTCTCTCTCTCTCTCTCTCTCTCTCTCTCTCTCTTTCTCTCTCTCTTTATAGTACCACATATGGCACTTTCTTAATTGAAATTTTCATAATAATTGATCTGACCTGTATCATTCTGTTAGCTTTAACAAAACAAATTATGACAGGTTTTGATATTAGAACTAAAAATATGTTTCCGACTAGCTGAGGAGTCATAAAGCAGGCTTGGATTATGCTAATGGTAATGGACAATCTGCTTGCTACCATCAAGTTCTTATTATTTACATGTAGCAAACCATCCAGAGATAATGTGAGCCTTGAGTTGCCTTCCATTTTTTACTGATCTTTCCTAATTTACCAGAGGAAGTCTGACCAAAGTGTCCCCAGATCACCTTGGTGTGCCCAGTGTGTCACATGGAATTGTCCCTGTGCAGCTGCTCATGAATCTCTGGGCTAGCCATCCCCAGTGGGGCTGGAGGGCTGTTTCAGTTTAAAAAAAACCATCATTCAAGGAGGAGATTTTCAATCACATTTTCACAGATGTTTCTTTTTAGGCATCTTCTCTGCAATGGTCCTGGTGAAACTTGGAGGGACTGAGTGAGCAGCACTGCCCTTGAACATGGGCTCCTTAGTTAGAGTCCTGCTCTGGTCTTACTCTACTACACCTTTTCCTACAGGGCAAAGAGTCTGCAAGGCTGAAGGACGATGGCCACTTAGAGCCCATGTACTTCCATACTTATGATGTCTGGACCCTGATTCCTGCCCAAGCAGCCTTGAACCACCTCTGCACATAGATCTCTTCCCAGGGTCTGATTTCAGAGTTCACCACACTGTTAACTGTGCACTCAGAACTGTACAGTTCTGAGGGGGCATCAGGAGGCCAAATCACAGGGGCCTGTGGATCACGTTTGGACATGTGACAAAAGGGGTCTATATGCAAGTGAACAATGTCTCCTCTCACAGTATGGGACAGAGCAAGGGGTAGGAAGACATGGGTTGTGACCTTGGCCTCCAGGCTTGTCTCACACTTGCTGCTCACTGAGAAACACTGAATGGTTCTGAACTTGAACTTGTCCTTTCAGGTCATTAAGAAGATCTGCTTGCCATGGAAGGAGGATTAGAACATATATTCTTCAGCAGTTTGTTAGCTTGACTTGGACCTGTCACGTCCTTAGGCATATGTTATGTGAGCCTCCATTTCTCTCGCTCCAGCCCATGATAATGTCAGGGTCTGAGACGGCAGGTACTGACCTTGGTGGACTGAATAGGTAGATGTGGGGAACACAGGACATCTTTCCCTACTCTCAAGGTGAAGAGTTCATGGAAAGATCTCACTGAAGAGTGGGGCAGCAGGGGAGCTTGGGTTTTCTATTTGGATTGTTATCAAGTGACTGATGTCCTGGGGTGGTTCATCTTATCATCAAAGTCTGCATGATCTTTCTACCTCATGTTGATAAAAATAAACCACTTCTGGGCTGGGCATGTAGCTCAGTTGGTAGAGTGCCTGCCTCGCAAGCACAAGGGTTCAATTCCCAGCACCGCCAAAACAAAACATTTCTTATTCTATACTTTTTTCTAAATTAAAAAAATATTTAAAAATAATGTCTAATATATGAATGACCAAAAAGCACATAAGATGGTCAATACTATTAGTCATCAGAAAATGCAAATCAAAACCAAAATACCATTTCATTTCCATTGGGATGGCTATAATCACAGAACCAGAAGAATAAATGTTAATAAGGATATGGAGAAATCAGAACTCTTGTACATAGCTGAAGGAATGTGAAATGGAGCAGCCACTTTGAAAAACAACCTTGCAGATCCTAAAAAAGCTAAACATAGAATTACCATATGGACCAACAATTCTACTCCTAGGTATATATCCATACGAAATGAAAATATTAGGTCCACACAGAAAAGTGCACATGCATGTGCCTCGCAGGATTATTTGTAAGAGCCCAAAGCTAGAAACAACCCAGATAGCCACCCATTGATAGCTAGACAAGAAAATATGACAAGAAAAATATGGTACATCCACAAAACGGAATATTATTATGTTACATATTATTATTTTTATGGAATATCATTCCATATAAAAAGGAATGAGGTACTGACACACGTTACAACATGGATGAACCTTGAAAACATTATGCTAAGTGAAAGAAACTAGACAAAAATGATTTACTTTGTATGAAGGTCCAAAATGAGTAAATATATAGAGATAGAAAGTAGTTTTGTGGTTGCCTGGGCATGCATGTGAAAGGGTTGTTGGGGATGATAGCTCAAGTGCATGGGGTCTCTCTTCATGGTGATGAAACTATTCGGATATTGATTATGGTGATCATTTTCCAATTCTGTGAATAAACTAAAAAGCATTGTTTTTTATACTCTAAATGGATAAGCTGTATGGTATGTGATTTATATGTCAATAAAGCTATTACTCTCATCCTGCAAACTTAAAACAATTTTGAAAAAGGGATCTCTTTAATTACCCCAATGCTATATAGTCTTTTATGCTTCATCTTTCCTTCTGGTCTCTGTTTACTGCATAGCCCACAGGCGTAAATGCACTCAATTATTTACCAAAATTAGAGAGCAGGGAGGCTAGTGGCAATGATATTTGTTTAGATTCTTCTCACCAATTCCCTCACTGATTGCTCATGTATTTTTGCATCTATCCAGTGCATACCCTCTGAGCCCCTCCCTATGCCAAGCTCCGTGCCAGGTTCTGGGACACAGCAGCAAGCAAGGCAGATAAGGTCTTATCTACTTGGGACAACTGGACAGGGCACAGTCCCCACAATGCAGTGTGAAGATGGTGCACTGAGGAGCCTCGTGGGGAAGGTTGCAGGAGCCCTCTCAGGAAGTGGTGCCTCTCCTAATGGCTAAAGGTGACATGCTTGGGCAATTGCTTAGGTCTGTAAAGGGTAGTTAGAGAATGAGTAGAGTTGAAGTTGGTTATGTAGAGACCAAAAAAAGAAGGCCCTGATGGGCATTAATAAGGAGATTGTGCTAAGATTTGATGGCAACGGTGAGTCACTGAAGGCTTTCATCAGAGGAATGAACATACATACTGCTTTGTGTTCTCCAGCACTTTATTTAGATTATGTTCTATATTTTATGCAAGTGTTTTATTTAAATTTTTTATTGTTTTTAATGGATGTATAGTTAATCAAACTCACGCTCTGTTTTACTACATTTTGTCTTTATTATTGGACATGGAGGTTGTTACTAGTTTTTGTCCCCAAACTCTTCTCCTATTCTAGTCAAATGACAGTGACTTCAGTCAATCCTCATTTTCTCATGCAGATAGTCCCTTATTCCCCTTTCAGGCTAACATTGCAATGCACATTGTATTTCCTTTATTTTTCTGAGTTATTTCTAGGAGTGACTATCAAAAGGATTGATAATCTTTTGTCTTTAATTTGTTCACCATTGTGTGTTCAAAATGGGCTGTGTCATTTACAAGCACTAAATAATATTTATTACTATAAAAAATAGTACGTACTTCTTCATTCTCTCTTCCTTTGCAGGGGGAGGGATAAAGGAGTCTTTTTTTCTGTGTATAAGTTCACCTGATAATCTGTAAATAATCTGTCCAAAGTCTGAATGATTCATCATATTTCTGTTATGTCATATCAAAAAGTAAGGAAACCATGTAGAACTTGAAATCTTTGGAGTCTTTTGGAAAATGAAGTCAGTTGAGTGAGGGTCAAGAGTTAAAGTTAAAAGCAAGTTTAAATCACTAGTGCTATTGATACAATCTTGCCAGCTACTCTATACTATACTTTTTCCATCAGAATTTAATTTTTTTTTTCTATAAAAGCCATAGCTTCTTTCAAAAAGAGCGTAAAGTTTTGTTTTGTTTTGTTTCCCATTTTGGTGTCTTTTGTCCATCAACATCAAGACGATTCAATATGGAAAGACACTGGCCTTCAGTATAACAAAAATCGATCTGAGTAGATTGTGGTATAATGTCCTCCGAAATACTATCAGAATAAAGAGGACATTTAAACATCCTTTCCACTACGGCACATAAAAAGAGAATTACCTCTCATTCTGTGGAGCCCTACAAGCAATAATATATATTTATAACAGCAGTAGCAGTTCCTTTAGCTGGATTTGTATTTGTCTTCAGCAGGAAAAGTTGGTACTAGGAAAATTTCAGCTGACGGAGATTGCCTTCGCTAATGTTAGACCCGGAGGATCGGATATTACATGGTATTTTGACTTCAAAATGATTAGTTTAAGACTCGAATGTTGAAATCCATCATTTCCTCCTTGAGATCTCTCTGCAGGGACACTGGAGGATGGGAGATTTTAAATAAGTACAAAGTATTCAGGAACACTAGAATCCAGTCTCTACTCTGCCCCTAATTATTTCATTCATCTTTTTGTAAGGCTCTGGATAAATAGCTTTTTGAGTTTTCTGATAAGTTCCACATGGCTTTACTAGTAAGAAAGTAACAAGAGAAGGAAGAGTACTTCCAAACAATGGGCTAAAACATTGCCAAAGGCTGGAGCTCCCAGTGCCAGGCAGACTTTTTCAGGAAGCTGAATTCAGCAACAGCTATGCTTGATCAGAGGTAGTGTGGGCAGGAGGAGGAGCCTCGTTTGGGTATCAGGGCACTGAGTTCCTCTTCTCTGTTATTGGGAGTTTGAGCATTTCAGATATCTTCCTCGGCTTTTAGGGAAGCAACTGTAGCTATTGAGTAAATTAGCTAGTGGTGTGGTCCCTGGGAATTCCTTCCAGTTTGGGCATTTGGAGGCTCTAGGATGGCTTTCCAAGGAAGTTCTAGTCTCTCCCTTTGTTTCCTCATTGAACTTTAATGACCTCCAATGGAATGACTCCTAGAATCTTATCCCAAACAACTGCTTGTTGAGTTGAGGGGATACCCTTGTGCTGTTTAGCTCATACTCCTAAGTGTGGCTTCAATGGCTTCTATTATCATATGTCGTCAAGTGAAAACTATTTTAACAAACAGAGGAAGAAAAAGATAACATTAATATATCATTCAGGTTCCTATGTGGTCCAGTGACCGAAGGGTTTGGAGAACTGGAGATAATTATGTAGTGGTAGAATGACTCTTTTTGTGAAATGAAATCAGGTATCAATAGAGTATGCAAGAGTTAGGAAGTTAGAACTGAGGACAATTTGCAGGAGGTCCTGCCAGAGGACCTATGTCCTCTACTTTGTTGAAAATGGATTTTGATTGACTCTGAGCTCAGTGAGACAGACTTCCCAAGAGCGACTTCAAGTACTGCTTCCTTACAGAGAGGATACAGGAGATTTAATAGCACGTGAACATGTATTAATTTTCAGACATCAAGTTTGAAGGTTCTTTGCCTGGAGGTCATGCACCTTATAGATATTCCAGGAGCAGACATTTGCAGGCACAAACAAGCTGCCCCTGATGTATGAGTTGATTGTGTGAGTAGAAGCTTGGTGCTTGCTGGTTGCTTGAGTCGATATAATGAGAACTCTTCTTTCATTATATTCTTCATCACCAATATAATTCCTTTTTGCCTGTGATAAGATTTTGTCCAAATCTCAGAGTTGTTTTGGGAAGGAACTGTCTGGGTTCTTCTGCCTGCTTTGTTTTGGGAGGGTGAGAGTGGGAGAGGGGTAGGAGTGGAAGTGGAGGAAAGGTCATTGTGCCAGTGCTAGATCCTTCTCTATAGAGATGGTCTCCATGTAGAATCATGTGAGTCTTTAGAGCAGGAACAACACATCTTCTCCTCCTGTTTTCTAACCTCCATTTCCATGAAATCAGCTCACTGGTCCTAAGCACAAGCTCTAAGATTTAAGACCTAATGTTGAATGAATGTTGAACTTGTCAACATTCCATCTTGAAGCTGTTCTAGGTTGAAAACGCTCAGCTCAGTGATCAACATGTACAAAAGCTTTTCTGGGTTCTCATAGCCACCCTCACCTGGTTGTGCAACATGGGAGAAGTCTGTGTTCACACACTGAGGCTTCCTTTTTTTTTTTTTTTTTTTTTAAATTAGGGTAGCAGGGATTGAACTCAGGGGCACTCAGTCACTGAACCACATCCCCAGTCCTATTTTGTATTTTATTTAGAGATAGCACCTCGGTTTTGCTGAGGCTGGCTTGGAACTCCAGATCCCAGCTTCTCAAGCCACTGGGATTACAGGCATGAGCCACCATGACCTGCTTACTGAGGTTTCTTCATAGGTGTGGGTGGCATTATAGTTTGGCTGAGACACTAGGTTCTTCCTATGATTAGAACAATCAAAGTGCAACAGTAGGAAGCTTGGTGATGCCATTCGTGTGGTTTGTCTTTTTGAAAGTGGTCACCAGTTAGAGAACTGGGATTCACCAATATTCTCTCTATGCTGAAGTCAGTCGAGTAAGGGGAATGAGGATAAAATGTATTAAGACCTCTTTGAAACATTGTTACAGAGAAAAATCAAGTGTTTTCATCAATGCACAAGCATTCATTTTTGAACACCTAAAATGAGTTGGTTATGGGGGATACCTACAAAATAAAAATGTGATCCCTTACATCAAGTCCATCTCTCTGTTTCTCTTTCATAGGGCAGATTAATGGGCAAACCCAAGATCACAGTTGTGTAATGGGAGCAGAAAAGACTACTTTTGCTGGGGATATAGCTCAGTTGGTAGAGTGCCTGCCTTGCAAGCATAAGGCCCTGGGTTCAATCCCCAGCACCACCCCCCCCCCCAAAAAAAAAAAAAAAAAAAGACTACTTTTGCTCACAGAGATCAAGCAGACCATGTGGAGTAAGTTGGAGTTGAATAGCCCCTTGAGGAACCTGTTGGCATCAACAGGGAAAAGATCCAGAGAAGACATGCCAAGTTCAGGGGGCAGTATATGCAAAGACCCATCCATAAAAAGAACACACCTTTCTAGGAATCACAAATAGTATGGGATGTCTAAAATACAGGTTGTGGTAGGTCTTGGAATAAGGAGAACTAGACCAGTGGTGAGAGATGATCTTGAAGAGGGAAGCAGGGACAAATCATGAAACCTCTATGTAATGTACCATTTTAAGAAAGTTTATCTTTATCCTTTACTAATAGCATGGGGAAGCCATCTGTGTTAGTCAGCTTTTAGTTGCTGTAATAAAATATCTGAGATAAACAACTTTAAGGAGGAAAAATTTATATTGGCTCTTAGTTTCAGAGATTTTAGTCCATGGTCACTCGGTGGTTGCTTTTAGGTCTGCAGGAAGGTGGGATGACATGACAGAAGTGAATGGTAGAGCAAAGCTGCTCATCTCATAGCAGCCAGGAAGCAGAGAGGGGAGGGGAGGACCACGGTCCCAATATCTCCTTCAAGGGTATGCACCGAATGACCTAACGTTCTTGCACTGGACCCCACCTCCTAAAGATTCTACCAGCCCCCAATAGTATCACAGACTGGCAACCAAGTACATATTCTCCAGAGGATATTTAAGATCCAAATCCTAAGAGCACCCAAAGATTTTAAGCATGAGAATGACATTAACTCAGTAATTCAACAAATATTACCAGGTACCTACAAGGTGCCATGCATGGCTTTAGGGACTGAGGTTATAGCACTAAACAAGATTGCTGGTTCATATCCAACATTATCTGATATCCTTTTTTGAAGGCAGTGTGTGGTAGCAATGTGGGGTTAGATTGGGCTTAGGACTCAGTGAGAAGTGAGAATCCCATACTACCTTCTGGGATATGCTGATCATTATTTTCAGCAATCCCCAGATCAGAACAGTAGTTTACTTGCAATACTTTGAAAAAAATTCTGAAATACCATGACCCGGCTAAGAACAAATGAGAAGCCCAATGAATCAGCAAGGGAGAACATTCATAGAAATAAAAGGCACAATTTTCATGTATTAGGTTTTACTAAAAGAAACACATGAAAGACAAAGGAAGTTGTGCAAAGTTTGAGAAGTGATCTTAGGAAATATCTGTGGGAAATAGGAAAATGAGACAGAGAAAAGGGGGTGTGTTGTAGAGCTAGTTATCACCATGGGCAACGGGGTGTGATCTCACTGGGGATTTCTGGGGACAGTATAGAACAACACCTCAGAATGATCTAAGGTGCCAGGAAGCTGGGGTTTTTACCCATCAAGTCATCGTCCATCAGTGTTTACTTCTGAGGGAATCAACTTCCAACTTGCTTTGTGCAGAGACTCACTGTACCTTTTAGGCTTGGCCCTAGGAGCCCTAGGAGTTCATGGGAAGCAGCCATCAGTATATTGAGGTAAAGAGGTATGGGTAAGCCAGTAATGGAATCTGCTATAGAAGTTAATAATTCCTGAGTGCTTTTCTTTCATTCATTCATAGGTACTGAACTCCATATTTGCAATCATGCGTATTAAACAACAATCCTAAGGATTAAGTTAAGGTCAGGATTTCTCAATTGGGGGTGACTGAGCCACACCCCAAAGGGATATTTGCTGATATCTTGAATCATTTTTGGTTGTCACAATTGGGGGTGGGGAAGTGCAATTGGCATCTAGGGGTAGGCCAAAGATGCTGCTAAACATTCTATTGTGCCAGGATAGTCCCTCCCACCCCCTTGATGCCTAAAAGTATCTAGTCTAAAATGTTAATAGTGCTGAGTTTGAGAAACTCAGGATTAGTATGTGCTGCTTCACAAGTAAGAACTCCAAGATTCAGAGAAGTTGAATAACTTCCTTGGGTTTATAAACCCAGTGCATGGCCCAGCCAGGATTTGAATTGAGGTATTTCTGCTTCCAAACTCCATGCTTTTGATTTACGTTGGTCTGCCTTCCAGAGACAAAGAACCTGCATCCCAGAGACTCACTGAAAAAAAAAGCCCAGATCAGTACTGGCCATGCCTCCTGGCCCAGGACTTCAAAGGAGCCTGGAGCTGGCTGGAACTGGAAGGAGTTGGGGAATGAACACCTTTCCCATCTCTCCCTGGCTTCTCTCCCTCCTGGGCAAGTTGGGGCAGGCTCTGTGGGCACAAGTCCCAGATCTGCATACCATGACTGGCAAGGTGCCCTTAGCTGGAAGCCCTGACTCCTTCCCAATGCACAAGGACGCCCTTCTGCTGCCAAAGCTAGCTGGTGGTTCTTTCTGGAATGGCAGCTCTCCCCCTCCCCCCAGGCTTGGGACGATCTTCTGGCAAGCATATGTAGTGAAGAGTTACAGGTGGTGCAGACAAGGTTTGGAAGGAATCCCAGCTGGGCCACCTCCCAGGAGCCTTCTGATCACTCACCAGATAACTCTAGCTGCTTGCAGAATCCCGGGAATCTTAGCTGCTCCAGGAAACCAGCTTCAAGGGCAAGGAGAAGTTCTGAGAAGATAGAATAACCTTGGAACTGAAACTACTTTGTCTTTTTGCCTCCTTAGGTTAGAAATATTTTTGCAACACCACAGAATTCTCCATTTTCTCCCCTAATGATGTAGAGTGAGCAAAGAGCAGGCTCACCTCTGAGGATCGCATCCAGATACCTGCAGGTCTTTGAACTTGCCCTGTTCCTTTTCTGGAGATAAAGTCCTCATCGTTTTTCTCTGGGCATAGTTCATGGACTCTTTTTGAGAACTTGCAGCTCTGTCAAGTCTTCTGGTTTCCAGACCCACATCCTGCCTTGGGGGGAATTGACATCCATCACACATGTTGTTCCTGTCTGTTTAATCAAACTTTCATTTGATGTTGGTTGGAATTTCACATGTGGACCAAATATAGAAAAATTAAGTGATTCCAGCAGCTTAAACGCTAAAGGGAAGCATTAACCTTTGATATCAAATAAATTAAAACATAGTACATCCCAATAATGTTTTTGGAGATACTGAGTAGAAGTGTATTCACTTGTTCATTCATTACTTCATTTTTTCACTCATAGAGCAAGCCATTAATGAGTATTTTACCAAGTTTGAAGCTTTTAGGAGGTGTTGTGCAGAACATTTAGGCAAGGATGATGAACTTGTTGCCTGTGAGGAGCTTAAAATCTAATGAGAAAAAGAGATAAGTAGCTATCTTACATTGCAGGATAAAAATATTATAAGAGAAATACCAAGAGGTACCACACAATCCTCTTCTGTTCTAGGCTGTGAAATAGCTCCAGCATGGTGAGGAGTCGGCAAATGTGGGCGACATTTTTAAGAAAATAGGTTCTGCACAGGAAGCGAACAATAGTCTTTTAGTGTGAGGGGTAAGTAGGGTTTGGGGAAAATATGTTAATCAAATAGGCATGGTTCTCAAACAAGCTTATTTGTAAACCTCTTGTTCTATTCTTCCACTATTTTGTCTGTTAATGCAATTAACTTACCATGTTACATATCAATCGTACTCAAAATGTGACTGTAGACACTGTTGATCAGCAAACTGTTAGCTGTTCCATGAGTTCCATGATAAAAGTACAGAGATTGCTGGTAAGCACATTTAGTAACAGTTGTAGCTTTGTATATCATTGTATAATTTTATTTTTTTAGTAATTTACTTGTATTAATTTCTTTTTCTTTTTTTTTTTTCAGTGCTGGGGATTGTGCATATGAGGGCCTTGTGCATATGAGGCAAGCACTCTACCAACTGAGTTATATCCCCAGCACTTTTAGAAATTAATAGAATTAATTAATTATAAATTATTATAATTTATATAAATTTTAATATTTATATTTATATAAATGTAAGTTTTTATGTTATAATATAATTTATAATATATAAATTATATAATAATATAATTAAAAATATAATTAAAATTATAATATATAAATTATATTATATTAAATTAATATAATTAATTATATTAATTTCTAAAAGTATCAGTCTGTGACATATTGAAAATTAAATAATAAAAAAGTTTCCCTTGCTCTGGATGATTTGAGAAGCCCTGTTTAAATGAGTGCTCACATCCATCTTATCCCTGGAATACAAGCTTCCTTAGGGCAGGAGCTGTAGTTTTTGCGTTTGCATTTCACTCTTGAGCCTTAATTATTTGTTGAATCTAAAAAAAAATTTTAAAAGAACTTGGGTCAACCTTCAGTGGATTATTTTCAACTTTTGGAAAGTCTCTTTGCAGGTTTCCATTTGAACTAGCTCTTGGATTCATATATTCATTTATAATGAATGAAGTACTTGATTTTATCATCCTTCGGCTACTTAATTTCAGGATTGCAAGCCTGATCTTAAATCGTTGTACCATTTTGTGAATGTGTACTTGTTCAGCATATTCATGTCTTCCTTGAGCCTAAGAATTAAAAACTTACCACACCTATTTTTTCTCCCTCACCCTTCAAATTTAGTATATTGGACCTTTCCTAGTTTTATCTCTTCTTAAAATTCAGAGAGGACTTGTATATATTGCTCTTCTCACAATGCCCATTGTTTTACTTTTTATTTATTCTCTCCTTCTTTCACCACTTATTCCCCTAGCACTTATTAAGTAACTGTCATGTGCCTGGCACTGCGCAAGGCACTGCAGGTACAAAGACCAAGAAACAAACTTACCACCTCAATGAGGGAACACTCCAGTAGAAGAGTAAGAAATATAAATACAGGATTAGAATGAGGAATTATAGGCAGCAGGATGGACACTGATACGAGAAACAGGGCACAAGATTAGAAGTGAGCAATTCTACGTTGGAGGTCAGGAAAGCTTCAGGGAAGAGGTGTTTCTTAAGTTCAGATGGAAATGTGAGTGGGTACTTGTCAAGGAGAGAGTGTTGCTGCTACAGAACACTCAGGGAGGATGCATACATCATATTTGTGAGAGCTTCTCTACCACCATTGTTATAACCACCATTACCACCAGTGTCACCACAACTTATAACTACCACCACAATCCCATTACCACCAGCACCATCATTATGACCAACTCACCATGATTATAACCACCACCACCATCACTATCACCATTATTACCAGCACCATCACCATTACCACCCGCAGCATCGTTATGACCACCTCATCACCACTGTTTGCTAACATTTCTTGGTCACTGATTATGTTTAGGCATAGGTTACTTATTATGTTTAGTTCTATGGGAGGACTTCACTTGAATTAACTCATAGACTTTTACAATGCACTTTTAGGGTACATTCCTCAATTTACAAATGAGGAAACAAGTATGGAGGTAAAAATTATTTGTCCCACTTCATACATTGAATAAGTGACAGGATTCAAACTCAGGTCTGCTTGGCTCAAAAACTAAGCTTGTGGGGTGGGGTCGAGGTTGGGGGGTAAGAATAATAACAGTATGTGTGACAGACATCATTGCCCTGTGTACATGTATGAATGCACAGATGGTGTGACTCTACTTTGTGTACAACCAGAAAAACAATAGCTGTACTCCATTTGTGTTCAATGAATCAAAAATTAAATAAAAAATAAACCAAACCAAACCAAACAAAACAAAACTAAGCTTGTATTCAGGTCTTTGACAAGTCTTCAATGTTAGGCCCAATGTTTAGCCTTATCATTTTTACAGGTATTTTACTGCCTAGAAATTTTGTTATTGGCATGTATTTAAAAAATCTGCTTTTAAAGTTATTAAAACGCTAACCAAGATTATTCAAAGGACAAATCCCTAGGGGAACCCCAAAGTGAATCATTTTTGACACAGTGAATGTATGGTTGTCCCAGTCTGTTGATCCTATTTTTAAACACATTCCAAAACCTTGAGATAATTCCCTGATGTTATGTGACCACAGGTATGGAATTTTGTCAAGGTTTTTTGAAGTCTCCAAACATTGTGTATTAGCAGTTTTTATTCACATACTATAGCAAATATGAAAGCTAATCAGTGATTGAATAAGGATCATGTCTTTCAATGCTTAGTAAGTACAGCTTTGCTAAGTATTTGATGTGTATTATCTTATTATTTCTTCTCAACCAATATCTCCATTTTTCAGAAGAAAACATGGACTGGCAAGCTGATTTGTTACAGGTCCACAGCTAGTAAGTAGGAGAGCAGGGATGTGACCACAGCTCTGGGTGCCCTTGGAGCCTGCGTTTTTATACCACTCCTTAGAAATAGGAGTAAAAATTAGAAGGGTGGGAACTTAGGGAAATGTCAGCTTCCCACCAAATGGCTCTATCTTTCAGGCGCCTTTACAGTATTGGGGTCTAGTGTTGAAAAGCCTGTGGAGACACAGCAGAGCAGACACCCAGAACATTCTCTGTACCTAGGAGTCTCCAGGCTTCTTGGGGTGGTGCTGGCTGTGGTCCCTGTGGTTTGATAATGCATTTGCCTCTCCCAGCTCACATTCAGACTGCTTCAAACACAAGGGCATGTCTGTTTCTCTTCCACTAATGGGTAAAGTTGCCGACTTACTCTATCCTGACAATTGCCGATTTGAAAAACATCTAAAAGTTTCATCACGGAGAATGCTTAGTCACTGAATATAATTTCTAATGGATTTTAGAAACAAAATAAATAATCCTGTTTATCTTATGAGGAGTTTTGGGGGCCCAATGAGATGTGTTAACTTTTGAGAAAGCTTATGCCTTTATTCAAATAAAGACAGAATGTCATTGGATCTTAACTTTTGTGCCATATAAGTGAGTGACATCTTGCTGCAGTATTCTGATAGGAGTTAAGGAGATAAAGTCTGGCCAGAGATGTGGCAGAAGAAGAATATATGGTGGGTGTGTTGCTAAACAGCAAAAGCAGTTTTCTAGTCCTACGACCTTGATCCAACTAATAACTCTATGCCTCCGTTTCTTTATTTGAAAGATGAAGATATTAATAGAAGCTCTTCTTAGGGTTACCAAGATTATTAAATAAGCTAATACTCATAAAGTGCTTAACACAGGGACTGCCATGGATTCAGGGCAGTGGAATGTTAGTAGCTCTTCTTATTATTCTTAATCACTGTCTTGATCCACCTGATAATCTCATCTACCCAGAACAGCTGCATGAGCCTCAAGTTGTCAACTGCTCTTTAGCACAACTGTTCTAATAGAAAGCTGACTGGTTGCTGACCAAGGATTTTCTTTTGCCCACTAAAATGCTATCATTTTCTCTCTGCAAACCATAAATGCACTGACAGAAAATAGGGCCTCCCCCATGAGGTTGCCATGAGTCTGGCTCCCAGAGGCAGCAGGTCATGAAGCAAAGGAGTGAGTGGTTTCCCCTTTCTTAGAGAAAAAGATTCTGCTGATTGTGAAGTAGGGATTTCTGCAAATTGGTCGAAGGGTACTGTCACCTGAGTTTTCAGGTCCTTCTGAGAAAGAAAAAAACAAAACTAAAAAGGAAAAACAGACAACCGACAAAAGCCTTCCCCTGTTCTCTTTTCCCAGACTGCTTCTTTAATTAGTAGGGTTGAATATGTGTGCTCACCCCATGGCTGTATTAGGGTTTAATAACCTGATCAGCTGTTTGCATGAGCACTTGTCCTAGTTATTTGATACTTTTTGCTGTAGGTCAAAGTGACTAGACATTCTGGTTTTGCAGGGAATGTCCCCAGTGACAGCTCAAAGTGTTTCTTTTTAGCCACCGTATGATGTAATATGGCCCTTTATTTCTTCTCCTCTAGCCCCACACAGACTGGAGACATGAAGTGATTGCTCTTGCAAAATGTTAATTGGAAGGATTAAATATCATCCTTCCCCCCCCTTCTTTCTTTTTTTAAATAGAGCCTGAAATTAAAATCGAGAAGGCACAGGGTAGCCGGTAATTGCAATCGGAAGAAGCTGAGGATTCTGCAAAACCAAATTGAAACAGAATTTCTAGAGAAGGAGGTAACGCTGATTTAATCAAACCAGGTTGGTGAGGCAAGTGGTTTATTTGAACAGGTTGAAAATTAATAATCTGAACACAAACTGGTCCAGAAAAATGAGTCCAAGCTAGTGTTCAAAAGAAAATTAACCAGATGAAAGCAATCAAGTCAAGGCAAAACTTGACAGTCACTCCAAAATTTTGAGCAAACACCCTGAATAAATCTGTGAACTATTTATTTTCCATGTGACTTCCTATATTTTGAACATATTATTAGCCAATGGAATATTAGCATCTTGGGCTTAGAAGGGACAGTGGAAGTCATTTATCTGACTCTCCATGAGGATAATTTGAAGGCGTTTGTGCAGGCCAGACTAAGCGACATCTCACCCATGTTCATTATAATGAGATCTTGGAGATGACAATGGAAATTTGTTGTCCGTTTGCAAAATTTAAATTGTTCTTGATTAGGTTGGCTTCCCAGAGCTCCTTTATATCATTAGAAAAAGATCAATTGTGGTGGGGAAACGTGCTTGACCGTTAGTTATCACTGAGTTGCCTATCTGCCTTCGAGTTGTGGCAGTTTAATGTTTCAGTTGTGGGCAAAGTGAGCATCTATCATTTTGGAACATTATGCGGTGTGTGGTAGCGGGGGGCAGGATCTGGCTTAGCTTAGATATATATGGTCATTAGAAGCTCACAAAATATTGAATTAATAGCAACCATTTTGTAACTTCTGATATTCTCTTGGTTTGGACTCTGGATGTCACATCATAGGAGGGAAGAATCACAATGTAACAATAATATTCTTATGGCAGCTAATTTTACTGAGTGTATGCTCTCAATCCTCTCTCTGTCTCTCATATATTTTTATGTATATGTTCATATAATCACTCATTTAATCTTTGTAACATTAATCTTTGCAATATCCTTTGAGGTAGAACTTGTGTCTTTATTTAACAAATGAGGAAATCGAGACATGAAAAGGTTAAATGACCTGGTCAAGGTTATTCAGCCCAAGTTACATGGGATCATGTTTTTAAAACTGCATTCAAGCCTCCATTCACAAGTAGGTAAACTTGGAGCACAAAGGGGTAAAGTGATTTTCTCAATGGCAGTGCAGAGATTAGAATACAGGTCTAGTTCTTGTCAACTTCTCTTTCTTTTTTTTTAATTTTTTATTTTTTGGAACCGGGGATTGAACTCAGGGACACTCGGCCACTGAGCCACATCCCCAGCCCTATTTTGTATTTTATTTAGAGACAGGGTCTCACTGAGTTGCTAAGGGCCTCGCTAAGTTGCTGAGGCTGGCTTTGAACTCTCGATCCTCCTGCCTCAGCCTCCCAAGCCACTGGGATTATAGGCATGTGCCTGTAATTTCTAAGCAACACTGTCCCCCTCATATATTTATATATGAGTTGAATAAATGTAGAATTTAGGTGTTGTCTTGAACCTAGATAAATTTTTTTCTTTCAGGGAATAGGACTATCTTTCTAGAACCCCAAGCTATCATCATTCAGTGGAAGTGACAGGGAAAAATGACCCAGATGACCCTTGTATCTTGTTCACTGTGTACTTACAAAGAAAATACTTAGCATGGACGTGCATCGGTCATTACATGTTGATTCTGGAATTCAATCCCCTCATAGGATTAAACTTGCAATAACAAATAATTAAGGTTAGAGGTGGTAAGATTAAAACAGAATACAATAAACCATGCACCTAAACTAGAACATTGAAGAATTCTCCAACCATCTTCCATTCATTGTTAGGAATTTGATAATTTTGTTAAAGCTATTGTGGACAAGGTAAGCATGAGTTTTTTTTCTAGGAGATCTAGGAAGAGTTATTTGAGAGCCAGATTTCTTCAATGAGACTTCACATTTTTTCCTTTCTTTAGTCTACTTCAGTGGTCCTTCAATTTTAATATGCCTATGAATTATTATATGTGATTGTATATACATAAATTATTATATGCTGTAACATATGGATGAGATACATGTTTTTCCTAAGGATTATTTTTAACTATGTGAAATTTGTACCTTTAAGTATAGGCTTTAAAACTTTATCATTAGAAAAGATGTATGGTCCCTTTCAATCTACTATCAAATTTATTGATTCATAAATTTATTAAAATAACAAGAATGGAAATAGCAATCAACACCACTGAGAATTGGTCAGGGGGTTGTTTTTGGTGTTGCATAGAATGTCATCAGAGAGAAGTCTGTTATAGAAATCTTGATAGCATCTGTCAGAGAATTCAAAGGCATTAAATTTAGAGTTCTAAAAGTTTATGACTTTCTATCCAATCAACTTACCATATTCAAAGATTCCTGGATCATTGAACATATTACTTTTTTTTTTTATGTGGTGCTGAGGATTGAACTCAGGACCTTGTGCACGTAAGGCAAGCACTTTACCAACTGAGCTATATCCCCAACTTCAATGGTTTCTTTGAGGTAACTGCTTCTCCATTGCTGCTCCTGCACTTGCAATCTACACCAGTGATTATTCTCATTATAAGCCACTAGGCTTATTTGTGTGACTGTCCTCTCAAGGATCTTCCAGGGTAGGAGCTTACCTTTCAGTGTTGTTTCCTCAACTCTTAGTGGAGGTGCCTCACTCATACCATTTACTCTATAATTGTTGACTCAATAAACTAATTCAAGTTATTCCACTTTCTGAGGGAAGGGAGGACTCCAGTCAGAATTTAAGCTTCTGGCAGAGACCTGACTTTAATTGTGCTACCATTTCTATTAAAGAAGGGAACATCTACTTGCCCCAAGAGGAGCTGAAGATTTGGGCATCCTGCTTTAACAAGCTGGCTTTTTATTCAAAAATCTCTCTGTGGAGCTTTGATAAAAGAGTTTGTTACCAAAAAGAGGTTACTAGTTTTTTCTTTCTTAAAAAGGGACATTCTGCTGACATTTGGGACTGGTTTGGGCCAGCCCCTGGCCTCTTGCCTCTAGATCTCCTGGAAAAAAACTCATGCTTACCTTGTCCACAAAGACTGAATTGCCTGTTTCCTTCTCCCTGCAGAGCTCAGGGGGCTGTCTGGGAGGAGGTGATTCTTAGCTACTTTCAACTTCTGGGGGGCTCTGAAACTTACAGTGGTGCCTGTTAGGTGGGGGTCTATAGGTAGTTGTCTCTGTTTACTCTGAAGGGCCAGATGATCTGCCAAGTGACTTTTCTTTTATAATTTTCTGGTTTAGAGTCTAAATGAAAACCAAAACAAAACAGAAAAACAAGGAGTCAACAATGGAAGAGATCTTGGTAATAATGGAGTCAGATTATTTTCTTTCCTCTTCTTTAACCTTGTAAACATTGTGAAATGTTCATACAGAAAAGTGTATAAGACAGATGTACAATAATGTGATTAATTATAGATACTTGTTTTTCAGACCCGAATCAAGAAGTAGAATACTGGCAGCATTCCAGAAACTTCCTGGGTTTCCTTCAGGGTGATAGCACTCTCCTGTGCCCCTGGAGGGAACCACTGTCCTGTTTTATGTAATCATCTTTTTATCTTGATAGTTTGACTATCAAGTGGGTATCCGTAGCATTATATTTATATGCATAGGATCATATTACATGTATAATTCTTGTCAATATGTTTTTGAGATTTGTTCATGTTGTTGGTAGCTGTGACTTGCTTTCGTTTCTCTTGAGCTTCCCAATGTGGTATATACCACAGGTGATGTATGCATCATACTGCTGATGCATACTTGTCCCTTTCATTGCTATGACCATGCTGCATAGACATTACTTACTCTCATGCTGGTGTGTATGTGCATGGGTTTCTCCAGTCTAGGGTACATATCCAGCAGTAGGTCTCCTGGGTTGTGGGAGATATGTATGTAATGTTCAACCATTTCCCAAGGGGCACTCTGGTCAACATTTTGGTTTTGGCAGAGCTTTTAATCTTTTGACAATCTGTTGTGTGTGTATGGTAATAGTTTTCTACTGTGGTTTTGATTTTCATTTCCTTGATTATTAATGGTGTTGAGTGCTTGTTCATTTATATTATTCCTTATAAAATGTCTGTTTATGAATATCCTTCTGCCCATTTGAATTTATTTTTCTGTCTTTTAAAATTTGATTTGTAGATGTTCTTTACTTATTCTGGCATTATATGCCTTTCAAATAATGTCTATCTTTTTGAAACTTGGTCTTCTAATATGGTCATTTATGATAAACTGAAATTCTTTATTTTAAGGGAGTTAGATTTATCAGTGGTTTTCAATATGGATATTGCCTTTTCCATCTTGTTAAAGAAATAATTCTTTACCTCAAGGTCATGAAGATCTACTTTATTTTCTTTTAAAAGCTTTATAACGTTGTTCTCTACCTTTGCTCTATAATCTTCCTTGAGTTTACATTTGGCATGAACTAGGTGACCATTGACATGTTTTCTCGATGGGTACCCAATTGCCCCATAATTTATTCAAAGACGATCCACAGATCACAAGTCAAATTCAAGTACATATGTGTCTATTTCTGCATTCTACTGTCTTACTGTTTTATTTGTCATCTTGGACCAATGCTACGCTGTTTTGGTTATTCTAGCTGTAAAAGAAGTTTTAGTATCTTAGTTTTTAATAGTTTTAAAATAAGGTGTGGCATCTGGCAGACCTAATTTTTTCACCTTGTTTTTCTTTTTTGAGAATGTCTTAGTTTTTCTTTTCCTTTGTATTTTCATATAAATTTCAGAATCAGCTTGTCACACTCCACAAAAACAACCCATTGAGTTTTGACTGGAATTACAATGACTTAAAGGAAAATGTGGGAAACAACATTCTGTAATACTGTTCCCCCATCCATGAACATGGAATGTCTTTCCTTTCTTCACTGATTCTCGATAAGGATTTCTAACTTTCCCCATTGTAGTCTCACACAACTCTTGCTAAATTTATTCTTTAAAAACTTGATGTTTTTGATGTTGTAAATGGTATGTTTTCAAAGTTTTCATTTTTCTAGTTCTTTATTGATGGAAAATAATAATACAATTGATTTTTGTATGTTAATTTTTTGCATCTAGCAAATGTACTAAACCCTTTTATTAATTCTAATAATTTAGATGTATTTTTTTATGTTTTACTACCCTCATTAATTTTAACAATTTAAATGTAGTTTCTTCTGAGTTTGCTATGTTCAAAATAATATAATCATAAATAATGTCAGTTTTGTTTCCTTTTACCCAATTCTTACTTTTTTCTTTCTCTCTTTTTTCCCCTTATTATGCTGGTCAGGGCCTGCAGTTAAATGATCAATAGAAATAACAGAAAACTGGCATCTTTGTTTTTTTCCTAACTTAAAACAGAAAATATTTAACACTTCACCACTGAGCATGACAAGTTTTATGTAAGTTGTTTTGTTTAGCTATCTTTTCTTATACTAAGGAGGCTGCCAAAAAAAGAAAAAAGAAAAAAGAAAGTTATTCTATTCTATATGTAGTTCTCCAAGAAGGATCTATATGTATAATTGTATAATATGTATATAATTTTATATACATATATTCAATATATTAGTATATTGAATATTATTGAACAATGCTTTTTTTCTGTGTGAGATAATCTCGAGATTTTTAAATTAATGAATGGAGTGAATTACATTGATTTATTTTCTAATATTAAGCAAATCTTGAATTCTTGCAATACAGCCAAGTTGCTCATTATATGTTATCCTTTCTATATATTGCTAGTCAACCAGCAATTTTGTTTGAAATTGTCAGATGTGAAGTTTGCCTGTAATTTTCCTTTTTCATACTGAATTGTTTTCCTGGCCTCATCCCATGAGTTGGGGGAAAAGTGTCTCCTTTTCCCCTCACTCCCACCATAACAGAGCATTAAGACTGAAATATAATATTGAAGTATTCTTTTTTTAAAAAATATATTTGGGTCTAGATTTTTATTTATTTTTTGTTAATGAGAGAAGAGATGTTTTAGTACTGACTCAATTCTCAATTTCTTCAGTGTTTATGAGACATACTGATTAAAATTTTTCTATCACATCAAAATTTAATTTGTTGGCATAAAGTTACTTATAATATTATGTCTGTTCCGGACATCTGTGTCTTCTCTTTTTTGAAATTGTTCGTTTATCAGTGGTTTCTCGATTTCCTTAGTCTTTTCAAAGGAACAATCATTAGTTTTGTTGATACTGTATTGGCTATTTTTTTTCACATACTATTATTTTTCATTCCAATCTTTACTACCTTCCCTTCTTTATATTTCTTAGGGTTTTGTGATTTTTTTAACTTTTTTTTTTGGAACCAGGGATTGAACTCAGGGACACTCGGCCACTGAGCCACATCCCCAGCCCTATTTTGTATTTTATTTAGAGACAGGGTCTCACTGAGTTGCTTAGGGCCTCGCTAAGTTGCTGAGGCTGGCTTTGAACTCGCGCGATCCTCCTGACTCAGCCTCCTTTTTTAACTGCTTAGTTTATTGATTTTAAGTCTTTCTACTCCTTAAATGCCATATTTCAGATATTTTAAGCATGAACATTTTGTACATATTGCATTTTTGAATCTAAGGTGCATCTTAACATTGATGGCATGATAGTTGAATTATAAGCAGTTTTTTCTCTCAGTAGTATATAAAATACTGACACATCTTACAACAAATACTATCACAAGTTCAATGTAAGGAAATACGTACATTTGAGGCTATAAATCTCCCTCCAAGTACTGCTTTAGCTTGATTTCCACAGCTTGTTTTGTTTGCTTCTTCTGTTCTTTCTTCCACTTGACAAATTCTCTCGTCATCCATGTATAATCTACTAAACTTGTCATTTAATTTTTTTTAAATTTTATTCATTTATTTATATGTGGTGCTAAGAATCGAACCCAGTGCCTCATACATGCTAGGCAAGTGCTCTACCACTGAGCTACAACTCCAGTCCCTGTCATTTAATTTTTATTCTCAAGTCTCCAGCTTTGAAAAATTTGTTTTTCAAATTGAATGTCACTTATTTAAATTTTTCCTATTTTCTAAAGTATTTTGAAAATTATCTTTATTTAAGCATAATGACATATTAAACTATTGCTTCCTCTTCTATTTGACAATTCCAGTATCTACAGTCTTCTGATTTGTTTCTATTCTCTAGGAAAGGAATCAAAATATAGACTATATTCAAGTCCCTAAAAGACCCTTGTGCCCCTTCCTAGTCACTGCCACTATCCTCCTTCCAGTAGCCATTATTTTTTTCTAACATTATGAATCAGTCTTGGTCATTTTGTAGCAGAAATTATTTGTATTAATAATTTGGGGATTAGGATTGGCTTGAGAAAAACTTCTTTCAGAGAAGATATTATTTGTTTCTTCAGGCATATGGAGAAAGACCAGTGCAGGACAATCTAAATCCAAGTTCAAATTTGATATTCTCTAGACCATTCAAAGGGCACCACCCAGGTTGTAAATCTGTAGGAAGGTGGGTTGAAGTCCAGGGGCCCAGTTGAGAGGTGGGTGATTTATCAGTGAATCCACTGTGTCAGGCTCCTCACCCTGACTAACCTCACCCACAGGTCTGAACAACTCTAGTTTAGATTTATAGCTTTTACTCTATATTGGTAAATGCCCTTAGGAAAAAGCAGCTTTGAGAGTTGGGCTTATCTCTCTGGATTTTGTCTTTTCCTAGATGTTGTTCCAAGAATTCCTATTTTTTAAAATTCTTTAGCAGAATGTTTTAATGTTCTACACAGTTGTAACCTTTTCTCAAGAGGAGGATTTTTTTGTTATAATTTTTGAACTTTTTTTCAGCTATATAAAAATTGTTTTCAAGTGGATTCTCGATACATAAAATCTGTAAAAGATGCGAGCATGCTTAAAATTATTCAGGCTTCATTGTTCCATGCATCTCCCCAGAGACATTTTCCTTTTGGGGTCAGGAACTGCTTCTTGTTTTCAGTTCCTGCGTAGTCTACATTTGTTTGTTGCCATTACACCCCCATGTTCTACCTTTTCTTTCTTTAAGTTGGCAATAGGCCTTTATTTAATTTATTTATTTGCAGTGCTGAGAATCAAACCCAGTGCCTCCCACATGCTAGTCAAGCGCTCTGCCACTGAGCCTCAACCCCAGCCCATGTTCTACCTTAATAACCTTAACCAGTCGGGTGCAGTGGCACACACCTGTAATCCCAGCACTTGGGAGGCTGAGGCAAGAGGATCGAGAGTTCAAAGCCAGCCTCAGCAACTTAGTGAGGCCCTCAGCAACTCAGTGAGACCCTGTTTCTAAATAAAATACAAAATAGGGCTGGGGATGTGGCTCAGTGGCCTAGTGCCCCTGGGTTCAATCCCCGGTACCAATAAATAAATAAATAAATAACCTTAACCAGGGCTCCTGAGAGAACCTGATACATCAAAAGATGAGAAAGTAAATTGTCAAAGGGAATATTATGGTTTATTTAAATTACCTGACAAATCAGCCCTGGTGAGAATGCTGAACATTGATTCCCCTTCTAAACACAAGGCCTGAGGCTAATGTTCCCCACCCACTTTGATAAGACCCACTTGACTTTTGGACACTGAAGACATTCTCTTGCTGGTCTGATCCCTGCTCATTTCTCATTGCTATCAGAAAAATGGATTCATCTACCTTGCCAGCCACGTGACTCTTGCCTCCTTCCCTCTTCTTTTCTTCCTTAGTAAATGATTGATGTTTGCCGTGAGTTTCATAAGCTAGGTATGAGCTCCTAATGTATCCTAGCTTCCCTGTGAAATAAGAACTTTTTAAAGGCAATGAATTGTTCAGGAGCAGGTCCTTTCCTCAGTGATGTGGACAGGTGGAGAGAGGCAGGAGGAAAGCACACGTCTTGATTCAGTGAAGTCAATGGCTAGGACCTGTTTTCAATTGTGTGAAATCAGAGGTGGACTTACCAGACATTCTTGCTTCATGAACTGGGCATGACCTGTGCTTTTGCTTCCCAAGTGGAGTGGAATTTGGGTGGATGAGTAGAAATCTTCAACAAATTGTTGGAATGTAGGTTTCCCCCCTCCCCCCCTTCCAAACTATTTAGGGAGAAGAAAATCTCAGTTTATGAATCCCTTAAGTGAAGAAGATGAAAAGTGAGGGAAACAAAACCAAACATCTTAAATTCATTCACTAAAATGACGGCTTAGAGTTCAAAAACAGAATGAATCTTTGCATGAATTTGAGAACTTGTCCGTGGAATCAAGGCCAGAGCATCTCCAACTGACTCAAATGTATGTGGAGCAACATTTCTCAACTGGAACTTTTTATACTAGTACCCCATTAGCAAAGAAATTGTCAAGTTTTACTTTCAAAGTCTACATTGTGAAAGCAATGCATTCATTTCTAGCTGCAACATTATAATATTGAAAATGTTTTGTCAAAACACTCTCCTCCAATTTTGTCCCTTGTCATCCCTCATGCTATGGTGTGGATCATTGAACTACAGATTCAAATTGTCCTTCTCATGATTCTATGAATCTATACCCAATTCCAGCTAAGAGTTGCAGGGTCTTTTCTACAGAAAGTTCAAGAGCAATCTTGGCAATGTTAAGTAAAGTAGGGGAAGGTTTGGTATTTGTTTAATGTACATGCATAGCCCAAATTTCTTTATTAGACACTTTAAATTATCACCTTGATATGGATTATCTTGTTTGGAATCTATGTGATTCTGAATGATTGTTCACATAGTTATGATTGTTGACTGAAGAAAATCTTTCATTTATCTCTCCACATGCCTCAGAAAGAAACTTCTAAATTTTGTATCCTGCCTAGTGACCAAAGAAATAGGTCATTGGCAAAGAAGGTAAAAGAGTCCAAAGAAGCAATTTTTTCCCAAAGTCAAAGAATAAGCCAAACCCAGAATTCTTCTGTAACATTCTTCAGTGCCTAATATAGTGCTGGGTGTGTAAGTGGTAATTAGAAAATATGTTTAGACCAACAGTTGAAGTTTCCTGTGTAGACGTGGAGACTTGAGGGTGAGTCTCACTGTTTTGGGGGAAGATATTGGGTGAGCTAGCAGAGGTGTAGAAGAAAACTGAATAAGAACAGTTTTGGTTTCAATTGTCAACTCTGCCTCTTATTACATGACCTTGGAAAAATTACTTAAACCTTCTGTGCCTCAAAGTGTTATTGTAGAAGAGGAATTATAATACCTTTATTATTTGTAGGATTTAGAAATACTATATGTAAAGTTCTTGGTACATACTCAGCTCTCATTAAATGGTAGCTGCTATTATTGGTAATAAAAGAACAATGTTAACTTCAGAAAGTTGTGTTAGGAAAAAGCTTCACTGAGCTAAGGCCCTTCTGAATCCATGCAGGGTCTGGCTTTACCCCAAGTTTCTGAAACATGCAGCCTTGGCGTGAACTCTGCACTGAGTCCCTTTTCTGTAATCCCTGTGGACCCCCAGTTCTGCTGACCCCAAAGTGCCTTAGTCATAGGGGAATTAATGGTGCATTTGGCCAAAATCTCCAAATGGAGATCTTCCAAGGACAGAACATTCTGGAACCCATAGTGTTTTATATCTTCTCACAGTGGCTGAGGTCAAAGCAAATCTACAGGGAAAGTCGTCCTAGGAGACCCAGACCCAGAGAAACTTAAGAGCTGTTTTTTTGTTTTTGGTTTTTTTTTTACATTTATTTGTTGTAAATAATCATGTTGGCATCAAATTTAGATTCCTCATGGCAAACTGGCTGATCTTATTAGCAGTAAAGTTAATTTGAAAAATGAAACAAATTTAGCAAGTTAAAAAGTAATGCTTTTCAAAATTCACTTTAATGATTTTAATATTTTTATGTTATTATATTACTTTTATATGCGATGGTTCAAGTGAGAGTTGTTGTCCCTCTTTAAATTTGATCATCCTATTTGTGAATACAAATGCTTGAAATGCTAAGAGTCAAGTAATGGGTAGAAGTATTTTCTATTAAATTCCCTGAAGACAGAATGGAATGTTTTCTGGAATTATTTTGGTTAGAGGGCAAGCACTTTATTCAATTCATCTTTGGATCAACAGAACTTATGTAGCACAGTGATTGACACATGAAAGTAACGAATGAATGTTTGTTGAATTAAGTACGAGAACAAACTCATGAAGACACAGCATAAAGGGTGAAAGTGCATTCCACACAGAGCCAGAAAGCCTCCATTTGGGTCTTGGCTCTGTCACTAATGTGCTGTGTGACCTGGACAGTCACTTAACCTTTCTGAGGCAAATGCTAGCACAGCAGTGTAATAACACTTCCCTAACAGGATTGTTCTGCTTATCTCATAAGACTGGCATGGAGGGTGCAAATGAGCTAAGGAATGTGCTTTGACATCAGTGTGGGTGATAAAAATGATTAAAAAATAGACATTTTTGTGGTTTCTTATATTCTTACCCAAAATATCTGCTAGTTTCTGAGAAACCAACCATGTGGGCCATACTGTGTGATGACATAAATAATTGTGATAGTATTAATAATGACTATTAATTATTGAGCAATTATTATAAGCCAGGTCCAGTGCTAAGGCAAACTATAACATTGTTGTTGTTACTATTATTATTGAGAAGTTGAGGATCGAACCCAGGGCCTTGTATGTGCTGGGCAAGTGCTCTACCACTGAGGGACATCCCCAGTCCATTACATTATTTTCAATCTTCACAGCATTGTTATAATAATCATCATCATTTTTATTTTATTTTATTTTATTTCATTTTATTTTAGCGATGCGGGGGATTGAACCCAGGGCCTTGTGCTTACGAGGCAGGCACTCTACCAACTGAGCTATATCCCCAGTCCTCATTTTTATTTTTGAGAAGAGAAAAAACAGGCTCAGGTCAGTCCATCACTTGGTCTGTCTGACTCCAGGAGTCATTTTCTTTTGACTAAATTCCACAGTGCTCTTCATAAAAAGTTTGAACAGCCTTTGCACACCACCGCGATACAGATTTCTTTACATAGCAGATTTCACTAAACCCTCACTAGAATCAATGAGATGGGGTATTAGCATTTTCATCTTCATTTTAAGATGACAGAACTGAGACACAGAAAGGCTGGGCAAGTAGGCCTGTCTAATGCCAAAGTGCGGCTGTTTGCTGTACAATGATAGAATATGTGAGGCCTTTTAATGATTATGTAAAACAGCGAAGCCAGAGCAGGCATATGTATAATATATACCTCTCCTAGCAGGTGACATTTTTTTTGTAGAAAGACGTTAAGGAATAGCAGCATGCAGGTCCAGACGCAACCTTCCTCTACAAGGCAGAAGAGGACCTACACTAATCACAGTGAACTTTGTGGACGGTGCTCACACTCTAACTTTTGAACTACGGTTCTGTGTTGGAGAATGCCTGTATGGTGAATCTTATTACCCAGTAACCATGCAGAACTTAAACCCTGCCTTCCTTGGAGCTTGGAGGCAGTCACTGAACCTAGCCACATCCTGGTAGTCAAACTTTCCAGAGCTGGATGAGGTGGCACTCGCCATAATCCCAATGGCTTGGGAGGCTGAGGCAGGAGGATCTCTAATTCAAAGCCAGCCTCAGCAAAAGTGAGGTGCTAAGCAACTCAGTGAGACCCTGTCTCTAAATAAAATACAAAATAGGGCTGGGGATGTGGCTCAGTGGTCCAGTGCCCCTGAGTTCAATGGAATCTCTCTCACTCGAAAAAAACAAAAAAACAAACAACAACAACAACCAAAAAAACCTTTCCAGAGAGCTGAACCATGCCCTTGGTGGGAGAGCACAGGAACAAATGGGTTGGGTTCCTGCTGGATCTTTCCTCCAGGCCTTCTGACCATGCAGTTCCTTCCACCTGGGCTGACACTCTTCTGGCTGGAGCACACTGTTCATCATCCATGATCCTGTCCAAATGTCACTGTCTGTTCTCTTTTTCCTACACCACACCTGCTTAGCAGATTATCAGGGACTTTGTGGAATCCGTCAAGCATCTGTTGATCTAGCCAGCACTCAGTGATTGCTTGCTGAACCCCTGAGTTAAGGCCAAGAAAGAAAGGGATCAAGATGACTCTGCCTGTGATGTTCTTAAATAAACCACGCTCATTATCTGCATGATTGCCTCCATTCTTCATCTGGTTATGGCAGAGGAAGTGGGGTTCCAAGTACTACTTTGAAAGCTTGCATCCATTTCCCATCACATCTTTTATCTGGCAGAAAGATTACCAGGATTGTGGACAATGAGATTGTGCTTGAGCTCAGTGTAGGTGTGTGGGAGGGAGGAGGACAGAGAGAGAGGAAGTGTGTATGTGTGCCTTGCTGATGTCCCACCTTACCAGATGCTTCTCTTTTTATCATGTGACAGTTTCTTTGTTTTTAGTACAGGGCCAGAGCACTGTTAGCATCTAGGAAAACTGTGGAGAGGAGACTCTACCTCAGAATGCACCAAATCTAAGTGACACATGCCAGCAAATCACCAGTGATAACCTCAGGGGCAAAGTTCTGATCAGTTTGGTCTATAATTAGGTGAAGTTCTTTCTCAGGTCTACCTCTGGGATGTCTCTAGGAAACAGTGTTTGCATCCCATCGTCATGTTGGGGCAATGTCTGTTCTGGGCAGCCCTGGGGTACAGACTGTGAAGGAGACCAGGATGTACACAGTCTGTATGAGCTCTTGGTTTATTGTTTAGGCTCAGTAATAGCAACCACATGGCACTGCGGAGGCCTTGCCATTCCCGGAGGGCTCGGCCCCTGCTGGCATCCAATAAGAGCTCTCACTGCAGTCAGGCTGAAAGTGACACGGTGTGCTTCACAACCCTCAGTACCTCTTACGGGATTCTCTGACTCAGAACTGGAAGACAGGATGTGATCTCAGCTCCTCGCATACCTTCCATGCATAGGTTTCCTCCAGTTGTAATTGGTGTGGGAAGAAATACTAACTGCGTGTAGGAGATCACAGGAGTTTCTTAGGGGGATCTTGTTCCCTGGTTTTTGTCCCTATCTCCAGGTCTCGGCATTCTACCAGGGGTGACTGTAGACTCTTGGCTGATTGCCGTACCTCCAGTGTCTCTTCTCCCTGGCAGAAAGATGCCAGAGGTACTGTCCACAATCAGTTTCATCCCAGCTAGCTCCTGTGTCAAACCAAGTCTCCCCTTCCCTACCCATCCTGGCCAGCAAAGTTGTCCATCAACGTAGCCATATTCTCACCTTTCCCACTTCTTACTATACCTTCCTTTTACTTCATCTGCTGCCAGTTGATTGGTCTCATTGTAGTTAACCTCATACAGTTGGGCAGTTCTTCCAACCGCAGGTTTAATTTTATCCTTACTGGAATGGACTGTATTTTTTTTTTTTTTTTTTTTTTTTTTTACAAAGACCTTCCTGAAAACACTGCCATCAGCACCACCGCCATCATCTCTTTAGCACATCCTTCCTGTCAGGCACTGTACTGAGGGTTCTTCATGAATGAGTCCACTGATCCTCGTGACAACCTTATGAAGGCGGTGCCATTATTACCCCCACTTTACAAATGCAAAAACTGAGAATTAAAGAGATTAAGTCACTTGTCAAAGAGTTCAAGGATATTAAGCTATAGATTTGTGTGATACCAAAACCAGGATCTTAATCAGGATAGTATGCAATCTCCTTAATCTAAACCCCTGCTACTTACATTCTTTCCTTTAATCCCTTCAGTGTTTATGTGTGTGGTTAGGATGCCCTCCTTGGACATTTGAGTTGTGAAGGACTAGGAGGGATTATTTTTTGTTAGCACATTTTAATAATACAGAACAATGGGTTTTATTGTGGCATATCTATACATGCATATAACATACTTTGATCATACAACCTCCTGCTCTCCTCCCTTACCCTCCCCTCCCCACCTTCCTCTATTCTAAAAGTCTTCCTGCTACTTTCATGTCATCTTCCTCTCCCCTCAGATTCTGCATGTGAGGGGAAACATGAGATACTTGTTCACATGTGAGGGGAACCTGAGATACTTGTTTTTTTGAGCCTGGTATATTCTGTTTAACATTATGATCTCCATTTTTTTTCTTTTTTCAATTTTTCTGGAAATGATATGATTTTGTTCTTCTCTTGTTTATAACTGAATAATACTACATTGTGTGCATGTATGTGTATTTATATATAAAATCACATTTTCTTTGACTCTTGGTCCATTGATGGTCACCTAGGGTGACTCTGTAATGGCTATTGTGAGTTGCACCATGATGGACATGGGTATGCAGGTATCTCTATGGTATGCTGACATCAATTCCTTCAAGTATATACCCAGGAGTGGTATAAATAGGTCGTATGGTAGCTTTTTTTTTTTAGTTTTTTTGAGGAAACTCCATACTGATTTCCATAGTGGCTGTACTAATTTACATTCCCACCAACAGTCCCTGTATTCTTACCAGCATTTACTTTCTTTTTGTATTATGCTGATTGCCATTCTGACTGGAGTGCGATGGAGTCTCAATGTTTTGATTTCCATTAAGCAGGGTTTTTGTTTTTGTTTTGTTTTGTTGTTCGTTTTTGAGATTAGATGATCCAACACCTTTTTTAAGTAGTTGAGAAATAGTAAAGGGACAAAGAAACTCATCAAGATCCTGAAGTAGGTTAACAGACTCCTGACTCATGCATAGTCCAGAGCTTCTAGAGTGTAGCACGTCATCCCTCTGTGGGCTTGAAAATTTGTTTTTCATACATTTCAGAATTTCAGAATTTCATATCTTACCCTTTCAATTACAGTATTAGTTCTTTAAGGA